>JAJPUD010000008.1:48652-102039 GCA_023553655.1 Myrmecobius fasciatus | reverse complement strand
CTTCCTTCCCTTCCTTCCCTTCCTTCCCTTCCTTCCCTTCCTTCCCTCCCTCTTATCCAAGGTCACATAGCTAGTAAGCATTAAATGTCTGAGGCCAGATTTAAACTTGAATCCTCCTGACTTCAGGGCTGGTATTCTATCCACTGCACCATTTAGTTGCCCCTCTGTAGTTATTTGTTGAGTTTCTTATAGCAAGATTTCTTGTCTAGGAATAAGTTGGATAAACTCTCAAGTTACTTTCAACTCTGAAATTATAAGAGACAGCAAGTATTCAAAAGAGGCGTTGTTAAAATCAAAGGGCCACCACCTCTGAAGAAGTGGGAAACTAGAAATGTAAGGTCAGTCAAACACAATTGCTCTATAGGTTATATAGGGATATTTATAAAACTAAATATTTGCTATGGCTAATGGCAAGAGAAATCATATAAGGATAGTTATCATCGAAGATAAATCTGACTGCATAGAAGATGACTTGGTTACTTTTGCTTTTGTTTTTTCTTTGTTGAAGCAATTGGGGTTAAGTGACTTGCCCAGAGTCACAAAGCTAGGAAGTGTTACGTGTCTGAGACCAGATTTGAACTGGGGTCTTCCTGGCTTCAGGACTGGTGCTCTATCTACTACACCACAACTTGGTTATATTTTGTAGCCATAGATAACTGATATGCAGCCCACCTTCTCTTTTGCTATTAATGCTATGTCAAGAGAATTCAAGGAATGCTCCACAAATGTTGATTGGACCTTGTATGGTGAATTTATTGGAGGATAAGAATAAGTTTCACAGAGAGATAAAACATATATATGTTGTTTATAACCTGCATAATTTGATGAATTACTTTCAAATTAGAGCACATCAAAAATTAAGATGCACAAAATAAAACTAAAAATGTTCAGGAGTCCCACAAACAGAAAATTTTGTTCCTCACATGTTTACCATACAATTAAAATTAACTATTGAAAGAAAATTTACTGTTTAGTATAGAATCCTTGTTGTTGTTTCTATTTATATATGAAGCATTTGTGTTATTGATAATAGTTAAGGTCATAAACTAAAAGTGGTGAAAAAATGAAAAGGAAAATTCTATCAAAAAGATCCAAAAAATCAAAAGCTTCATGGCTGTAACCAGATGTACAAAGTATGGGCATAATCATGGTAAATGCTTAATGTAACAAGGTAAATTCAACATTATGGAATCGGTCAGACTTGAGACAGAATTTATGTTTGACATAAATTTATTTTTGACAGGTCCAACTGGGGATTTTTAGATGATTTCTGAAATCTTTCTAACTAAGATTCTGAGAATAATAAATTTGTAGATGGTAGTTTGGTACATATATTCCAAAATTAGACAGCATTTCAGGATTTGGTAAATATTATTTATTCTGGGAGAGAGGCAAATATGTGAAGCTTTTGAGAGACTCAGTTTTTTTTCTTTGAAGCCATAATGCTTAGTATTTCATAAATTGTCATTTTCTGAATTTTTGTTGAATTGAATTGGCTTCTGCCTTTAAGGAGTTATAGTCTATCTGAATTTGTGTATTTATTTTAATAATATGAGAAAATGCTTTATTGGGGAAATGATGATTTTTAGAATGAGGAGAAGCTACTTGGCTTAATTCTTCTTCTGAGACCAATTTTTTTTTAAATTTTATTTTTTTAATTTTATTTGCATAACATATGTGTGGGTAATTCTTCAACAATAACCCTTACATAGCTTTCCGTTACAAATTTTCCCCCAACTCCCCACCCCTCCCCTAGATGGCAGGATATCCACTACATGTTAATTATGTTAAAATATTGGTAAATCGAATATATGTATACATATTTCCAAACTTGTCATTGTTGTGCAAGAAAAATCTTATCTACACAAAAGATATATCAGATAAAGGAAACACAATGTAAGCAAACATCAATCAAGGAGTATGAGAATGTTATGTTGTGGTCCACATTTCACATCCCTCTCTCTGGGTGTATATGGCTTTCTTCAGTGAACAATTGGAGGTGGTTTGAAACATTTCATTGTTGAAGAGAGCCATGTCCATCAGAATTGATCATCATATAGTTTTGTTGTTGCCGTGTATAATGATCTCCTGGTTCTGCTCATTTCACTCAGCATCAGTTCATGTAAGTGAGACCAATTTTTTACCATAGTAATCTTCTGTCCTGAAACTTCTACTCTGAATTCCAAATTGAACTTCCAAATTCTATTCTGAAGAAGAATCAACCACTTGTCTTCTAGACTTTGCCCTTCCCCTCAATCCCACAGGAAGGCTGAATGTACCTTTCTCCTTTTCTCTTTCCTCTCTTGTTTTGAGAACTAATGTATGGTCAAATGCTATCATTTATTCTGATAGAAACATGTCAATCAGTAACTTTATTTTACTCATCCTCCCTGTGACTTCCCAGAGCCAAATATCTTTCAGTGTTTAGAATTGTGTTCTTGCTTAGTTTTTTGGAATAAGAACCTTGAACAATGAAATTTGCATTTACTTATCTGTTGTATATACTTGGATGTTTTGACAGATCTGTGATCTCAATGTGAGTTCTTCCTCCAGTAATATAGCTCATAAGCCCCTTAGTCTGCCTGTCTGCTAAGAACATGTTTTAAAGAATACAGTAAAAATGGATTAAAGAAGATTTAAGTGTAAGATTAAATAGATTTAAGAATGAAAAGAAGAGATGGCAAAGAGAAAGACAAAGGAATAGAACAGAGGAGAGTTCATTCAAGAGTGCATTTATTTAAAAAAAAGTACATTTCCATGCCAGTAAATCATTCCAGACTCCAGGTTCCTTATTGGTTTTGAAAGATCCTAGATTTATGTTTATAGATATGTAATGTCACATCCAGGAGTCATTTATTTAATCCTTGCTCTGTGCCTGGTAGTTGCAATATAAAAAAAATTAAAAATCACAAAAATAGTCCCTGTCGTCAAGGAGCTTACATATCAATGCGGGAGACAGCATGTAAAAAAAAAAGTACATTTAAGAAGACCTAGAGTAAAAGGAAGGTAACCTTAGTGGGGAAAGCACAAATGAATGGGATTGGTAAGGGATTAGGAAGGCCTACTGCAAAAAGTAGTCTTTGAGTTGAATTTTGAGGGAAGCCAGTGATGTCAAGAGGTGGAAGTGACAAGGAAGAGGTACTAGGGACAGCCAGTACAAAGTTATGAAGTGTCATGTGTGAGGAGTAGTAAATGGGTCATTATAATTTGTTTATAAAGTTTGTAGAGGAATAATGTGAGAAAAGCTGAAATACAGAAAAATGAAATGTGAAGAACCTTAAATGCTAACCAGAGGATTTTGCATTTGATCTTAGAAGTAATAGAGCCCCTAGAGTTTATTGAATAGTGGGATGACATGGTAAGACCTATATGTGGGATGTTCACTTTGGCAACTGTGGAGAATGGGGTGGAGGGAAGAGAGACTTGAAGTAGCAAGACTGAGTAGAAGGCTGTTCTTCTAGGTGGGAAGTGATGAGGACCTGAACTAATGTGGTGGCTTTGTTCCTTGAAAGAATGGGATATAGATATATTGTGAAGGTATAAATGAAAAGAGATGGCTGCTGATGTTGGGGGTATGAGAGAAAGGAGTTGAGGATGCCACTGAGGTTTTCATGCTTGGGTAACTGGGAAGATGGTGGTGTTCTTGACTGTAATAAAGTTCAGAAACAGAGTTTTGGGAGAGAGAAAGTGAGTTTGAGATAGAACAGACATCCAATTTGAAATGTCCAGTAGGCATTTAGAGATGAAGTATTGGAATTATCATCTGCATAAAGATAATTGAATCCCTTTGATTTAATGAGGTCACCCAGTGAATAATATGGAAGCAAAGAGGAGAAATTAGCACAAAGCTTTTGGGATTTTCTATGCTGAGGGAAGATGAAGAGGATGAAAAATTCAGCAAAGGAGACTGACAAGGAGCAATTGAGTTGGAGAACTAAGAAATGGAGCCAGGGTCATGAGAAGAGTATGCAGTAGAAGGTGATCAGTAGCATCAAATGCTGCAGAGAGGTCAAGAAGAAAGGCCTTTAGATTTGGTAGTGAATTTACCAGTAACTTGGCTATTACTTCACTCATTGCTCATGTGACCTTAGTCCTTTTATTGCTTTGGGTTTCCATTTCCTCAGAGGAGGCTGTCACACTGAAGAATCATACTGAAGATCTGTTCTAGCCCTAACATTCTGTGCCTCTGCTCATACCTGCTTTGGGCTAATAAACATATCTATCAATTGTATGTATAAAAATGCTGTTGATAAAATGTGAAAGAAAGGAGCATTCTTAATTATGCTATAAAACATCCATTTAAAAATGTAATTCTTCAAGCAGAAAGTTTTTATAACATTTTTAAATTACAGGGATCAGATGTCCTTCCTTCTTTGGTCAAAAGTTGGAGCCCTACTTGCTATTGGAACAGTTAAAGGAAACTTATTTATATATAACCATCAGACTTCTCGCAAAATTCCTGTTTTGGGTATGTAGTGTCATACTATTGATTTTCTTAAATGTAAATTTAATAATGATTTAAAAGTTAACCAAAAAACCCATCATACTCTTCTATGTTTTCTGTATGTAGTATTATGAAGTTTTTAATCTAGTATTTAATATTTTCAAAGATAAATCATCAATTTATTAAATTAATAATAGATATATACTTGAATAACTTAATAGTTCAACTTGATAAACATTTGGACATCACTATAATACTCTCCATTACCAAGGAATTCTGAATCTTGTTTGAATTCTAAAATATAAAAAGATTTCATTTATAAGGTCATAGATCCTGGGGGGAAATGTTGTAGCCTAGTTGTAGTGTATAATGTTAATTTATTTTTCAGGTAAGCACACTAAACGAATAACATGTGGATGTTGGAGTTCTGAAAACTTACTGGCACTAGGTAGTGAAGATAAAATTATAACAGTTAGCAATCAGGAAGGTGATACGATAAACCAGGTAAAAAGTAGCATCCATATCAAGTTTTTAGTTTCTGTTTTAATAATATTTAAAAGTCATTAATAAGCTCATGGTTATTATTCTATTATTTTTGTAAAGCACCATTCTGTTCTGCACTTGATATTAAATACAGTGGATGTACTTTTTTATTTCTTTTTCATCTTTTACTGCTAGACTTTTAGAACAGTCTATACTTGTTTCTTAAATTTCTTTACCATCCTCTTTCCCACTAATTTAAAGTAATCTTCTATTCTAACCCCTCTTTTTTCCCTTTCACTCTACTTGAAGTACCTTGTTTAAAGTCACCTAATTACCAAATCCCATGGACTTTTATTTGTCAATTATTTCCTTGATGAACCTGATGCATTTAGACCCAAGTGAAAAAGAATATCAGGACAGTGAAGGCAAGAAGAGATCTCAGATCAAGCATAGAGAGGTTTAAATTTGTGAAGTGCAGGAGCAGTGCTGTTTGATGCTTGCTGCCTCTTCCAGGTCACACATTGAAGCTGCTGACAGAGGAGGGCACCTGAACCTCAGTGGAGTTCAGGGTTACAAGCAGCCAAGGGCTCTGGGCAACATACTAAGTGACGCTAGTAGATTACCAAAAGGTCAGACACAAATAACTGTGACTCAGACCTCAGGTGCAGAACAAGGTTTAGTTTGAATTTCCAGGCCATTCTAAAGATTATAAAGGAATAATTAGGACAGAAATCCCAGACCAAAGGGGAGCCTGCTGGCTGAGTCTAGCAAGAGTCTACTGACGCTCCAAATAGGTCAGTCCTACAGGTCTGTTTCTTGAACTCAAATGCAGGTGAGAAACTTGTAAAGCTCTGACCATAGAATCAGCGACTGAGCTTTGTTCTGGATCAGATCCACTTGGGCAGCACTAAAAACTTACAGGTGCTTAATGTGAGGTCTTCCTGAGATCCTGGAATAATGTAACTTTAAGTTTCTAAGGAAGTGCCAGTAGGACCAACATTTCTAGTGGGAGCATTTATTCCAGAAATGCATAGAACCTAGCCCTAACATAAAGTCTGAAGTCAGGAAGCAGACTGAAGAGTGAGCAGCCAAAAAAAAAAATTATACCATAAAAATGATTATAATGACAGATACTTCAAGACATGAACTCAGAAGAGAACAATGTTGGAACTTCTACCAGGAAAGTCTCAGACAAACACGGTTTGAGAACAAATGCAACCAGAATTCCTAGAAGAGATGAAATTTTAAAAAAAGCATTAAATGATGTTTTTTTTTAAATGCTTCACTTTAATGATGGTACAATGATCAGAAGTTTGAACTTGAATGAATCCTCTAGATGCAGTGGGGATGCATCCTCTAGATGTATTAATGAGGAGAAGATGCTATAGTTGTGGGTTCTCTCAGAACAGAACAACAGCTTCTGGTTCCAACCTAGTGCTTCCTCTTCTGGCAAGAATTGAAATCTCCCTTGGTGAAGAGTGAGAGAAGAGGCTAGAGATAATCTCTTTTGCTTCCCTTTGAGCCACATGACACTCCCATTCTTTACATGTGGACCTTTCTGTACATAAAACTACCAGTATCTTTTAGAACCATAAGACAAAGGGAAATAGAAACTACTGGTCACCTGCAAAAAGGAAAACTCCCAGGAACATTAAAGCCAAAATTTTTCAGGTTAAAGGACAAATATTGCAGCCAGCAAAAAAAAAAAAAAAAAAGGGAATTCATGTAATGAGGAGCCACAATCAGAATTATACATGAAGTCGCAGCCACCAATATAAAGGAGCAGAGATCTTGACATACAGTATTTCAAAAGGCAAAGAATAAAGGCTTATAATTAAGAATAACTTTCATAGCAAAACTGAAAATAGTCATCTGAGGAGAGTAGCAAGGTGGGTGGGTGGGAAATGAATCTGATTGAAATAGAGGATTTCTAAGAATTCCTGATGAAAACACTAGAGTTGCATAGTAACTTTGAAGTATAAACACAGGAGCCAAGAAATACAAAAAAGGTAAACATGAGTGAGGGCTGATTAAGATCTAAACAAGAAAAAACAGCTTACATTCAAATATGGGAAGATATATGTCCTATATCAACCTAATAATTATCAACAGCCATAGAGGGAAGACTATTTAGATTGAAGGCCTGGGAGTAGTTCTATTATGTCTCAGTGATTTGAATAGAAAATGAGGGGAATAGAAATACTTATGGGGAAGGATAGGAAAAGAAAAGGTTAGTAAAGATCATCTTACATAATTGAAGTATGCAAGTAAAAGTTGATGTTTAAAGGAGGAGGAAGGAGTGGGAGAAGTAGCTGATATTTGAGTAAAGCGTACACAAATGCAGTTGGGCACAGAAATCTATTTTTACTCAACAGGGCAACAGTGGGAAAGGAGGGAATGATAAAGGGGGAGTAGATGGTGGGATGGATTAGTTTTAAGCAATATGAAATCTAATGAGATGTACAGAGATCTGTGGTGGCAAAGAATTGGAAACTGAGGAGGTGCTTATAAATTGGAGAATGGAAATGTGTTGTGATACTATTGTGCCATAAGAAATGATGAAGGCAATGGCTTCAGAGAAACTTGGGAAGGCTTAAATGAACTGAAACAAAGAACAGAACCAGGGCCACAATTTATATGATGACAATAAGGAAAAGTCAGACAACTCTGAAAGACTTAAACTCTCATCAGCATAAGTATCAACTATGATTCTAGAAGAGTAATGATGAAACTGCATACTTTCTGATAGTTAAGGACTAAATGTAGAATGAGACTTTTTAAAATTGACATGACCAGTGTGGAAAAATCTACTTTGCTTGATTTTATGTTTATGTAGAAAGAATTTTGTTTTTCTTTCTTTCTTAATGGGGAATGGGTGGTAGTGAATTGAAGACAAAAAAAGGTAGATTTTTGAAGTTTAAAAAATAAAATTTAAAATATTACAATTCATCCCTACCTTATTTTTTAGCTATCTTGTTTACTGTATGTTTGTGTATCAAAAATCAGTGATGGCTATGAAGTCAAATATGTCTCTTTTATATTAGGAGCTCCAGATGCTCAAGTCTTACACATTTATGTAAAGACACTAGAGATCATGAATTTTTGTAGCTAGCTCATTTCTGGGATTTTTGTCTCGTAAATTTTTGGCAATTTCTATTGTGATACTTAAATTGTAGTTATGTTCTTATCTAAGTTGGTGAATTGACCTAGACAATTTTCTGCTTCACCATTTTCGGTTTAAAACTTCTTTACTCTTCAACATAATTAGCGTGCAAATGAAATTGATATGTAAGATTCCTGGCAAATATATTGTTGCTAGTCTTTTGTTTGCTACACTTCCTCCTTGCCCAAGTAATTAATCAACAAACATTAGGTTCTGATCATGTGGTGCCAGGTTCCTTAAAGAGCTTATATAAGGGGAGAAAATGTGTACATATATTCTGTTCCTAGCCACTGATTAATCGGCAAGTATTCTTTAAACTCCCACTATTGCCAGATGCCTCAAGGGGTTTACATTGTATATAGGGACACTCATTGTAGATGTACACTTAAATTATAATACAAAATAAAAATTTGTTAAAAACAATGTTTTATTACACATTGCTTTATGAATCATGTTGGGAGGGAAAAATCAAAACAAAAGGGAAAAACAACAGGAGAGGAAAAAAAAATCGAACAAAGAAGTAAACATGGCATGTGTTGATTTACATTCCATCCATGTAATTCTTTTTCTGGATGCAGATGGCATTTTCTGCCCAGAGTCTATTGGGATTGTCTTGGTGGATCACTGAACTACTGAGGAAAACCAAGTCTTTCATAGTTGATCACAATCTTGCTGTTATTATTATGTACACAACTGTTATTGAGTATAATGTATTTCTAGTTCTGCTTGTTTCACTCAGCATCAGTTCATGTAAATCTTTCCAGGCCTTTCTAAAAACAGCTTGTTCATCATTTTTTTATAGAACAATAATATTCTATTACCTTCATGTACCATAACTTGTTCATCCATTCTCCAATTGATGGGCATCTCTTCAGTTTCCAATTTTTTGCTAAGACGAAAAGAGTTGCTACAAACACTTTTACACATGTGATCCTTTTCTCTCCTTTATGATTTCCTTGGGATACAGGCCCAGTAATGGTACTGCTGGATCAAAAGATATGCACAGTTTTATATCCCTTTGGTCATAGTTCCAGATTGCTCTCCAGAATTGTTGGAGACTCTACCAACAATACATTAGAGTCCCAGTTTTCCCATCTCCCCTCCAACATTTATCATTATCTTTTCCTCTTATCTTAGCTGATATGAGAGGTGTGTAGTGTTACCTCAGAGTTGTTTTAATTTTTTTTCTAATCAATAGTGATTTAGAGTATTTTTTTTCATGTGGCTACAGATTGTTTTAATTTTGTCATCTGAAAATTGTCATACAAATTAAATAGAAGGTAATTTTGGAGGAGAAACTGTAACAACCATTCTGGATGTATTAGAAAGCATATGAAGGGGAGCACTATGTAATAAGCCTGGAAAGATAGGGTATAGTCAAGTGATACTGACCTCCTTGTTGTTCCTCAGACACAACAATCCATTTCCCAAATACAGGCATTTTCATTGGCTACGCCCTTTGCCTGGAATACTTTTCCTCATTATCTTTGCCTGTTTGCTTCTATGCTTTCAAATTTTAACTAAAGTCTCACCTCTTCAAGAAATGTAACATTTAGCATCATGAATCTTTTGGAACAGGATCATTTTATTGATCAGAATAGCTGTCTTTTTTTTTTTCCATTCAGAAAACACTTTTTTTTTTTTTTTTTGGCTGAGCAATTGGGGTTAAGTGACTTGCCCAGGGTCACACAGCTAGGAAGTGTTAAGTGTCTGAGGGCAGATTTGAACTCAGGTCCTCCTGACTTCAGGGCTGGTGTTCTATCCACCTCACCATCTAGCTACCCCACACTTGGTTTTTTTTTTTAATGGCTTTATTTTTCAAAATACATGCATAGATAGTTTTCAGCGTTCATCCTTGCAAAACCTTGTGTTCAAAATTTTTCTTCCTCCCTCTCTTAGACAGCAAGTAGTCCAATATAGGTTAAATATGTGCAACTCTTCTAAACATATTTCCACATTTATTATCCTGTACGAGAAAAATCAGATCAAAAGGGAAAAAATGAGAAAGAAAAACACAAGCAAGCAAACAACAAAAAAGGTGCAAAATACTATGTGTCCACATTCAGTCCTGATAGTCCTCTCTCTGGATGCAGATGGCTCTCTCCATCACAAGATAACTAGACTTTTTGGTGATCAAATTCCTGAGGTCACCTTCCCTTCATTGCTAGCCCTTGATTTGACCCTGGTCCTCTTTATGCCTTTCTTGTAGTGCTATAGTTGCATCCACAGTGGTACAACTACTATTATTCACTAATTTTTGTTAGTCTTTCATTCTTGAAGCGGACCAATGGCATCAGGAGGATGATGTCTTGACTTGCAAGTGAATTGGGTTTAAGTGAGGTAGGGTTGTGCAAAGAAATCACTCTGTCCTCCAAGGTCATCTGAGTTTGTAGTTGAGTCTTTTGCAGTTCATCATTTTTATAATATTATTAGTATGTGCAGTGTTTTGGTTCTGTTTACTTCATATTCCATCAGTTCATGTAAATCTCAGATTTTTTTTGAAACCAACCACTCTGTCATTTCTTATAACAAATAGTATTTCATCATAATCATATACCCCAGCTCATTCAGCCTTTCTCCAATTGATAATCCCCTAAATTTCAAAGGATATGCAAAGCTTTATATCCTTTGAGCATAGTTCCAAATTGTTCTCCAGAATGCTTAGATCATTTCATAATTCTACCAGCAGTGCATTAGTATCATGTTCTTTTCCTCATTGTTCTTTTCATTTGCTATCATATTAGTCAATCTGATAAGTGTGAGAGGGTATCTCAGAATTGTTGTAATTTGCATTTCTCTAATCCATAGTGATAGTAATCACATCTTCATGTGATTACAGGTAGGCTTGATTTCTTCTGAAAACTACCTCTTCATATCCTTTGACTACTTATCAATTGGGAGGTGGCTCCTATTTTTTTTTTTTTTTAAGTTTGATTAGGTTCCTTTTTTTTTTTAAATCAGGACTTTATCAGAGAAACTTGCATAAAGTTATACTCTCCCCATTTTCTGTCTTTTAGTTTTAGTTATATTAGTTTTGTTTATATAAAACCCTTTTTACTTTCATGTAATCAAAATGGTCCATTTTATTTCTTGTGAACCTTTTTCTACTTGTTTCATCATAATTTTTTTCCCTTTGTCAGTAATACTTGTTTGACATGAAATTCTTAAACCTTAAATCATAGGAATATAGTAGTTAAATTTAAGTTTCTGTCAGTTATCTTATGAATCAGTTCTTAACTTTTTGTTTTTAATACTCCTTAGTGATTTTGTTGTATTATTCAGAATTTTCTTGGCAATCAGAATTTTCATTTTATCTTGTTTTTTTCTTTTTTTTGTCCTATGAGGCCAACAATTCTCAAATTACCTCTGTGCAGCCTATCCTTGGGATCAGTAGCTTTGACTTATGCAGAACTTGCATTTTTCTAATACTTCTTAGCACTGCAAGAAGCAAGTAGATAGGTGGAGACTTGTTTAGGTGTCAAACTCAAAAAAGAAATGGGAACCACTAAGTGATACATAAAGATCCCTGCTGGGCATATAACTAATACTGAAAAGCACACATTAACATTATCTGTGGTATTTTTTATTTAGTTCAATGTTTTCTAACTTTTTTATTTTCTTCTTGCTTTACTTGGTAGTTTTGCTAATCTCAATGCAGTCTTGGCTCTTTTGACACTTCTGGTGATTTATTCAGGGTTAGAGACCATTACTTGTGAGTGGTGTGACTGAATCTACTAGCAATTAGGGAATACGAGCAAAAAATATACAAAGCTGACATCCTAACAATGCATAGATGAAAGATATAAGGATAAGGATAAGACTATAGGCTTTGGCCCTCAGTTTCCCTCCATGTCCATGGGATAATTACATGGGGTTAAGTACAGTACCTGTTCTGAAGCTGCTGAATAACCCTGGGAACAAATATAATTTAAAGAACACCATCCTGGGTGGATTCTGGTCAAATCCACTAAGGACGCGTTATCTATATACTGGAACTAGTCACTCCAAGGAGTAAAGCTTCACTCTTGACAGACTCAGGACTGGCTCCCCTTCTGGATTCTCTCAAGGAAGTCAAGTCAGTATTGCTGGCATTTAGCCACCTTTGTTCCCTGGGCTATTTAAGTCATGATAGATCAATACCCAAATTGGAATTTCACCCATGGAGAGGATGCTCTGCCTGGGTCCCTCCTGGTCAAGACTTGCAGGGCTGTGATCCGGGATTCCCCAGCCTGAGGTCTGTAAAGTTGGTGCTTCCCTGAATTGGTGATTTTTTTTTCTTCTCTCCCCCTCTAGTCTATGTATCTCTTTGTGTATTGTATTAGTTATATTAATCATAGGACGCATTAAGTATTTTTGTTGTAAGAACTGCACTGTCAATTCTTGTTTTCCTTTTTAAAAATAATTCATCATTATTATATTCATTGTTATTAAACATTTTCATACAACTTGGTATCTTAGGTCTTGTTGTGAGAGTGAGCCATTCTGTAGGAGCAAATCATAACCTAACAATAGGTCAAAGTACAATTAGAAACAATGGGTAGAAATGTGAAGAAAAATGAATATCAGTATACCAGAAGTTGAGGTTCAGCTAAAAGTAGTTCTCAAAAACATACAACAGCAAAAGAGAAAAGTAGAGAATTAAAAAGTGAAGCATACAGTGTTTCAATTGGGCCTATATCCCAAAGAGATCTTAAAGGAAGGAAAGGGACCCTCATGTGCAAAAATGTTTGTGGCAGCCCTTTTTGTAGTGTCTAGAAACTGGAAACTTCAATGGATGCACATCAGTTAGAAACTGGCTGAATAAATTATGGTATATGAATGTTATGGAATGTTATTGTTCTGTAAGAAACGACCAGCAGGATGATTTCAGAGAGGCCTGGAGAGACTTGCATGAACTGATGCTAAATGAAATGAGCAGAACCAGGAGATCGTTGTACACAGCAGCAACATTATATGATGATCGATTCTGATGAAGGTGACTCTTTCCAACAGTGAGATGATTCAGGTCAGTTCCAATGATCTTGTGATGAAGAGAGCATCTACACCCAGAGAGAGGACTGTGGGAACTGAATGCGGATCACAGCATATAATTCTCATTCTTTTTGTTGCTCCCTTGCATTTTGTTTTCTTATTTACGTTCTTTTTTTGATCCGACTTTTCTTGTGCAGCAAAAGAATTGTATAAATATGTTTATACATAGTGGATTTAACATATTTTAACATGTTTAACATATATTGGATTGCTTGCCCTCTAGGGGAAGGGGTGGGGGGGGGAAAGAGGAGAAAATCTGAAACACAAGGCTATGTAAAGGCCAATGTTGTCATATTATCTGTGAATATGCTTTGAAAATAAAAAGCTCTAAAAATTTAAAATAAAAAAATGAAGCATACAATTAAAAAAAATCCTGAAATGATAAGCCCAAGTAGGCATAAAAGAAAAAAAAACTTAAAAATCAGAGGAGAAATACATAAAATTGAAAACAATGATTTTAGAAATTGCAAACAATTAATATTTAAAAGTTTGTATTTTTTTTGTTTTTACATTGTCTAAATTTTCCATTTGTTTCCTTTTCCTTCTCTTCTCTGGAAGAATCATTCCATATAATTTTTTTTTTGCAAAAGAAAAGAGAAAAATAATCAAAATCAACATATTTGAAAAATATGAAAAATATATAATATTTCCATACTTTGGTCTTCCCACCTCTGCAATAGAGTTGGGGGTAGGTTTCTCTTAAGAGTTATTGGGGAAAAAACTAGCAAAATTGCTAAACCATTTTTAATTAATTTGATTTAAAAAGTGAGATAAATCAGATTACCAAAATAAAAAAATTTTACATGATGAATTCACAACCAATAGAAAAGAAGTTTCTGAAATTAGTCTGTATTTCCTGGCAATAATGAAAATTTGAAGACTCTCTTTTCTCTGTGTGTCTCTCTGTTTTTGTGTCTCTGTCTTCTCTATCTCTTTCTCACTCTTCTACTCTTCTCTCTCTGTGTTTGTGCATATATGCATATTTTTAAACCAATAACTAGTATTATCTGTGATATCCAACATAGTAAGGTCAAAGGTGGCATTAATAGTGTTCTGAACATAAGACCACTTGAGTTTAAATATCCCATCAGATACTTACTAGCTTTGTGACTCAGGACAAGTCACCTAACCACTCTTGTGCCTCAGTTATATTATCTGTAAGAATATTTGAATACTACTACAAAATATTTTTCACAGAAATAAGTGAGGACAAAGGATTGAAGAGGTGAAAGAATCGCTCAATGGCACAGAGTTGGTTAGATAAGCAAGAGTGAGAAGCGATGGAATACACTTAACTGTTGGCTTGGCTTAAATGTTTTTCTTTGTTGTAAGAGAATTCAGTGAAAGGAAGGAGAAAAAGGGGGAATGATTGTGCCGGTAAAAACAAGTCATCAATGAAACTTAAAGAATGAACTTGGCAAGTTAGACTCTTGGACTAAATCTAACATGAAATTTAATTGGGATAAATGTAAGTTTTACTTTCTAAAACATATACTCCAATAGGATTTTGATTGTCATTTGCTAAATGCCAGAGAACACTAAATAAATGATCAATTTATCAGTAAATTGGTAGGTCTTTATTCAGCATGTTATATAAAAGGAAAGAAAAATGAAATAATTTCTGATTTCAAGGAGATTATAGCTGGGGAAACCACACGTAGAGTAGGCAAATCAATGTCTATAGAACAAATAGAAGGTTAACTAAATCCAGGATAATTAGGGAAGAAAGTCACTTGCAATTAGAGGGCTCAGAAAGTAGAAGTAGTGCTTGAACTCCATCTTGAAAATGGTGAAGAATTCTATGTGGCAGAGGGAAAAAAGGATGTGACCACCATATGAAATCCACACCCAAACCCTAGCCTTGCTTAAAGAAAACCACTTTGGCAGCTTTATAGTAGAGGTATTGAAGTGGGGACAGGCTGCAGGGAGACCCTTGCAACAATTCAGGTAGGAAATGAAGGCCTGAAATAATGTGGTGGTTGTGTGAATAATGAGAAGGGACTGGTAGAAACATGATTTGTCCATTGATGGCATATGTGGAGAATGAGGAACTTCAGATAATTCAGAGATTATAAACCTCTGTGACTGTAGGGATGGTAGTGTCTTTGATGAAAATTGGAATATTCTCTAGAGCTTCTGCATGGCTTTCCAGTCTTATCTCCTGCTTCTAACCAATTTAGTTTACAAACTGTCCCTCTAAGTACAATGTACAGTTTTCCATTTAAATGTTTTTAATATCTATTTTTTCCCTGCTCAGAATTCATTCTTCCTTTTCTGCCTAATAAATCCTACCTCCCCTTGATTATTCATCTCAAGTACTCTGTCTATTCCATACAATCTTCCTGACTACTCAGAATAATGTTTTATTGCTTTTTCAAGTTCTTTTGTACTTACTGTCTCTAATCCTGATAATTTAATCCTTTGTTTCCATTCGCATATAATCTCTTCAATTGTATTCAGTTATTATCTAAATAATAAATTATCTGAATATTAAATTCTGTCATTACTTGACTTTTAATGTGTTTAGGACCTTTCAACTAGATTTAGTCTCCTAGAAAGGCAAAGATCTTGTTTTTTATTACTTCTTGTTTTTCACAGGATTTTTAATATGGTAGGAAATCAATAAATAATTAATTTAACTTTTAAGGTTTGAAATGTATTCAAGATATTTTGAAAAATGATTGTGCATTTTTCCCTATAGGTTCTTTTGAAAACAGAGCTTAGTGACGTGCAATTTTCAATGATGAGGAGTGAAAACAGAGCAATAACAACTGAAAATACTGTAAGAATTCAGTTTGATACCAAGATGTTCTTATGTTATTACCTTTATGTGTATGGATATTGGCAGAACCTGACAAAACATGTTTTATCTTCCCTGTTAGGTTGTAAGCTCACTGACACCAGGGATTACATCTTAGGCATCTTTCTGTTTCTGATAGCACCTCACATAGAAATTTCCACGTAGAATTATTGAGAAATAGAAGAAAAGTTTAGATCTAGAAGATAATTTAAAATAATTTTGTCAAGCCCCTTTATTTGGAAAGTGAGGAAACTGAATTTTGATGAAATGAATAACTCCCCCATGTTCATAGAGCCCTGCTATCCTGACTCTGACTCTTTTCACTATATGATGAAGCCTTCTATATGAGCATTCGGTGACATTTATTTCATGAAAGAGATAGAGGAGAATGTTGAGATACTTTTATCTATTTCCTGTCCTATTCCAGCCATTACTTACCCTATTCATCTCGGTAAAGCCTTTTGCAAGGATAGGCTAGTTACACATTCTTAGTTTTTATGACCATAAAAGTACTGCTCACCTTTTCAAATTATATGCATATAAATATATCTAATCATAATTGAAAATAATCTTTGAAAATTATATAGATAAAAATGTTTAATAAAATTTTGTACTAATGCCTCATCAGAACAGAAAAGAAATCCTAAGTTCTCAAAAATTATTATTGAAAGACAAACTGGAAAGACTTGAAGTAAGGGACCAGTGAAGGACTTTTTGTCATTTGAAAACTCAAGTATCTTATTTCAAAGAAATTCATTATCAAAATGTTAACCACTTGTTTTTTGGCCATTGTATTTGCTCCATTTGCTAGACATTGAGGATTTGTTGGAGGGTGATCTGTGAAATACTTATACTTAAAAACTCAAAGTGCTTAGGTATTATTGAAATATTTGACATGTTTTGGCATTAAAAATATCTTGTCATTATAACAAAGTGTAGGTACTTTTCTCATAATGACCCTGTGAAAACTGTGCAAATATTATCGTCTCAATTTTACAGAAGGAGAAATTGAGGGTAAGAGAGATGAGGTCACCCATGATGATATGGAAAGTAAGTGGTTGAGCCAAGTCTAGGACACAAATATTATGATTTTATCAACTTTTTCCTCTATCATACTGGCTATCCCTGATGTCTCAATTGTTCAAGTGGATCCCAGATTTTACTACTAACTATTACTTCCAACAATGAAGACCATGACTCAGCAGTCTCCCGTATGGCTTCTGTTCACATCTCCCAAAATGTGGCCCTAGGAGTCTTGTCCACATCCTGGGGGTGTAGTGAGGAGGTGAAGCCTTCATTTCTCTAGAAGAAACCAGTGAAATATATTACTTTCTGGAGGTTAATCTTTATTCTTGGCTTCTGAAAAGGACCTCATTTGCTTGTACATTTCTTTTAGTATATCCTTCACTCCAGTTCTCTTCTATAATCTTGACTATGATGTGTTACAACTTACACCTAACAAATACTTCTCCATTGTTCTTGAATAATACTTATCTTCAGTATTTTAGAGATTATAATGTTGTATGACTAGCAGTCACATAGCAGCCTTGGTAGAATATAGGTATTGAAAAGGTAAGTCTTTGTTTTAAGGAAGTATTTAGAGTCATTAAAGTAATTTTGGTATTGTTATTGTCAGTTGGTAAGATACAATGAGGCAATGTGATGTAGTGGATAGAGGGCCAGTCACAGTCAGGACTTGATTTCTTATTCCCTCTCTTACACTTAGTGAATGGGTGACTCTGAGAAAGTTACTTGATAGGCAATTATCTAAGACTCTTATCTGTCAAAGACTCTGCTTTGGCTCCCATAGTGCATTATTTTCATAGTAGTTTATTATCTTCTGGTTTTTGAGCCCATATTATTTTGTATGCCACTATTTAATGTTTAATTTTATTAGTTTTTGTATTTTAGATTGCTAATACTTTGTTTGTTGACAGGTAAGTGTGGTGGTTGGCAAGAAAAACTTGTTTCTGTTTAATGTGAATTGTCCAGAAAGTCCAATTGATTTGAAATTCCATCAGCGCTATGGCAATATTGTTTGTTATCATTGGTAAGTCATTGCCATCATCATGATAATGAATTATTTTTACTGACTTTTTAAACATTTCAGTTATTTCTTCAGCTGAAATCATAGGTTCTAATCTGGTCTCTATTTTCCTGCCAAGTTATGATGGCTTTTCTTGATCATGAACTTATTATTCCCTATCCAACTAAGCCTACATTTTGATCTATCAATGGTTCTATGATCTGTGTAGTTCTACAACTGTATAGATTGCAATCTTCTCAACTTGCATGACTAAACTCCCTTACAAATCCTTCACAGAGAATCTTTCTAGATCGTTAACATTTCACAGGTGATTTTTCACTCTGTATAAGCAGCTAACTTTCTTCTCCATTCGTGCATCCATTAGATGATATCATTTATGACACTTCTCTTGTGTATCTCCTAATTCCTCTTGTAGATTGTTGTCCTCAACTAGTATCTGGCAAGAATATATGTTTTAGTGGATTAATTTTATGGATTGTCCATTTAACTACATTTATAGGCTGAACAATAGAATTTTTTTTTCCTGTATGGATAATTAGGCCCAAATCTTTTGAGTGACTATGCAGTCAGTATAATCACGGAGAAGGAATATCTGCATGACCTAAATATCTATCAGGAATATTTATTCAATTTAAGATTTTCTTGAACAACCTTTATTGACAATGACCTTTGCCTGTTTTTTGCCCACTTAATATGATTGTTATTGAGATTAATAGGATCATCAAACAAAGCTATTGAGGAATCATTTATTATTTTGGTGATGGCAGACACTTTGTGGGAGGAGAGTCTTAAAGAAAATGTTTTACATTATGAAATCACTTATTATTGTCAACAAGCACAGTGAAATCTTTGATACTTTTCACTGTTCAGTCAAGTGTGTAACAGTAAAGATAAGCTCTTTTGGAGAAGTATGCTTATGAAAGTCTGCCTATTCAGTTCTCTGCCAGTTCACTGGCAAGAGTTTAAAAAATCAGTACTTCACTTTGTGCTTACCACTAAGGGGTAAAAAGGTACTATTGCTTATTTGGGAACAATGAGAAAATTAACAAATCACCTCTTCTATAATCATTCAGCAGTTATAACTATCACAGGTCAAGGGTCTTAGCTATAGAGGAGAGTAAAACAACAGAGACTTCCTTTTCTATTACTATTGGGATAGATTCAGAAAGAAGCTGCCACTGTTGATGGGAAATTTGAGAAAATCAACCATTGTATGGCTAGCTAACTACTTCTTTTTTTCCTCCACTTCTCTTGTGATTCAGAGCTGTGAATCAATTAGGTGAACTTCTCTTGCCTTCACATCCAGTTCATTCCCATCTACCATGAGAGAACCATTATCTTACTCTGCTTTTCCCTCTCAGTCTTTTCTGGAATCTATGTTCTTTCATTAATAAGCATCTTTTCATATTAGATCTTTCTTTCATAATTGTATCACTGAGTGGAAAAAAATTATTAAATATCTACTACACCAAGTGTTAAGAAGATGGATACAGAAATGATATAATCCCTGACCCCAAAGCTTGAGTTTGTGTTCTGATAAGGGGAGATAACATAAAAGGGAGTGGTATCTAGGGAAGGCATTTTTCACCTGAGGAATTAAATAGTGACCCAAGCGAAGGTTATATTGAAATTGATTACTATTCTCATAAGAAGGGATGAAAAGTGGGAAAGGAGGATTGGATTATTTATGTACATTGGGGTGGGGTGATTCAAATCAAATCAGCATTTATCAAAGGCCTACTATGTTCTAGGCACTATACTAAGCACTGAAAATACAAAGAAGCAAATGAACAGTGTCTGCTTTTAAGGGGCTTACAGCTCAAAGGGAGAGACAACATGCAGATAAGATACATATAAGATGCATTGGGAACAGTTTCATAGGAAAAGCACTAAGATGAAGAAGGGTGGATGGCAAGATGCTTGGAGAGGATGACTGGATGAGATACGGAGGCTAGCCTGCGGCTGACTAGATAGTAAGATAGTTTGACTTGGCATTTACTCCCTTTCCATTAAGAGCAGCGTAGCAGATCCTTGCATTCTTCGAAACCTGGCTACCCTGTGTGTGCCCCTGCCTACATTCTTGCATACTGGATATCCTGTAACAAAATGGCCAGGAGGGGAGAGTAAACCTACCTTTGGTTATTCACTCTAACTTCCAGTTTCTCCCTTTGAGCTTAATACTCAACGGCATCTCTATTGAGGTTCATACATTCATCTCTATGACCCTAGAGATCCTGACTGCTATTGCCTATTAAGCCTCAAGGAATTGAACAGCTGTTCCATAGTCATCCCCTGCATGACAACTCCAGCTCAAATCCTATAGGAATTTTTTTCTTGATTGACCCAGTTTTTAATGTTTTGATTTGCCCCTGAAATTATATTTTTTTTATCTATGTCCATCAAGAGAGTATAAATTCTTGAGAACAGCAAGCGTTTTGTTTGTGTCTCTCTTTCCCTGGAACTCAGTGAAGAGTGTTATACATAGTATAAGTATAATTTAAAAATATATATATATATAAAGTATATACTATATAATACAATATGATATAAATGATATAAAATGTCACATATGCTATATATTACATATTATACAAAATATATCTAATGCAATATACATTATACAAAACATCATGTATTATTACACATTATACAAAATATTATATCTGATGAAATATACATTATACAAAACATTATGTATTATATATTATACACGATACAAAATATTGTAATATGCAATATACATTATACAGACATGTATTATACATTACACACTATACAAATTATTATTGTAATATGTAATAGACATTATACAAAACATTATGTATTATACATTACACACTATACAAAATATTGTAATATGCAATGTAATATACATTATATAAAGCATTATGTATTATACATTACACACTATATAAAATATTATTGTAATATATAATGTAATATACATTATACAAAGCATTATGTGTTATATATTACACATATGCCAAACAATATTATGCAATATGTATTATACATTATATATAATACAATATGTTATCATATAATATAATATATTTTGCATTATATATTATATAAAATATTACCTTATATAACACATGTATTATGTATTATATATCATGTTACATGTTATACATTCTATTATGTTATACATTATATATATTATTTGTTATATTATATATTACATATAATACATTATATTTTATTATAATATATAATACCTTATTTATTATGTATGTAGTATATAAATATAATATAAGAGCTTATATATTCACAAATTTTCTAGAATTAAAAAACTACCCACATAAAGTAGTTACAAATATTGCAAAATGCCAATCTTTTAGAGAATTCTAATACCCAAATCGTTAATGTTCTATTCTCTCAGATCTAGAGTAAGAGTCATTTTATCCCTTAATAGTCTTAAAATCATGTTATCCTTCAGCCCAGGATTCTTAAGTATATACCATCCTAAGTATGCATTGTCTAGTTCAGCTAGCTATTCTTCCTGTCTTTGTTTTCTTTAGTGGCATTTGTTATTTCCTCACGTAACCTTGTGGGCTCTGTCATACTGAATCTAAATCCTCTAGTTTCCATGTCTTCGTGTAAGCTGTCTCCCATGCCTAGAATGTTCCTTTCTTACCTCTGTCTAATTTATAAGTCCTAATTTCCTTCAAAACTCAATTCAAGTATTACTTGGTCTTTTCTAGATGCTCCCAGTTGCTAGGCCTATGTTTTATATGCTTAATAGATATAATTATTGTCTTCTTCAATATGTTAACTCCTTGAGGACTATTTATTTTTGTTTTTGCATCCACAGAAATCTCCTTAATACAATTTTTGTAACATTTGAAATGAGTACTTGATAAGTTTTTTATTCCAAAACAATCCCAATAGACTTCAGACAGAAAATGCCATCTGCATCCAGAAAAAAGAACTAAGATGACTAAATGTAAATCAATACATGCTATGCTCATTTCTTTTTTCTGTTTTTTTTCCTCTCCTATAGTTTTTCCCTTTTGCTCTGATTTATCTCCCAATGTTTCATAAAGTAATGTATATTAAAAATAAATTTACTAGCAAAAATATTTTTTTTTGAAATTTGAAGCAATATTTCTCAGAATCTTTCACTGTCCTCCAGTCTTTAAAATGAGTTTTTATTAAACCATCATTGTCTCTAGTTGTCCTATCTTTTCACTTGGTGAGGAGATCACATTTGCTGGCTGAGGCATTCTAGGCTATTTTAGTTTTTGTTATATTGCATATATATATTTATCAGTATCAGCTGATACTGAATGTAGGTCAGGTTGGAGTTGAAAGTTATCTTCCCCATTAGAATATAAGCTCCCTAAAGATAAGAACTATTTTCCTTGTGTATATATATATATATATATATATACATATATATATATATATATATATATGCCCAAGACTTAGAATAGTTCCTAGCACACAGAAGGCATATCTATCTATTCATTGAAGACTAGTTATTTCCTGTCAAAATATAATACATTTCACTTAGGGGGGATGATTTTATTTGGGCTTTATCATGTCTTGCACCTCCCAGCTTTCTTTTTGAAGAAAATATTTTTAAAATATAGAAGTGAAGCTTCTATATTGGCTATAAAATTCTTGGCCTTTGTTTGAGTTATAAAAAATGTTTGGTAATATTTTCACATGTATAAATGTGTAAAATATGCATATATTCCATTTTATGACCAGTTTTGCTTTGAAGTTACAGAATATTAAAAGGTGTTATTTCTATGCTATTAAGTTTTTAAATGAATTTCTCTACATCCTAATCCTCTGCAACAGCTATTAAAGAAAAAGATAAAAATATATTTTTTTAAAATATTCAGGGGGTTAGTGGGTAGAAAGCATGCCCCAAGAATTCTCTATGACTCTTAAGGAGGCGAGATGGGGTAATACAACATACACTGGCTCTGGAGTTTAAATTTTCCCTCTGACTTTGCTACCTATATGTCATTGGGTGAAACATTTCTTGGACTAAATTGCCAAGCACTCCAGTTCTAATGCAGAGAGCACAACTCCGTTAGGCTGGCCACTTTGTTCAAATACCAAATGTTTGCTTCTCCAAGAAATTATTTTATGGAAAACACACAGAGCAAGTGCTCATAAGGTGGTCAAAAAAAGCAATACGACACTATCATAGTCTCTCTTAAAACTTTAGAGTTGATTGTATGAAATGGGAAACACTGGCACACCACTGAGCATGGCGTGCCCTCATCAGAGAAGGTGCTGTGTTCTTATGAGCAAAGTAGAATTGAATTAGCTCAAAAGAAATGCAAGATGCGCGAAATTACAGAAGCCGCTCCAGATATTCATGTGGACTATTTGTGTCTGACCTGTGGCAGAACATCCCGAGTTCATATTGTCTGATCAGCCACAGTTGGACACACTGTAATTCAATTCTAATGTAGTGATGCCATTTTGGTCCACTGAGAACTAAGACAACAACCAACCAACCAAGTATGCTACCGAATCACCCACAAATAGAGACATTTTAATACCCCCTTTTATACTAAGGTACCTCTTTATATTGTTAGCATTTCTCAACTTTATACCAGATAGTTTAACTGTCTTGAATGCTTTTTATTTATAATTAAAATCTCTTACTTCAGCATCATCCCTTATTCTTTGCTCATGTCATATTCATTCAGTTCTTAACTCCTATCAGTTCTTCAGTCATAATTCATCCTTTTCATTCCTGCAGCAACTAGCTGGGGTAAGGACCTCTCTCTCATGTAGTATGTAAAATAAAATACTACTGAGCCACTTGAGACAGCTTGAAACTATTATAGCCTTGTTATGTAGTAGTGATTTTTAATTTGTATAAAAATTTATTTGTATAAATCACTTAAACAGCAATTTTTCCTATAATAAAATTACATAAGCAAATTTAATCTTAGCTCTACCTATAGACTATAGTTAAGGCCTGATCTTAGAAGAAAATTTAATGACAGTCTCTTGAGAATAATAGAATTTATTGATGTATTGCTCTTGTATTTTGAAACTAAGCAAAAAAAAAACTTGTAAAAATTTACCTTTGTGTTGCATACTTAATATTCACTTTTCCTTCAGGTTTGGTGATGGCTACATCATGATTGGTTTTTCACATGGGTATCTTGTGGTTATCTCAACACATTTTCAAGAAATTGGTCAAGAGATTTATCAAACCCGTGATCATAAAGATAGTCTAACCAACATTGCAATATCCCAGTCACTAAATAAAGCTGCATCATGTGGAGACAACTGGTGGGTAACAATCAAATGACTTTAATTGCTCTAAAATGGTGTATGTTTTCATATTAAGTCCCACATTTAAATTTACCAAAAATTTCACTACAAAGTTTAGTTAATTTTTCTTATAAAATCAGATTTGTCATAATTATTGCTATACTTTCATTTAGGACAAAAAAAATACCACCAGAAGAAAGTGATTTATTGAATCTCCCAAGTTTCCCAAAGATCCTGACTCTGAAGTCTGAAAAACAGTAAATAACCATTATGGATAATTAAAAAAAAAGATATATTGACTTAAAAAAATTTCCAATTTGGTAACTTATACAGATAATTGTACACTAAATCTACTTCATTTTGCTTTTGTTTAGAAAGTTTCACAGTCTTTTCTATGATGCTTTAATTCCCGAATTCATTGAAAAATAGTTTTATAATATATATATGTAACATATATATATTATAAAACTGACAAATTTTTTAGTCAATTTTTTTAGACTTACAGGGTCACTTGTGATAATACTTAAATTTAAATAATTGATAGTAACCCTTTTCTCGATTTAAAATTTTTTTCTTGTCAGTTTTAGTTGTTTTCTTCTTGTTTGTCTTTTAATTAGTTGATCACTTAGCTGATTTAGTAATAATGAAAGTTTATTATTAATTTGATTTGGTGAGCTTTGGTAAAGATCAAAATTCTTTCATTAATTGTGGAAAACCAATCATTTGATGGCTAACCTTCTGGTAAATGGGATTGAGTAAAGTTAATGTCTGTTTATTTATTTCAGTATTAAAATCCATGATTTAACAGAATTGAAAGAAATGTATGCCATAATAAATCTGGATGATGAAAATAAAGGTATAGTAATAGCTTCTCAAACTTACTAGTTTTTTAAATTAAAATCAGTTATATCAACTTGTCTCCATCTATCTTTTTGCTTTCCCTAGTGGTTTCCATTAGGAAATAGTAGACTAAAGAAAAATACTAACCTCTCCTTCAATTTGAAAATATTCATAGTATAGCTCCTGTTTTTCATTTGATTTTCCAATTCAATGGCATCTCCCTTCAGTTTTGGGAAGGAATAGTATTGGGCTTTTGGGGGCAATTTCCTTTTGAACAAAGTTAATTCATAATCACATTATTTAATCTTTGTTTTTTACCATCATTATATTTCCAGGTCACATAGCATATGCTTCCTTAAATAATTTTTATAATAAATGTAGAAGAATTTCAGTAGAAATTTTTTTCATTGTATATTGAAAGGGCTTGAGCCCAAATAGTCTTTGAATTTGGCAATTTTTTAGGAATTTAAAATTCTATGAAATGTTAATTTTATCTTCCTCTTTGCCTATATCAGCATAACTCAGCTTTGAATCTTCTTTAGTACTCCAACTAAGTTAAACTTGACATTCATGTTTCAAATAGGGGAAACCACTATATGAAAATCAGCGTATAATCATTAAGTTCAGGCATACATTCTAAATACCTTTTTTAGTTTATCTTTTTATGTTATTCCAATTATTTGAAAATATTAAAATAAACTGAATGTTAAAATATTAAAATAAACTGAACCATGTGTTCTCTTTATTTTTGTATCATTAATTTGAGTGTTTACTGATATTAGGAAGTTACTTTTTCATTTTATTTGGCAGCTGCATATACTATAATTTTGAAAGATTTCAATTATTCAGTTATTGTCTTAATGAAAGACTGTCCTATTTATTGAATACATATTGTTACACCAGATGTAGAATGAATGATGAAAGAATGCATTTCAGATATTTTACTGCTGATTTCCATATCTTATATTTTATTATCTCATTCATGTATCAGTACTGTTAATGGTAATATTAGGACAGAAATTTTTTAAAGAGTCATAGAAATGTTAGAAATTATTTAATTTAAACTTATGATTATGATTATAAAATCTGAGGAATCTGAGAATTAAAAATATCATTGGAAAATGATTATTTTTGTTATTTTGAGTATTTTTCTTTTTTTTACTGTACAATTTAAATTTTATTAGAGAAATTTTTACATTTTATCACAATTTTCAGAGAGTCCTATAAGTGTATGCATTTCACAGGGAATATGGTAAAACCAATATCTGATGTTTCCTTTGACAACCGTGTTAACATAAAAGGTCCTTGTCATGTTTGTTGTTTAAATTAAAACCCTTGTACACTTGTTTGCTAGTGATCACGAATCCCTGCAGTGGTTAATTTTACCATAAATCTGTAAATGATAGCTTTTTTAAACTCGAGTGCATCTGGACAACCATTCTATGGTCTATCTATTCCCAAGAGATTAATCTATATAAAATACATAAGGTGCCATGTTTTGCGTGGTGATTTTTCAAAAAGAAACACAAGCCTGCTACAAAGTAGTAGAACATAAGTATAAGGGAGATGATAGTCTATAAAGTACAAACATCTTATCCAGTTATATTATTATAAAATGAGAAATAGATAATTTCTATCAATCAAGGGAAGAAGCATCACTGAAATTTTTTAATAGTTTGCCAAATATACAGTTATTAGGATTATCTAAATATCACTTAAATTATAAAACTGTATCAGTGATTCTATAAAATAATGAACACAACTTACATATCATCAACAGCATGAATTACAGTCCAACACATTTTTAAGGAGACATAATTTAGACATTTAAATCAAAGAAACTAAGACCAGACTACATACATTCATTCATGTACAAGAAATTTAGTTTTTCAGTTTTATAATCATCAGTTAAAAACAAAACTTTAGGTGCAATTTCACATGTTTTCTCATGCTTTCCAGTCGAGTTTCCAGGGTAATAAAGTGTCTTTGTGCACTCCATTTTCTTTTTATAAGCAAGTGCAATATACATTGTTTATAGAATGTCACTTCATATTAAAACTGTTAATACATACTGTAGGCGAACACCAAATTAAAACACCCCCCGTAACTACAAAATTTTGAGTACTTTTTTCTGTAGAAAAATTTATATTGCTGTATATGTTTTTGTTTTTCAATTTTTTTTAATATCTTAGGCTTAGGTTGTATGGCTTGGACAGATGATGGACAGTTGTTGGCAGTGGCTACACAAAGAGGCTCACTCCACGTTTTCCTGACAAAACTTCCAGTCCTTGGAGATACTTTTAGTACACGGATTGCTTACCTTACCTCCCTCCTTGAAGTAACTGTAGCCAACCCTGTTGAAGGAGTATGAAAACTGTATGATATTTCAATTTTATTTAAAATGATAGATCTCTCAAATTCTAATAAATAAGACTATTTATTTTTATAGGAGCCACCAGTCACTGTTTCTGTTGAAGTGGAACCTACTTATATTGCAGTAGGCCTTTTTCATTTGGCAGTTGGGATGAACAATAGAGCCTGGTTTTATGCAGTAGGAGATGCAGGTAAATATGGAATTGATTCTGCCTCTTTAATTTGATAACTATTTGGTCATTTAATAAGAATGATCTTATGACATATTGTTAATTGTTATCTTTAAGGAATAAAGTTCATCTTTATTTATTTATTTATTTATTTGCCAATATTGCTATAACAAAAATATCTTTTTAGATTTTGATTAATCTAAAATCAGTTGATTTGTGTGCAGACTTAATTCTGCCCTTCTCTGTAACAAAATTAAGTGTTAAAACAGACAACTGAATATGAAACCCTAGAATATACTGGAAAGTTTAGCAATGGGTACATGTACTACCCCTGCCACTATTCTGTCAAAGAATTAATGAGCGTAATTCTTTCCTTTTGAAGCCATGGGAAAGACAGTTCTGGGCCCAGAGTGCCATCTGCTGTGGGCACAGACAACTGAAGCATCTCTGGAATCATGCTACCCCAGTGTTGGAAGAGAGCCCAAGGAAATCTAGTCCAGCCTGTATGAGAACAATCCCTTTGTAATTGTGACATGGCTGATAAATGGTTACGCAGCTTTCAGATGAAGAGCAAGTTGCCATCTACTAAGGGAGTCTTTTATTTTGGGATAAATCTTACTGTTAGGTGGTTTTTTTTTTTTTTTTGCTGAGGCAATTGGGGTTAAATGACTTGCCCAGGGTCACATAGCTAGAACATGTTAAGTATCTGAGGTCAAATCTGAACTCGGGTCCTCCTGACTTCAGGGCTGGTGCTCTATCCACTGTGCTACCTAGCTACCCCCGGTGGTTTTTCTTACATGACTCATGATGCCATTCTGTTCCTCGTTTTGCTCTCTAGAGGCAAGCAGAACTCAAGGCCTCATTTTATATGAAGACCTTTGCAGTCTGGAGAGAGCTATCATGTCCCTGAGAAGTCTTCTCAAAAATGACCATTTTTGTTTCTTATATTCTGTTTTCATAAGGCATAGTATCCAGTCCCTTCACCATCTTAGTGACCTTCCTCTGGATATGCTTCAGCTCTTCCTAGATGGTAATGACCAGAACTGAACAAATATGGCCTGATAGGGGAGGAGGAGTACTGTAGGATTATCACCTCCCTTGTTCAGGGTCTATCTTCCTATAGTAAAGCCCGCAATAGCACTAGCCTTTTGAGTTGCCATATTTTACTCTTGATTTATGACTTTGCTTTAATCTCCCCCAAAGGTAATTAAAGCAATTTACTGGTGTCCAATTTAGTCTGCAACAAAAAACTAAGTTTTTGTTGTTGTTGTTGTTTCAATGGGGAAACAGTAGGAAATACTTAATCTGAAAGAGACCCTATTCTTTCTATTCCTAAATTTGGGGGATTGGTTAGCTTGCATTATCTGGTCAATTTACTAAGAATGGTTTGGGGAAGGTCACATTTCAACACATTCAGCATTGCCAGAATTATTGCCCAGAGCAAGTCTGTGTTGTATCCATCCAGATTTGAAGCCAGAACTTCCTTTCCAGCATCAGGATTATGGGGATATTTGTAGTTCAGTTGAGGTACAGAGGGTATGCCACATAATCCATGTGGTTTTGCTATTAGGATAGTCCTGAAAGCCCAGATTTTTGGATGGTTCTACTGTTAACTAGGATAGAGAAGCAACTCTAGGAGACTTTTCTAAAGAAAACTCAGAGAGGGCATTCATCTGGCTCTCTATCAGACTATTATTTTGTTGTCATTCTTGGTAGTAGATTTTCTATGAGACTTCATTGCCTTGAAAGATTTGTCAGTTAAAGTGATATTCTTGAGGAATTTTAATTGCTGACCTCTGGTTTATGTTTCACTTAGATCCTTATTTTCCTTTTCCTTTTCCTAAAATGGATTTTTCCTCTGGTTCAGTGGTTATTTGAATTCCTGGCACAGGTTAGCCTCCCTGAACATATAAGGAATCTGCCTTTATCTAGTAAGAGCTAGCAGTGCCAAGAAATAAATTGTGTTTTTATGCACACTCTTCAGTGCTTTTTTTGGTACCATATGATGTGCCAATTTGTACTTGCATAGCTCCAGGGTTTTGTACAAGTTTTTACCAAAATTTTGTACATGTTGATTTCAGAAACATTGTTCATAAGTAGTTGTTGGTTCTTCCTTTCTTTGCTCATTAGTACCTCAGTTAATTTTTAAAATTCAAGCACAGTGCTATTAGGTTAAAAGCTTTTGATTTTTTTTTTTGGTTCAAAAGATTTTTAAATTCTAGAACCAATAAAAATAACATTAAATTCTCCATTATTGATGTGAGTTTGGAGTTAAGAATACTAAGAATAACTACTTTCTGAGATTATCTTCAATTTATCCTGTATATGTCTTGTTTATGTGTGGTTGTTTGGACATTCACTCCCTTATTAAGTTATGAGATCCTTGAAAGCAGGAACTAATTTTTTTTTTGGCTTTTCTTTGTATCCTTGGGGCTTAGCACATAGCTAAATAAATACTTGCTGTCTGAGAGAATGAAACCACAGTTTCTTTAGTCATTCCTAAATAGATGGGTGCAACTTTAGTTAATAAAGAGCTACTATAAGCATTTTGTAAATATATTCTTTTTCTCATCATTTGATCTCTTTGGAGTATAAAGTATTGTAGAGGTTTAAGTGGCTGAAAGGGTATTCAGTTTAGTAACTTTTGGGGCTTAGTTCCCAGTTGCTCTCTAGAATGACTAATCCAATTCACAGCAGCTCCTGCAGTGCATAAATAGCTGGTTCAACAGTTGCCATTTTCTTATTTCTGGTCATCTTTGTGAGTTGGTAACATCTCAGATATGCTTTAATTTGCATTTCCCTCATCATTAGTGATTTGAACTTTTTTTTTTAATGTGGTCATTGCTACTTGATATTTTCTTCCTTTGAAAAAGGGAATGAATGGGATGGGAGCAGCTGGATAGGCAAGTGGATAGAGTATCAGCCCTGGAGTCAGGAGAACCTGAGTTCCAATCTGGCCTCAGACCCTTCACACTTTCTAGCAGTGTGACCCTGAGCAAGTCACTTAACCCCAATTGTTTCATTTCTCCCTCCAAAAAGAAAAAGCATCCACAACGCCTGCCTCTTGATGTCATTTAATCATTTATCTACTGGGGAATAGATCTTAATCTTATAAATTTGAGTCTGTTCTTATTTATCTCTGAAATGGAATCTTTATCAGCAAAACTTGCAAAGATTTTCCCCATCACTTCATGTCTAATATTGAGGAGATTATTCTTACCACTTACTTAAATAATAAAATCAAGTGGTTTCATAAAAATGACCTTTTTAGTCATGTATGTCTTATATGTGGAAAAAAGTTTTTTTAAATGTTGAATTATATAATCCTTAGTGTAGAGTGAAGATAAAACTAAAAATACTAAACTGCCTTTTCTGATTTATATAGGTGTCAAAAAGCTGAAAGATATGGAATATCTCGGTACTGTTGTCAGTATGAGCCTTAATTCTGACTATGCTGCTGTGCTCTTTGAGGGAAAAGTTCAATTACATATGGTAAGGATATACTATATTTATGCCCTGATTATAGAGTATCTGGAATGGCTCCTGAAAATCTTCTATTGGGTAATTCTGTCAGTGGAGCTGCTAAACATGTTTACATCCTGTAGTCTTAACCTTCTAATCTCAGTCATTTGGTCTCTCTTCCTTGGATGCAAGTAGTTTACTCAAGTACCTCCTCCCAAGCATTCACTCTTACTCTATTTGTGGCTGCTTCTCTCATTGGAGTATGACTTAGTTCAATCATTATTTAACTCATTTTAATGTTCTCTTTAGAGATCTGGATCTATTGTTCATAAAACTTCCTTTTATTCTCAAATTTGCTGTCTTCCATGGCCATCATATTACTTGCAATTATTGAAAAATTAATTGAGTAATTAGCATTTTCTAGCTTAGCCAAGGTAATTTTTACCACTTGTGACCACAAAAGAAGAACAAAACAACAGATACATATTAACAGCCTATGATTCAGTTTGGGATTCATGTTTGGGATTCAGTTTGTGAAACATGCATAAAGATAGGAAATTGAAGATGATGTATGGGAAACAGCAAGTGAATCAGTTTGACTGGAACTTAGTGAGGAGATAGGAACATAATATGTAGTAAGTCTGGATTGTGAAGAGCTTTAAAACCTTAATTGAAGAGGTTGTATTTTATCTTAGAAGCAAAAGGGAATCTACTGGAGCTTCTTGAATGGAGGAATGAGATAGTTAGACCTGTGCTTTAGGAAGATCAGTTTGGCAGCAGTGTGGAAGATGGATTGGGGAGAGGGGAACCTGGAGGCCCAATTAGATGACTTCTTCAGTAGTTCAGGGGATGAAGTGATGAAGACCAGAAACTAGGGTAGCAGCATGAGGTTTAGAGAGATGAGGTGGAGGTTAAGAGATCTCAATGTGGTAGAATTGATAAAATTTGGTAAAGAACCACTTGATCTGGAGGAAAAAAAGATATGAAAGAGAGGGAATGGTTGATGATACTGAAGTGGTAAAGCTGGTTGTCTGGAAGCCTGGTGGGAGGTTTAAAAAGGGAATGGTTTTTTTGGGAAAGATAATGAGGTCTGTTTTGGACATGTTGAATCAAAGGTGCCTATGGAAGTGGAACTCAGAATAGAAAGATCGATGCATATTGTATTCTGAGAGTTATTACCATAGAGATAACAGGTGAACCATGGGAACTGATGAAATTATGGAGAAAGTGGGTTAAGAAAAGAGGTCTAGAACAGGACCGTTGGCTTTATCACATCTATCATGTGAGATGAGGATGAGAGTTTAGCAAAGACTGAGAAAAGTCCAGCTGGGTAGGTGAGAGGAGGAGAAAGGGGCAAAGCACCTTTCTCAGGTACATGAACCTCCTTCCCTTCTGGCTGTCCTTCTGATTCTCCCTGTGAACCTCTTATGTCTCCTTCACTTCCTTAATGTAGTTGTTCCTCAAGAGGCTTTCCACCTAGACATCAGATCCTATCTACTGCACTAATGATCAAGATAGTTTTGAGGAAGAATGTGTAATAACCTATCTATTGAGGCTCTTCTTTTGGCTATATGGTATCATATTGCATAATGACCAATTTACTTATTACTTATATAATCTTAAGCATTACCACTAACATTAAAGTACAACATGTAATATCTTAATTTGCATTGTCTTTTTGACATTTGTCATAAGAGAAATTTTTATTTTTTTGTTCTTAATATTTCACCATCTATAATATTTCAAATTCCCTGACTTTTTTTTTTTTGCTTTTTGCTTTGGCAATTGGGGTTAAGTGACTTGCCCAGGGTCACACAGCTAGGGAATGTTAAGTGTCTGAGACCAGATTTGAACTCAGGTCCTCCTGACTTCAGGGCTGGTCCTCTATCCACCGTGCCACCTAGCTGCCCCAAATTCCCTGACTTTTAAAATTGTTTGAGCTCCAGGTACTATGAGGGTGAGTCCATGTATCAGTTAATGAGGCCAATCACAAAAGTAATTGGGAAAGAATCCTCCTGAGGGGAAAATGAAAGCATGATTCAAGAGAAAAAAACCCACAAACTCAAATTCCTTGATGAGATTGAATCCAAAATATGATGACATAGCAGATCTGAAGGGTGAGGTGGCAGCCGGAATTTCTAGCAGTGATTTGAAAAATTTGTGGAATCAATTTGTAATATGCAGTAGTGAGAAAATTAAATAGAATAGTGATAGACCTGAATGAGTTAAGTTTTCATTCATTAACTTGCTAAGAACATAGCTTTCTTCCATGTTGGTAGTATGCCAGCCATGTTCTTCCATGGCTCCCCAACACTGGTGTTATTGTAGGACCAGTTGAATTCCCTGAGAATTAATTTACTTTGTCGTTGTATTGTTCCATTTCCTATTTTAGATAGAAAGTGAAATTTTGGATGCTCAGGAAGAAAGAGAAACTCGTCTTTTCCCAGCAACAGTAGATGAGTACAAAATTTTGTGCCACACATTAACTAGAGATTTTCTGATCTATGGGACTGATGTATGTATGTCATGTTCATTTGTTATCTGATTCATTATGTAGGAACTGCCAATAATTTACAAAAACCCAAATGTCTTACTTGGCTCATTTATGTTTCATGTGAAGAATTAGATGACTTGGCCTCTTGAAATCTCCCTATTTTTAGAGGGCTTTAAAACTTATTTTTCTTACTCAATGCTTTTACATAATTATCTTTTTTAACTTGAAGGGTCCAATTTGTTGGCCATTGGGCTAGTTGGGCGTTTCAGGTCACTGTTGAAGTATTTGGTGTATTGAAACAATAACAATGAATTGTTGCAAGAATATTTTTCTTTTGTTAAAGTGTATCAGACTTTTACAATGAAATTGATGCATATATCTTCATATTGAAAATAAAGAGTTGGGAACTCTTTTAAAGAATTGAACTATATTAAATTCATTTGAACAAGCTTTGATTCATTACCTATTAAATGAAAGGCATAGTTCTAGTCTCTGAGTTATAAAAAGATAAACAATCCACATTTCCTGTCATCAAGGAGCTTACGATTGAGTTGATTAAACTCCATGGCAAAAATGCACAAAGATCATCAGCAAGATTAAATATCCTAACTCAAGGAGGAAGATTTTGTTGTTCGTTCATTTCAGTAATTTCTAATTCCTCCTGACCCCATTGGGAATTTTCTTGGCAAAGACCCTGGTGTGGTTGGTCATTTCCTTCTCTAGTTCATTTTACACTTGAGGAAACTGGCCCAAGGTCACAAGTGTCTGAGGCCAGACTTGAGCTCCAGAAGAGTAGTTGTCCTGACTTCCAAGCCTGGCGCTTGCTCCATTGCATCAGCAGCCACCTGTTTGGCAAATTTGTCACTAAGAGTTGACAGGGATCCATAACTTGAAGGAATTAGGTAGAGGTGCTCCTTTTTCAAAAGAGGGGGACATCATTATGATAAAATATCAATGCATATTAAGAAGACAGAGTTACAGAAGGAAATCCAGAAACCCGAGTGGGATTCCACGAGGGATGAGGAAACAAAGAATATTGTCATTGGAACATACTGTGGATCACCTGGACAGAAAGAAGAAAACAGATGAGGAACTGGGAAGGATCACACACCCAGCATGGCAGCATGGTATTTAAATGAGGGGGACTTCATAATTATCCATCATTTGTTGGAGTTCTCTTGTCCTCTCTTTGTTTTTGTCTCTGTCCCTCTGTCTTTCTCAAAAGCAGAACAAGTAATGCTTTCTTATCTTGCTTTAATGATAACTTAATCAGTGAAAAGATAGAGGAATGAATGAGGAAAATGTTCTCAGGTAATCAGACTTCAAATGTAGTGACCCTACTGTCTTTCATAAAAAGAACTTATTTTATGATTTTTATGCTTTTTTTGGAAAGTCAGTTCTTCTAGGTTCATCCTTAAATATTCTTGGTATGACTGCTCAGTTGGTTCTTTCACCATTCTCACTATAAATCTTCCTACTCATCCCTGAATTACCTGTTTTATTATAAACATTATCATATTGCTTAAATATTTTACTATCCTTCATAAAAATTTTAAAAATGTATGATGCCTTTTTTAAATTACAACTAATCTTAGATATACTCTTCTACATCTAACTCTCCCTTCTTAACATTGAAAAAAATTACTTTAACTGCCACTGTGGACTAGTCTGACAGTTTATAAAAAATTCTACATTCAAAGCCCCTTAGCTCTGCTGAGAAAAAAATATCTTTCGTTTTCTGTTCTCTAAGGTCAATATTGATCATTATAATTAATCAGAAATTACCTGCTTTTAAGTGATATTTGAGCTTATAATCATTGTGGGTATGTATATTATCTTCTGGCTCTATTTACTTAACTGCATAAGTTCATAAAGGCCTTCCACCCTTTTTTTGAGTTCCTCTTATGTGTCATTTCCATGGCTCTGTATGATAGATTATTATGATTCATATTATAATTCAGTTAAATATTCCTCAATAGTTGGACAAACTTTGCTTTCAATTTTTGCTACCACAAAAGTGTTACCATAGATATATTTTTTTATACATGGGACTTTCATTTTTGTATTTGACTTCCTTGAAATGCCTACTGGTGATGTTTCTGGGTCAACAGTTTAAACAAGTTAATGACTTATCTTTCAAAATTGCAATTTTTAAAAACTAATAATAAACTTATTCTTATATAATATTTCCAATATTTAATATTTTTATAATCCTTACCAATTTGATAGCTTGTGAGATAAAATCTCAGTTTTGTTTTAAATTTTTACTATTGATTTAATGGATGCTTACATATTTCTGTTCATAATTTTCTGTTCTTTTTTTGGTTGAGATGTTGATTTTACAGTATGTGTTTGTATTTTTGTAAGATTTTGTAAATGTATTTATATTCTTAAACAGTGTTTTGTTTTTTTGGGTTTTTTTTGGCAAGGAGACAAGTACTGACTGGTTGAGCTAGTTCCTAGGCTCTTTTGTTCTCCCCATTGTATTACTTGATTCACATCTGTTAGTAAATGATGATAATGTAAGCTGATCATGAGAGTTTTGAGTAAGGTTGGCCTTTAGGTCTTTATCACACAGTCTATTTCTTTGTCTCTTAAGAAGGAATTGAATCATTTTGTGTTTGGGTACCTTTTAAAAACTCTTTTATGCATTTATCATTTTTTGAGGGTGTCAGCAGAATTCTTTATTTCGGGCATAACTGTTAAGATTAGAAAGGTAATCAGGTCTTCCTGTCCATTCCTCAGGATTTAGCAGAAAATGCTTTCTTAAATGTTATAGTTGTTTGATAAATGTCATTTAAAAAATGAAAACTAAACTGAACACAGATATTCCAATGGAGTTTGTTGAAAGTCATGAGTTATTAAAGAAAATAAGTTTTATATCTGGCCAGATCTTGTATTAATGGTGATTATAGGAAGCATAAAAGTTTCTAAGCTCCTTTTAGATATTTTTGCAATATGGGTCTATTACTGTGTTCGTCTCCTTTGTTCTAATATTAGAACCAGTGTCTGTGTGAGAGTTGCATGATGAGTCTTGGGCGCAAAGTAATTTGAGTCTGAATTGCTCTTATAAAGAAGGTCTGATTCTTACCTTCTTGTCAATGAGACCCTTATTCTACAGTGTTCTTCAAAATTTGAGAAGTCTTAATAGGCCATGGTACATATATCCATCGTTTTTATACTTATGATTTGAGATAACTCAGTTGTAGGACATATTTAAAATCCTTAGAAGCCTCAAATGTGGTGCTTTGTTGCCAGGGGCAAACCTATAATGGCAGGTTCGTTAAATTAAACTAAATATTATGTACAGTCAATGTTCTTGAGAGGTAGCAGTTATCTCAAATCTGACAGCTTGTTCGTCTTGGATACTGATAAATATCTTGATAATGACTGTGATAGAAACTAGTTGGGGAAGAGTAAGAGACTAAAATCTTTTGAAAAAATTATAAAGGGTAAAAAAAGCTTATTGAATTTTTGGCATACAAATTTATAAGGCTACAAGCCAGCTCTATTTCAAAGAAAATGATTAACTCTTAAATATAAGCAAAAAGATTAAATTATGCTTAATACAAATGTTTATTTTGCTTAGGAAAGAAGTCTACCAAAATGGAGGTTGCATTTACAGTTTCAGTAAATGATAATAATAGTGCTTTCAAATCCCAACCTTTCATCTCTGCCACAGAAAGTGTAATGGCAGGGGCTATCCAGGGAGATTTACAGTAGGGATTTGTGTTTCCCAAGATCCCCCTACAACTTGTAAATTGGGATCTGGTAATACCAGTATCTCTTAAGAATCAATAAAATAGATGGAGTGATACAGGATTGTGGGCAGGCCCTATTCGGGACCGTCACAAAGATATTTCACATAGAAAACAAAAGACAAAAAAAAAATGATGTTCCTTTGTGTTTTGATACTATGAGAAATCAAGATAACGCTGGAACAAATCAGAAACACAATATTCCACCTGTGAGAAGTGTTTCATTGTAGGCAGCCCTGACCACTAATGCAGGCAAACCACAAGTGCCTATAAAATGATTTGAATTCGGGCATGCTCTTTATGTATCATGCATGTATAGTATGACAACATTGAGAACAGCCCAAATCTATTGTGGGTAAATACTTTATTGTAGACCAAGGCAGAGCAATTGTGAAAAATTCCTTCTTCCCTAAACCCAAATTAGATGAAATAAAATCTGAAATTGTAGAGATACTAAAATTTGAATTGGAAAAATGTAAAAAGAATTTTAAAGAACCTGATGTCATAGAAAATTTCATACAAACTTCAGAAATTCTACCTGAGAAAAAGATGATTTTCAAAACAATGGATAGGAATACTTAGACTAGAATTTCAAAAAGATTTTCTTAAATTTGAAACAGTAAACCAACTATACCAAAACATATTAAAAAAGACTAACTTTTGTGATAATCATTGAGAATGAATGTATTCTGAAATCCATAATGTTTGAAAGAAAGTAAAAAATGAATACATTTTCCTTTAATGTTTAATAGAAGGTATTAAAATATGAGAATAAGAGTATATAAAACAACCTTTGTCATGGTAAGAACTATAGAAAAATGGAATTGTTAAGAAATATTCTTGATAAGTCATCAAACCAGTCATGGTAGAATTAATCTGAGAAATTAATTGCAGAACCACAGAAAAACAGAAGATTATATCAATAAATAGCTGGCATATACAGTAGAAAAATCTCTATGCCATATCACCCAATTAAGAATAACAAAAATGAAACATTTAGAAAAAGATGTGGAAAGCAAAAATGTACTAGAAATTCTAGATTACTTTGAATAAAATAATTACTTTGAAAGCATAAGTCAAAAGGTTAAGGAAATAGGAGTCAGAGCAGTCCAAAGAACACAATAAATTAGTTTAAAAAAATCTCTAGACCTTAACTTCTCTTAAGAAGTAAAGAAGAGGAGTGAGAGCCTCTGAAGGAGGAAGATGTGGAAAACTTTGGGTCATCTATCTAGTTTCAAGAAGTTATGACATAGTTATTTATTAGAATACCAGGGACTCTTCAAATATAGACTGGTTTTGTATTTATGTACTTTATCCAAAGCTCTTAATGCTTATACCACTATTTTTTTTAAAGAGTATAGTCACTTACCAGCAAACTACATATGGGGAGACCCACTTGTGAGGGTTGTCCCTATGTGGTTTGAAGAGAGGTAGAATAGACATCCCTATCCTCTTCTCCTCACAAGAAAGACTTTCATTCCTGTCAGGAAGAGAAGCTGGGTTGGAGGCCTCTTTGGTCTCCTAAGAGAGAAAGGGTATTCAGTTAGAATGATATCTATCCATTCCTTTAAATATTATTCATCTAGGGATGCAATTTAACCTAATTTCTGGTTGTTTTGTCATTTTTAGGAAGGGAAGGAAGACCCCAATTGTGTATCCAAGGCTTTACCCCTTCCTATCAAATACCAATTTCACAATGAATACATATAAAAATCATCCAAGAAAGCCCATTTACCCAGATTTGGTAGCACAATAAAAATCTAAGAAGGTATACATAGGTGGATATTCTACACCAGACTACAGAATGAAGGAGATTTTCCCTTTGGAAGGGAAAAATAACTCAGTTGAGCCAAAAAAGAGAAGACTTGATCTCCTCCTAAGGGAAGTTGCCTAAAGACTACTGTAGCAGGTTGAAGACAGTGACTTGATGGAGATTGCCAGCTCCTATCATATCTTTCTGAAGTCTTTTCCATCAGTATTCTGAAGTGGGCTTGGTCTCATGAATCTTCTCTCTCAACTCTGGAGATCAGAAGTCTCCAAAATGACTTGAAGCTTAAAGAAAACCTGAAGCTTGAGGAATCCCAAAGAAGGCTGAAGAAACCAGAGATCCTTCTACACATCAGCTTCACTCTGCTCTGCATATAAAGTGTGGTGCATGCATCTCCGCTCATAAGGAAATATTCCATTACATTCAAATATTTTTCAGCCACTCCCTGATTAATAAACACTCCCTTTATTTCCAGTTCTTTGCTATCCCCACAACAAAAATCTGTTAAACATATTTTGATGCATTTGAATCTTTTTCTCATTTTTTGATCTCTTTGAGGGTATAGGTTGAATGATAGAATATCATTAGGTTACATATAATTTAATGACTTTGGGTGTGTAGTTCCAAACCACTTTCCAGAATGACTAAACCAATTTACAACTGTGCCTATAAAGTGATAGCTCTCTAACATTTGTCATTTTCTTTTCTGGATATCTTTGCTAATCTAATAGATGTGAGAGAATTGAAAGTTCTTTTAATTTGCATTGAATTTATAGGAATTTAATCTCATTTGTACTCAAAGACTGTTCAAAGTGAACTGAGGCTTATTTTTTCACTTTATCTGGATCATTTTGTTCATTTGTTCATATCATAGTCAAACTTTATTCAGAAGAATGAAGTATCAAGATTCTTTTCACCCTTTGCTCCATCAGTTATTCTTTGTCTTTCTTCAGTCTCCTTCCTTCTGTGTGGTACATAAACCACCCAATAAATCTCAGATTTCTCAAGGGATAAAGAGAAAGTTTTATTCATTTCTCATGAAAAGCGGGAAGTGAGCCCCCAAACATAAGGGCAAGGGCAATATATATATGTTCCCTGATTCAGCATTAACCCCCCCCACCCCCATCCTTGCTGGCTTATCCTCATTGATTGAGAATGTGACTTTACATTTTAAGTGCAAAAGCTACAGTGAACGGGGAAGCAAAACATAAGTTCAAATTTAAACAAAGACATGCCTTTTGCTGACCCTGAGACACGTGCTCTCAATGTAAGGGCCAAGTCTGTCTGTTCTATACCTTTTCAGAATTGTTCTGTCCACCCATACCCTGGGAATTATTTGCCAGGGAGGAAAGGCAGGGGAAAACAGGAAGCTTATTCCATAGCTTAGTTAATTTATAGTTGCCTTTTGAAGAAATATCAATTTTTTTCTCATTCACTTTTCTTTTTCCTATGAGCAGGCTCAAATTAATTCTCTCCTGGAAAAAAAAATATATATATGCGATCATTGCCTCAAGCTATCATCCCATTTTATTTTGCTTGCTTTTGTTGACAAATATCTTGAATCTACTTTTTCCTTATGCTACTTTCCCATCTACTTCCTTGTTATTTCTATTTCCATTTCTCAACTGAAACCACTGTGTCCAAGGTCAAAAGTAACTTTTTTGTCAAATGAAGTTTTCTCAGATTTCATCATCTTCAATGTTTGTTTTTTGCTGTTACTGTTAACTATTTCCTCCTTTAAAAAGTTTCTCATGTCATTTTTATTCCTAAAAGTTTGTCACAAAAAAAGGATTAATTTTGTTCTGCTTGACCCCTGAATGCAGACTTGGAAGTCATGGGTGGAAGTTGTAGAAAGACAATTTTAGAGTCAATCAATGTAAAGAGAAATTTCCCAGCACCTACAGTTGTTCAAAAGTGGAAAGAGCTGCCTGGGAAGAGAGCAGGCACATCTTCTCTTTAGGTTTTCAAAGAGATGCTAAATGACCAAGCTATATTCAACAGCAAGCATTTATTAAGCGCCAGGCACTGTGTACTTAGCTGAAAGATTGCAAAGGAGATTCCTCTTCTAGTAGACTTGTCTTCATCTCAAGTTTTGTGATTTTGACTCTTCCATTGGTTTCCAAGATAATTACATCATTCCAGTTATTAGAGAAGGAAATGACAAACCACACCGGTATCTCTGTCAAGAAAGCCCCAAATTGGATTACGAAGAATTGGGCATGACTGAAATGATGGAACAAGTTATTATATCTCTGTGATCATTTGGTTTTGTTGATGCCTCTTCCTTCCTCAAAACTCCCTAACTCTTAGTTCTGAAGATTTTGTTCTTGGCCCTCATTTCTTTTCCATACTTTTTCCCTTGGAAATTTCATCTATTTTCACAGCCAGGAAGTATATCTTAAATTTATATCTCTGAAGTCATTTCTTAGCTCCAATCTCACATTTCCAACTGACAACTCTATTTTAGATGTCCCACTAAGATCTAAAATTCAGCTTATCTGAAACTGGATTCTACCACTCTCCCCTCAAACTGCCAGTCTATTTTCTTTCTGCTTTTTCTGTATTATAACAGTGTTGTGATTAATATAGTCACCCAGACTTGAAATTTCAGGAGTCCTCTTTGATTCTTCCCTTCTCCTTATCCTATACAAATGATTTGTTGATTCTACTTCTGAAATGTTTTTAAAATCGCTTTCCTTTTTGTTTTAAAAATTATTAATTTTTTACTTAATTTTTTATCATGAACTTACTGATCATCACAAATATATATTTCAATATGTTTAGGAAAAAATCACAAGAAATATGAATTATTACATAAACATTGCATTTTGAGAAATGCAGGGTGCCCCCAAAGTCTTAGTGCAGTTTTGATACCCCAAGCATATAATTTAACAAAATAGTAACAAATCTGCTCTATTTATATCTTATTTTATAATTTTTAAATTTAATTTTGTATATTTAAAATGTATTGTTAGACTTTTTATGCATACTAGCTTTCAACCCAGTTTCTACTGATTTTGTGAAAACTTTTTCTTCTGACTTCTAAGATTATACAGTAGCCTGGTTCCTTTCTCTGTCTTTCCTCCTCCCTTCCTAATTAATCTCCCACTCCTACATTTCCACTAAGTAATAGTTCTTACTTATAATAAATAAATCCATCAAAACAAAAAACCATTAACTATATCTGAGGAGAGCTATCTAATTTTGCTTCTCATTCACTATCTCTCTGTTAAGAAGTAGGAGATACATGTTTCATCATTAATCTTTTGAATGTAATTTGATCAGAAATCTGATCAGATTTCTTTTATATTATTCTTGTCTTTGCTTATTATGTTATTGGGTCTGCTCATTTCACTCTCCATCAGTTTATTACTTTCATTACTACTATTATCATCAAATGTTAGGTCCTCAGTGCCTCTTGCCCCAGCTATTTTAAGTTTACTAACTAGTCTTTGATTTCAATCTCTCCTTACATTCTACCCTTTCATGTTGCCTTATTAAATCTTCTTAAAGCACAATTCTCATCATATCATTTGGATAAGCCAGTTAATCTTTTTGCATCTCCATTTCCTCATATATAAAATGAAGAGGCTGAATTGGGATACAACATAGTGTGATGACAGGAATGCTAGATTTAGAGTCACAGATCCCGGCTAGGAATTCCAGCTATAAGCTCTCTGAGGATCAATTTCCTTATTTCCAAAACAGGAAGAGCTGGATTTGAATATTTCTAAGATTCCTTCCAGCTATTAATCTTCATTCATCTAAGGTCACCTAGGCAGTAAGATGCTGAGTTGAAATTTGAATTCATGTATTCTGATGGAGCACTCATTTTAACCTGCTACTAGATTAGAAACTTTTTGAGCATAAGTACTGTTTTTTATTCATCTCTGATACACATCATGGGTAGTAGATAATCAATAATAATTAAATAATTTGCTTTAGATAATAGAAATCCTGTGTTGACAAGTGGTAGATACTGTTTTGTGGGTTATTGTTTTATGTTAAAATTAAGGATACTTTTTACTTTTTATTAGGTTGGTGTAATTCACTATTTTTACATTGAAGACTGGCAACATGTGAATGAATATCGGCATACTGTCAGTGTTAGAAAGATTTTTGCAGATCCAAATGAGACCAGGTTGGCTTTCATTGACGATAAAAGTGATGGCTTTCTTTATTGTCCTGTAAGTCCTGATAAAAATAAATATGGATAATATTTGGAGGTTACAAAAGATAATTATCCATGAATCTTTTTGTATGTAGACTATTTTTCCACTTAATATTATTTTTCCAATTGCATGTAAAGATAGTTTTCAACATTCATTTTTGCTAGATTGAGTTCAAATTTTTCTCTCTTCTTTACTTTCCTTTCCCTCACCAAGACAGCAAATATGTATTTTTATAGGTTATATTTGTACAATAATGATAAATATATTTCCACATTAATCATGTTCTGTAAAAAGAATCGGAACAAAAGGGAAACCATGAGAAAGGGGAAAAAACGATAAAAATGTGAAAATAGTATGCTTTGATCTACAATCTGATTTGATATTTCTTTCTCTGGATGTGGTCAATATTTTCCATCTCCAGTCTTTTATTTTGGATCATTGTATTGCTGAGAAGAGCTAAATCTGATCATAGTTGGTAATTGCATAATGTTGCTGTTATTATATACAATGTTCTGGTAATGCTCACTCCACTCAGGACTAGTTCATGTAAATTTTTCTGATTTTTCTGAAACCTGCCTACTTATTATTTCTTACAATATGATAGCATTTGTATACTACATGTAGATCCTTTCCCCTTTTTATGATCTCTTTGGGATATGGACCTAGTAGTGGTATAGCTGGATCAAAGGGTATGCATTGTTATTTTTTTAAATAGTAGCTTTTTATTTTTCTAAATACATACAAAGATAGTTTCAATATTCACCCTTGCAAAACCTTATGTTCCAATTTTTTCCCCTCCCTTCCCCACTTTGTCCTCCCCTAGATAGTAAGCAAACCAATATAGGTTAAATATGTGCAATTCTTCCAAATATATTTCCATATTTGTCATGCTGCACAAGAAAAATCAGATAAAAAGGGAAAAACACAAGAAAGAGGGGAAAAAAACAAGCAAGCAAACAAACAACAACAATAACAAAGGTGAAAATACTATGCTTTGATACATATTCAGTCTTCATAGTTTTCTCTTTGGATGGGAATGGTTCCTTCCATCGCAAACCTATTTGAATGTATGCATGGTTCTAATGCTCTGTGGGCATAGTTCCAAATTGTTCTCAAGAATGGTTGGAGCAATGCAAAACTCTACCAACATAATATTTTGAATATAAATATATATATGTAAATATATATTTCTTTCTAGGTAATTGATGCAGTATATGAAATTCCAAATTTTCCACCATCTGTCAAATGCATTCTTTGGGAAAATTGGTCAATGGATAAAGACATATTTGTGGCTTATGATGATGATAAAGTGTATACTTATGTCTTTCACAAGGATACTATACAAGGTACTATAATTTGTTTTTAATTAAGATATTCAATGCCATGTATTCAAACACATTAATTTTTTTCCTTTTAAAAAATTAAATTTGTTTTTGTTACACTTTAAATTCTAAACTGTCTTTATTCTCCCCACCCTGTACTAGAAGAGGAATTTTTCCTTTTAATTATGGATTTAGCAATCATAAGCAAACATTTTAATATACAAATCATGAATTTTTATTATAAATGGTTTAATATATATATACACACAAATTGAACAAGTACTAAAATAGACTTTTAATGCCCCTTTCTGACTTTTTTGTTTTCTTTTGATATTTAAAAATATTTTATTAATACTTCCTTATTTTTTCAAATTTTATCATTTCTCATTAGCTGCCCTTATCTGCTTTTAAATAGATGCTTTCCCTTATAATAAATGAGAATGATCAAGTAAAGTAAATCTATTAACCATATCTTTATATCTGTGCACTGTGGTTCATCATCTCTTTGCCAAGAAGCTGGAAGTATGCTTTATTATCAGTCTTGCAAAGTCATGATTGGATACTATATTGATCGATTCTGAAGCCTTTCAGAGGTGCTTTCCTTTATGTTATTGTAGTTAGCATTTAAGTTTTTCCTATCTGCTTATTTTACTCTGTCTCATCAGTTTAAATGAATCTTCCCAGGTTTATCATTGTCAATATTTGTCAATTCTTAATGTGCAATAATACTCCATTCCATTAAGATACCACAATTTCTTTAGCTGTCCACTATTTGATGGGTACCTACTTAAACTCCCATTCCTTTACTACAACAAGAAAATGGTTCTATGAATATTTTTAGATGTATGGATCTTTTTTCTTTGAACTCTTCTGGTTGGGATCTGCCTGGGGTTTCTGATATAGTTTAGTGATTTTTCTGGGCATGTTTCCAAATTATCATAATGTTTGGAACAATTTAGGAAGCTCTTAGATTGTCTCTCCTAGATCTTTTTTCTAGGTCAGTTGTTTTTCCTAGGAGATATTTCATATTTTCTTCTATTTTTTCATTTTTGCTTGACTGATTCTTGAAGTCTTATTGAGTCACTTACTTCCATTTGTTCCATTCTAATTTTTAATGTCTTATTTTCTTCTGTTACTGTTTTTAGCTCCTTTTGCAACAATTACATTTTTTTGTTAATTGCATTCTTTTTACATTCCCCCCTTTTTTTTGCAATGATCTCATTTCATTTCCCCATATTTCTTCTCTTTTAAAAATCCTTTGTGCAATCTTCGAAGAAAGCCTTGTGACATGGGGTCCAGCTTATGTCTCTCTTTGAGGCTTTTTCTGGAGTTACTTTATCTTTAGGGATCTTAGGATTTGAGGTCTGTTCTTCCCTCTCTTCATAAAAGCTGTCTATAGTGAGAGGTTTTTTTTTGTTTTGTTTTTTTTTTTTAAGTGTGAGGTCTGTTCCAGGCAAAGGAGGGGACAGCTGCTTTAATTTGCCCTGGGGCAGTTCTGATTGAGTTATTTCAGGTGCTGGACAGTTCTGCTGATTGATTGCTTTAGGGTGCTGTATAATGGCAGCTAGGTCCTGCGCTCTTCAGGGGTTCAGTGGTTCACAGTCTTTCCCCACATATATATTTTTTTAATAAAGCTGGATATCAATGTAATAAGATTTTGTCATTGCATTTGTATGTTATTGAAATACATGATATTTCATGTCACTTTAGTCTACATTTTCAGTCTGAAACATTAATCCTCAGGCTATTGATTAATCACTCAATGAGTTTATAATAAATATTTCCTGTTATTTCAAATACTTGGATAAGAATTTCAAATTAAGCATGAAGTTTTTATTCAATGTATTGAGTAAGTAATCGCTGAATGACATTCAAATTAAGAAAAAAAAATGTCAGGTTTATATTAAGGATCAATGACTAATTTGAGTTAAAGTATAATTTTAGAAAATTCAAATTTGAATGACCAGAATTACTCTTTAATTTTTTTTGTCAGAATATATCAATGAAATATTTTAATTCACTGGGAGCTCATTATAATTCTACCCACTTGATCAATAATGTGTGGGACATCTTCATAGATAAGATTTCCTTATAACAAGATTCTTCCGGTCTTTCCATAACTAACCTCTTTTGATGGCATTTAGGACCAACATATCTTTTACCAGATATTCCTTGTAGAGAATTTATATTCTTTAGGCATCAATTATTTTAAATCACATTTGTTAAAAATGAGTTCTAATGTTGTAAAAGAGAGAAGGTAAAGGCTTGGCTAGAGAGAAGTGGGACAATCATAGAAAAATATACCTTCCATTTAATAGGTACTTACTATATTTCTGTTGAATTTTCTTAGCTAAAGTATATGTAAAGAGGAGGGATAATGGAAGTTAAATTTCTCAGTATTTGAATATTAAACATTTCTGTGGCTGTCCTCACTGATCAAACTGACACATACACTAGTATATTTTATATTTTATTGCGTACTTGGAAATGATTAGGTATAAAAGTTTTCAAAAATAATTTTCTGATTTTATAATATAGGGTCCAAGGTAATTTTGGCAGGAGGCACAAAGGTTCCTTTTTCCCATAAGCCTTTGCTCTTATATAATGGAGAATTAACCTGCCAAACACAGAGTGGAAAAATAAACAATATCTACCTTAGCACCCACAGCTTTCTCAACAATTTTACAGACTCAAAAAGTAATGAGCTGAGACAAATACTGATTCAAACTTTGATGTTAAAAAGGTAAGTCATTTTTATTTGGTCAAGAGTAATCATCTATTTTTGTTGTCTAGTATAATATTATTATGTATGTTATTGACTTGTGAATTGACCAGAAAATGATTACAAATTAACTTAAGATCTTCAAAATTCTAGGTCTTCCTTGAATTCTAATAATGTAACATATAGATACTGTTTTCTGGCTTAATTGCTCATTGACTAGAATTTATAGTACTCTGAACCCTTCTTATTATCTATTTGTGGCTAATGAAATGGGTGCAGTCTAGGACAGCACCAGACATGAAACAAGACTCTCTCCATCCCAAACTGTCTTGCTTCTTTTGCCTTCTGTGTCCTTCAGTTGACCAGGCTATCGTTTGTATGTTCATGTTGTCCAGTGGTCCATAATTGTGGCATTTCCCTCTTGGTCTCCCTCACTCAGAGTTGGATTTGCTAAAATCCTTTTCCCTTTCCCATCACATAGCACAAGATGTGGGTGGAGTCAGGTTATTATTTTTATAAGGAAGACATCTTACCTGTTATGTAAACTCTTGAAATCTAATACATTGTTTGTATTTAACTTTATTTGAACACTTGAATTAGTTTCGCAGGTATCTGTGAAATATAGTGAAAAACATTTGAATGGTGACAGTTATAAGGGTGGACAATTTTGAAAAGAGGAGTTGGGACAAGAAGAGGGAGAAAGTCTGTTGGACCAAGTAGCTCTTCCTACTCTAGGTGATTGTTTTTGATGAGAGCTTAGCTTAGTAGTCTGGTTAACTGATTCCTTTTGAGGAAATCAAATAGACTCTGTTCTTATGCTCAAGTGATAGAGACAAATGCGTAAAATTTATGATGTGGTTCCACTCCAAGGAGAGGAGGGGTGCAGCTGGGACTGTAAAACTGAGAGGATATCCAGAGAAAGATGGAAAAAAAGGCTGCTTCCCTTTCCCTTTAACTAATGTAGCACTTCCTTTAGGAGAAACACTGAGGTGGTTTGTTCCTGTATTCAGTGTAGTTGAGTGACTTCACTGTTTGTGAATGAGTTACCTTTTTACCCAGTTACCTGCAAAGCAATGTATGGGACAAGAAAGACATTTAGTATTGATTTTTTTCAGTTTCTTGTCTTCTCTGTTGCTAGAGGGATTAGAATGGAAACTAAATGAATGTAATGGTATTTGGTGCAATTGGACAATCTTTTGATATTCATATGTTTATTCTAGTCAATTATTTGAGCATTATCTGCATAGATACCATAATTAAGTTCATTGAAGCTATTGAGGTCACCAAATAAGAAAGTGTAGACATAGAAGAGGGCCAAGGTTAGAGCTTTGGGGATATACCCATAATTGTCTATGGACTAGTCATATAGGTAAGAGAAAGACTCAAGAAATAGGAGTCATCCAAGAAAAATACAGAGGTGAGAGTATTCATGAGGAAAGGATAACCAGTGGTCTTATGCTTTAGAGAGATTCAGAAAAGCCCACTGATGCAACTTTGGTGAAAATAGTTTCAGTTGAATAGTGAGGTCAGAAGCCATTATTACGTAAAGTTGGGGAATGAGAGAAGTGAAAGAAATAGAGGTCAGAACTTAATGACTTTACTTTTGAAAGAAAGAAGAGGCATACAACTGTATAGTTTGAGGGAATGGTAGAGATTAATGAAGATGATTGAAGATTAAGGAAAGGTGTTTGAAGTGGTAGGGCAAGGACCATTAGGGAAAGTTAGAAATTTAGGAGAGAGATGAGGGTTGCTATGATCTAATAAAAGAATTTCAGAGTTTTTGACTGTGGAAATGGAAAACTGTCGGTAAAGTCAGAAGCAGGTGAAACAGGTGGAGTGGAAGAGTAGGGAACTGAAGAGATCTAAGAATTGAGATGTTAAGGGAGTTGAGGGAAAATCAACAAGGATACTGTATTTCCCTAACATAAATGGACAAATTTCTTCTGCTGACTATAGATTTTCCGAAGCATGGGAAGTATGCAAACTTCTGAATGAAATATCTGCTTGGAATGAGTTAGGCAGCACCTGTCTGCATCACATGGAAGTGGAATTTGCCACGCGTGTGTATCGTACAATTAGAAATGTTGGGATGGTGATGTCATTGGAACAAATAAAAGTAAGTTATTGGAATTTATATATATTGGGTGAGAATATGGGGAAAGGAGTTGAGTCTGATTATATTGCTAGTCGTTGAATATTAGCACAGCCCTATGCACGGGAAGAATGAGAAACTACCTCTGTGATGTGAATTTGAATCCTCTGGAAAGGATGTCCTTTTCCAGTTACACTTTCTCCATTGACCTTGAATTTCTGTTTTGGGAGTCATTTCTTAAGGAAATTCTTGAAAATGTATAGTTTAATTGTGTTAAATATGTTTTAGTGGAGAGAATATTGGATTAGCAGTTAAAAAAAAATCTAAAATCCAGTATGTGTTCTTGCAAAAGCACTCTGGGCCTGAATATTTACATCTATAAAGTAGTGGGTTCAGACAAGATTATCTTTAAAGTTCCTTCCACTTCTAACATTGTCATCTGTGTTATTTTAGATGACCTCAGAGGGACATATACCAATTAGCCCATGTATTAGCATATATTAATTTATCTGGTTTAAATCCATTACCACTTAGCAGAGAACAGGGCCTGGAGGGATAGAAAAGGTACATTTTAATTAGGGGAAATGAAAATGGAAAGTTTGAGAAAATGCCCAAAGAAATGTGTTCTCTGGGTCACTGAACTAGGAGTCATCAAGACAAGGCATGAGGAACAGAGAATGTCATGGGGAAAGGCCTCACTAAAAAGGGCCATGACTGTCAATAAATACAACATTTGACATCTATAGTTGCTTTTTCCCCCCTTGGTCACAAGAGCTGGAAGCTATGTTTCATCATTTATAATCTAGAACAGAGGGTAAAACTCCTGACACTACCACAGACCACGGGTGGGCTGCAAAACTCCCAAGCTGCCTGAAGTAGATTTAAATGTAATTGGAAAATGTCACAATAAATAAAAATACAATAAATACAGATAATGTTAATTTTTTATTTTGTAATCAATATGTGCCTGCAGCTATCCATTTTTATTTGAGACTGACACATCTGATCTCGAACCAATAATGTTCATTGGTTTTAACCTGAATTCATCTGCCTTAGTGTTTTCATTCACATTGTTATAATCACTGAATATTGCTCCCTTTCTGCCTTCATTTTGCATTAACTTAAACAACTTTTCCAGGATGTTTCTTGGAATTTCTCTCTCCCTTTTTTTCCTTCTGATTCAAAAAAAGTAGTTACTAAGCATCTACCACACTGTGCTATAAGTGCTTAGAATACAGAGACAATCCCTGTCTTTAGAGAACTTGCATTGTATTAGGAGAAAATATATCCCAGGAAAAATATAAAATACATTAAAAAAATACAAATCAGAAGGTACTAACAACAGAGAGGTTGTGATAGGCCTCAATTAGGTGGCATTTGACCTAATTCTTGAAAAAGGCCAAGGATTCTAGGTAGCAGAAGTTAACTTATTTGTCATTTCCTTCAGTGCAATAATCTTCAGTCACGTTCATGTGCTACATTTTGTTCAGCCATTTCTCAGTTGATGTGCACACACTTTGTTTCCAATTGGATATAAGCTCTTTGAGGACAGGCACAGTTTCTTCATTTTTGTTTTTGTACTTTGTAGCATAGGACCTGGCACATTTTGTTGTTCAGTTGTATCTGACTCTTTATGATTTTCTTGGCAAAGATGCTGGAGTGAGATGCCATTATCTTCTCCAGCTCATTTTCCATATGAGGAAACTGAGGCAGAAAGGGTGAAGTGATTTGCCCAGCTAGTGTCAGATTTTTAACTCAGGATTCCAGGCTTGGCCCTTTTATCTGCTGAGCCACCTCGGTGCCCCTGTGCCTGGTGCAGAGTAAATGCTTCAGAAATGCCGTCTGGTTGATTTCCAGTGTTTTGATGCTACAAAAAGTGCTGCTCTGAATGTTTTAATTTTGTGGGCATAGATCTTGGATACAGCCCTTTAAGACCCAGTTTCCTGAGCTGTGTTGTTGGCATAGTGCTCCAGAACTGTCTGGAAAGGATTGTAAATAAAAAGGCTGGACAAGGTTCCAATTTGCTTATTGTAATTTAAAGCACTTGATATTTCCTATTTGTTTCAATTAAATTATTCATATCCTAAACCTATTCTTGTTCACTTATGGTTCGTTTGAATAAAGTAGAGTTTTGAGGGAAGAATGGGATGGAGGAATCTTGGACTCAGTACAGTTTCTTAAAAACAATAAGATTCATCTACAGATTGGATAGCTATGTGGTGTGAGTAAGGAAGGAGGCGAACACTGCAACCATGTAATTGTAAAGGTGATAGTCTTCAAGAGTAAGAAGGACATTTAGAAGAGGGATAAATTTGGGGGGAGTGTGGAATTTCGGCTGAGCTATTTAAAATCCTAAAAAGATGATGCTGTGAAAGTGCTGCACTTGATATGCTTGCAGATTTGGAAAACTCAACAGTGGCCAAACAATGTAAGATTGTTACATCCCAATCTTAAAGAAAGATAATGCTAAAAATAATAAAATTTAAATAAAATTTTAGAAAAGAGACAATGCTGAGGAATATTCAAATTACTAAACAATTGTACTCATTTTCCATCCCAGCAAGGTTAAGATTCCACAATCTAGGTTTCAGAAATATGTGAACAGGAGGCTACTATTCAAAGAGGCAGAAGAACTAGAAACCAAATTGTCAACATTCAGCATTGGAGAAAGCAAGAAAGTTCCAGAAAAACACCTACTGCTTCACTGACTACACTCGTGTGGTTCACAATAAAATTTAACTCAGAGATGGGAGTACCAGATTGTCTTACTTGTCTCCTGAAGAACTTGTTTGTGGGCCAAGAAGCAACAGTTAGAAATGAACGTGGACCATATGACTGGTTTAAGACTGGAAAAGGAGTATGACAAAGCTTTATATTGTCACTTTATTTTATGCAGAATATTTCATGTGAAATGTCAGGTTTGATGAATAAAAGCCAGAATTAAGATATTGGGAGAAATATCAACAATTTCAGGTCTGCAGATGATACCATTCTGATGACAGAAGATGATGAGGAATTAAGAAGTTTCTTGAGGGTGAAAGAAAAGGATGTAAAAGCTGGCCGAAAGCTTAACATAAAAAGACTTAAGGTCTTGGCAACTGGTCCATCACTTCTTGGCAAATGGAAGGAGAAGAAATGGAAGCAATGTCACATTTTATATTCTCAGCTCAAAGATGCTTCTTGAAAGGAAGGCTGTGGCAGATCTGGACAGCATACTATTAGAAAGGAGTGACTTCATCTTGCAAAAAGGGCCATATAGTTAAAGCTATGGCTTTTCCAGGAGTCATGTATGGCTATGAGAGTTGGAGTCTAAGGAAAGCTAAGCACTGCAGAATTGACACCTTCAAACTGAGGTGCTGAAGAACAATGTTGAGAGTCCCTTGGACAACAAGAAAACCAGTATTTAATTAATTCAGTTTGTTAACTGTAAGATCAAATACTGAAGATGAAACTTAAATATTTTGGCTATATAATGAAATGGTAGAACTTATCCTGATGTTAGGAAAAATAGAAAATAGATGGAAAAGGGGAGGGCAGAGAATGAGATGGATAGGCAATGTCATGGAAACAATGAATATGATGTTGGTTGTTGAAAGATAGTAGAGGACAAAAAAAGAACTGGCATGTGATGGTCCTTGAAGTCTCAAAGAGTCAGACACAAATGAATAACTGAACATTACCAAATTTTGAGGAAAAATAAGGAGTTTTATTTTGATATGTTGAATTTGGGATGTCTATGGGATATCTAATTGGAAATATCCAACAGGCAGTTCTAATTCCTGTCCTGCTATTTATTAGTGCTTTTCCCCTTATATTAAATTGCATTTACTTATCTCACTTCACTAGGATATAAATTTTTTAAAGACATGGATTGTTTATTTTTTTCTTTGTATTCCAGAGCCTTTCATAGTACTTTAAATTCATTTTCTTTTCTTTCCTTTTCTTTCCTTTCCTTTCCTTTCCTTTCCTTTCCTTTCCTTTCCTTTCCTTTCCT
>JAJPUD010000008.1:0-43652 GCA_023553655.1 Myrmecobius fasciatus | reverse complement strand
TTTTTTTTTTAATTTATCAGCTTCAAGCTCTTAGGCATTTCTCAGGCTTATAACAAAAAATGGAATGTAGCAAATTGCATAATGGTATATAGTAAGATGTTCTACAAAAATATATAAAAGTAAAGACCCTATGATTTTATTACTTATAGGATGATAGGCTTTAGAGATCATCTAGTCCAGACTCCTTATTTTGTAGATGAGGAAGTGAGAATCGGAGAGCTTATAGGATTTGTCCAAGGCCACAAAATTAGTACATGGCAGATTCTGAATATGAATGTTGGACTTTTGACTCCAAATTCAGAGAGCCTCTGCTACTGTACCACAATGTCTCTTAAAAACTACTTTTTATACTAAATCTATTTTCCAGGGTAGAGCCAATATGGTAGAGAAAAAGCAACAAGTTGCCTGAGCTCTAATTTCCCTGAAAAAACTTTAGGTAAATGTTCACAATGAATTATGGAGCAACAGAGTCCACAAAAGGACAAGGTGAAACAATTTTTCCAGGCCAAAATAACTTAGAAGGACTGCAGGAAATGTATGGCTCACTTGTGTAAAAGGGGAGCACAGCCCAGTGCAGGCTGTGTCCAAGCAAGTCAGTGGGAGGCTGCTAGCTGCAGCACAGATCAGTAATCAAGACCTTGTGGTCCCTGCTCAGCAAGCCAGCAGCACAGTGTGCCAGTTGTGGTCTCCAGCCCCGGTGCAGCAGGCAAGCCTCCAACTTTGGAGTCCTTCCTTCTCCACCCAGCACAATCCTTCCCTGATCCTCTAGCACAGCAAGCCGGTGACCAAGCCTTTCATCCCTCATGCAAGAAGATTGGAACAGTACTCTAGGAATAGAACTCAACTTTAAAAGTCATGAAGTAAACTGGAAAATGACAAAAAAAAAATCCAAAACATAGAAGTCTGACCATAGGAAGCTATTGTGCTGACAAGGAAGATCAAAATACAAACTGAGAAGATGACAACAATGTCACAATACCTACATGAGAAGCATTAAAAATACAAATTGGTCTCAGACTCAAAAAGTCATCCTGGAAGAGTGTAAAAAGGATTTAAAAATCAAATAAGGGAAGTAGTGAAAATTGGGAAAAGAAATGAGAGCTATGTAAGAGAATCATGAAAAAAAGACTTAAAAATTTGGTAAAGGAAAGACAAAATATGAGGAAAAAATGTAAAAAAGTTAACTGAGGAAAATGACTCCTTTAAAAGTAGAATTGACCAAATAGAAAAAGAAGTACAAAAGTTTATTGAACAAAAGAATTCCTTAAAAATTAGAAATGGGCAAGTGGAAGTCAAGAATCAATCAAACAAAATCAAAAGAATGAAAAATAGAATAAAATGTAAAGAATGAAAAAATAACTGACCTGAAAAGTAGACCACCTGAAAACCATGATAAAAAAAGTTGACAGCATCTTTCAAGAAATTATTTTGAAAATTATCAAGAAAACTGTCCTGATATACTAGAATCAGAAGATAAAATTAAAATTGAAAGAATCCACCAAACACCTCCTGAAAGAGATCCTAAAAATAAAAATGCCCAGGAATATTATATAAGCCAAATTTTTGAACTTTCAGGTCAAGAAAATACTGTAAGCAGCCAGAAACAAACAATTTAGATTATGAGTATTTGAGTATTCAGTATTTGACAGAAACTGCTAGAATAACTGGAAAACAATATTGCAGAACCTAATTAAAGACCAGTATGAAACACTGTATACCAAGATTCTTTTGTTGAAATGGGTACATCTCAGCAATTCAATGATCCAAGACAATTCCAAATGACTCATGATGGAAAATGCTGACCACATCCAGAGAAAGAACTGGTGGAGTCTGAATGCAGATGGAAGCATACATTTTTCACTTTTTAATTTAAAAAAAATTTCCCCTCTTTCTTCTTTTATAAAATGATCAATATGGAATGTTTTACATGATTGTACATTTATAATGTATATTAAACTATACATTTTCTAGGGAAGGAAGGAGGACATTTGGAACTCAAAATTTTTAAAATTAAATGTTAAAAATTCTTTACATGTAATTAGAAAAAATAAAAATACTGTTAAAATACTGAAAAAAATCTACTTTCCAGTACAACTAACATTTATTTCTATTTATAGGGAATAGAAGATCACAACTTGTTAGCAGGCCATCTTGCCATGTTTACTAATGATTTCAATTTGGCACAAGATCTATATCTGGCATCCAGTTGTCCTGTTGCTGCACTTGAAGTACCTATTTAATATCTCATTTAGTTAATTATTAGTTGATAATTTAAGGATTTCTAAACATTTGTGTATCATGTTACGTAGAAAATACCTTTTTTCTTTATATTAGAAAAAATTAATTTTATTTTTCTATACTATTTTCCTTATAAAAGAAAGTGTCTGAAGTTATTCTGTAGGTCTCTCTATGTGATGGGATGAAAAGTAAATTATCGTAAATTCTGTCAATGTGGCACATAATATTTTAAAATTTTTTTTTATTAAAGCTTTTTATTTGCATAACATATGTAGGGGTAGTTAATCAACATTGATCTTTACAAAGCTTTCCGTTACAAATTTTCCCCCCAGTCCCCTCCTCTCCCCTAGATGGCAGGAAGTCCACTACATGTTAATTATATTAAAATACTTGACAAGTTGAATATATGTATACATATTTCCATACTTATCTTGCTGTGCAAGAACAATCGTATCTACATGAACAAAAAATATCTGAGAAAGGAAACCCAATGCAAGCAAACATCAATAGAGAGCATGGAAATGATATGTTGTGGTCCACATTTCACATCCCTCTCTCTGGGTGTATATGGCTTTCTTCACTGAACAATTGGAACTAGTTTGAGACATTTCATTGTTGAAGAGAGCCATGTCCATCAGAATTGATCATATAGTATTGCTGTTGCCGTGTATAATGATCTCCTGGTTCTGCTCATTTCATTCAGCATCAGTTCATGCAAGTCTCTCCAGGCCTCTCTGAAATCATCCTGCTGGTCGTTTCTTACAGAACAATAATATTCCATAATACTCATATACCATAATTTATTCAGCTACTCTCCAATTGATGGGCATCCATTCAGCTTCCAGTTTCTAGCCACTACAAAAAGGGCTGCCAAACATTTTTGCACATGTGGGGCCCTTTCCTTCCTCTAAGATCTCTTTGGGATATAAGCCCAGTAGAAACACTGCCGGGTCAAAGGGTATGCACAGTTTGATAACATTTTGAGCATAGCTCCAAAATGGCACATATTTTGAAAACATGATTCAAGGAAGATTATTTTTCTTAAATTTGACGTACCCACTTTTCCCCTATATTTTGTTTTGTTTTTCTCTTTTCTGAGGTTTTTTTTTAAACAGATCTTTGTTATTCCAAATTATTTTGCTTGTTTAAAGTTTTGCCTTTGCCATGCTTTTTTGTATATTGAATGCAAATTTTGATAAGTATTTCTTTGGATAACAGATGAGGCGAGATTTGCAGCATTGGGACAATGCACTTCAACTAGCCAAATGTCTGGCCCCAGATCAGATTTCATTCATATCAAAGGAGTATGCTATTCAGCTGGAATTTACGTATGTTCTATTTTATTAAAAAGTAATATTTTCACAATTACCTTAATTTTACTCAGGATTACTTCTCTCTTGGAGGTGGATAGCCCACATTATTTCTTATAGCACCATAATATTCCATCATAATCATATATCACAACTTGTTCAAACATTCCCCAATTGATGACATATCCCCTCTGTTTCCTTAGAATTGATTTAGCTTTCATTTCTCTATTCAGTAGTGATTTAGAGTACTTTTTCATGTGACTATAGATAGCTTTAATTTCTTCTGAAAACTACCTGTTCATATTCTTTTGCCACTTTATTAATTGAGGTAATGATTCTTTTATAAATTTGGCTCAATTCTCTATATATTTGAGAAATGAGGCTCTTATTAGGGAAACTTCATATAAAAAAGTTTTTTCACCGATTTCCTACTTCTCATGTTTGAAGGTATTAGTTTTGAAACCTTTTGTTCTTCCAGATGAATTTTATTATTTTTCATAGCTCTATTAATAATTTCTTGATTGTTTGATTCTTTTGACACTGAATAAGTATACTAATGATTTAGGTAGAATTGTAATTTTTGTTACATTGGTTTAATTTGTTACAATGGTTTAACTCATGAACAATTAATATTTTTCCAGTTGTTTAAATCTGTCTTTATTTTTGTGAAAAGTGTTTTGTAATGTTTTCCTAATAGTTCCCAAGTTTGTCTTGTCAGGTAGGCTTCCATATATTTTATATTGTCTATGAAATTTCAAATGGAATTTTTCTTCCTGCTAGACTTTGTTGGTAATATATAGAAATGCTGATGATTTGTGTGGGTTTATTTTTTATTTCCTGCAACTTTGTAAAGCTGTTAATTGTTTCACTTAGTTTTTATGTCAATGTTTTAGGATTCTCTAAGTATATCATCTTATCTACAAAGTGATATTTTATTTTCTCCTCGCCTATTCTAATTCATTCAATTTCTTTTTCTTGTTTTGTCGCTAAAGCTAGCATTTCTAGTACAATATTAAATGGTAGTGGTGATATTGGACATTTGTGCTTTACTCTCCCCTCCTCCCCCAAACTTATTTTCATTACAGATGTTTACTGATGGTTTTAGATATTATCATTTTAAAGAAAGCTCCCTTTATTCATATGCTTTCTAATGTTTTTCATAGGGATATGGGTATTTTCTAAATAACTTTTTCTTCATATGTTGAGATAATCATATGATTTTTGTTATTTTTGCTATCTACATGGTCAATTATGCTTATTGGTATAAATTTCACCTGGTCACAGTATATGATCACTGTGATATATTTCTGAAATCTCCTTGCTAGTGTTTTCTTTAAAATTTTTACATCAATATTCGTTAAGAAAATTAGTCTATAGTTTTTTCTCTGCTTTTGTCCTTCCTGATTCAGTTATCAAAATCACATTTGTATCATAAAAGGAATTTGTTTAGGACTCTTTCTTTACCTGTTTTTCCCATACAGTTTATAGAAGATTGGGATTATTCTTTAAGTGTTTGTTAGAATGAACTAAAATCCATCTGGCCCTGGGGACTTTTTCTTAGGGAGCTCATTCATGGCTTCAATTTTTTTTTTCTAAGATAGGGTTATTTAAGAATTCTGTTTCATTTATTGTTAATCTTATAATTCATATTTTTTAAAGATTCAACCATTTTACTTAGATTATCAAATTTGTTGACTTATAATTAGTCAAAATAACTCTAAATAACAGTTCATTTCTTCTTTATTGGTAGTAAACTCACCTTTTTATTTTTGATATTGGTAATCTGGTTTTCATCTTTCTTAAAAATCAAATTAATCAATGGTTTATATAGTTTATTGTTTTTTAAAAAAGTAACCATCTCTCTGTACCTTCTATTAACTTTCTATTAATAAATAATTTCTATTAAAAATATCTAATTTTCATTTAGGGGTGATTATGTAAATGCATTGGCTCACTATGAGAAAGGAATCACTGGAAACAATAAGGTAAGACTTAAAGGATTATAAGATTCAATTTACTCTTAGGAGGTTTACTGAAATGCATAAAAGCAGAGATTTGTATATTAATTATTTGGCAGAACTGGTTTCGGATATAAATATGGTTATATCAGTGAAATGGAGTCAAATTACTTACTTTTTTCAAAGATGATTAAGACAGACAAAGATGAACTTCTGCTTCCAGGGTCTAATTCTTAGTCAAACTTTCCCTCATAGGCCTAAATTTTAATTCCTGTTTCACCTGATGGCTCAGAGTGATTATTTCATGGCTCCTGCTTCACTACAGCAACCTATCACTTGTTTAATAATTATTTTTGAATGATGCCTATGTTTTAACATTCCCTTTACCATCCTTCCTAGGAAAACAAACAAAAAATCCATCAATTCTAGCCTATTCAGCCTGCTTTGAAGTCCTCTTCCTATTCTATAGCTGACAAAATCTCATAAAATTGTAGAAGCACTTGAAGGGACCTTAGAGGTCATTTTGTTCAAATCTTTTATCTCATAGTTGAGAACTTGAACTCACTGAAGTTAAGTGACTTGACTAAGATCACATTGTGGTAAGTCCAAGATCAGGACCTAAGCCTTTTGATGCCTCTTTCGTATTTGTTCCCCTTTACAATCCTGCCTTAAGTGCCTGTTCAGGCTGTGTTCACCATTGTGAAATACAGCATCCCAGTGAACACGTCCAACCCCTTTATTTGTCTGAAAATTAAGAGGTCTGGTCAGCTTTTACTACTACCTACCATTCTTCCATATTCACACCCCATCATCAAAATTGACCTCAGAGAATATTTCCTTGACTGTTCCTTTTTCTTACAATGACTTCCCCTCTCAGTTTTTCTCTCTGATTTCTATCCCCAAATAAAATACTAAGTTTTTTTCATTTGTTTATTAAATATAAATTTATAGAACTTCTACATAACATGCAAAGAAAGTGCTAAAGGAAATATCTTTGTTTCTATTAGAATACTTAGAATCATCCTTCAAACATGGTTACTATTATGTATATATTTGTGTGAATGTTTGTATGTGTACATGATTGGCAAACCATTAATTTTAGAAAATTTGCTGTGATCCAAATTAAACTGAATTGAAAACTAGATTTACTTGAGACTCACTTGGGCTCCCTACACCTATAAGTAAATCCTCAGAGATTAGTATATTCTGAATTATAAAAAGAATGCTTTGAGAAATGCTGTCGCACAAGCCACATTAGAATCAACATTTTCAAAGTATTATGGGACAATTTATTTTGGATTTTGAATAAATTCTGTGTTCAAACTGGAAAATAAAAGAAATCCAGGGAAATTGTGCTTGAAAAAACTATTTTTATATGACTAATTAAAAGTTTTATAGAAAAATAAAATAATATAAAATTATGTGTGTTCCTCTAAAAATATTTTATTTTCCTATTTCCATGAACTTTTTAATACCAACTATTTTTTTTCATAAAAACAAAAAACAAACAAAAATCCCTAAAAGATATTTTTTCCCTCTGAAATTTAAGTATCAAGAACATGATGAAGCCTGTCAAGCTGGAGTAGCTCAAATGTCTATTCGCATGGGAGATATTCGCCGAGGGGTTAATCAAGCCATTAAACATCCCAGCAGACTGCTGAAAAAGGACTGTGGAGCAATTCTAGAGAGCATGAAGGTATTCTCTGAAAGCTATATAATTAAATGACTAACTAATGGATTTGTTTATTACAAATAATTTTTTTTATTATAGCAATTTTCAGAAGCCGCTCAGTTATATGAAAAAGGACAATATTATGATAAAGCAGCATCTGTGTATATCCGATGCAAAAACTGGTAAGGATTTGTTGAAGTTATGTGTAGGGCAGGGTTGTTTATAAAAACTGAATAAAAATATTCCATTCAGAACAGAAATGTTATCTCAGTGTGAGGGGAACAGAGTGTAGCAAATGATCATATTTAGAAATAAGCGAAGAGATGTGAGGTAAGGAAATGAATGGATAATGACATCTTAAAACTATTAGATATTAAAGAGTAAAAGGAGCTTTCCCACCACACTGTTCTCATCATTTTAATTAGCTCAAGTATGTCTTAATGACTCTTTATTTCCTTATATTTGGGTTTATGAATTTCTGAACTACTACTATTTGATGAGAGTCTCATGTTTTATTTTATTAAAGTTAGTTTGCTGAATCTGCTGAAGAGGCAAACTTACTAAATAATGAAGCAGTTAAAAAATAGATTAGGTTAGGGTAACAACTTTAGCAGTAAATCTAATTGTTTCTCTCTGTCTCTTGGTCTCTCTCTGGTCCCCCTCTCCTCCCTTTCCCTGTCTTTGTGTCTCTGTTCTCTCTCTTTTCAGAAGGCAGCTGGGGTTAAGTGATTTGCCCATGGTCATATTAACTAGTATCTTCTTATTTCTTAAGTCACTTAAGTGACAAAAAAGATCTGTAAGATTTTTCTAAGAACTTTATTGTTGTTATATGTTTTAAAATAAAAAGTAGTTACACATTAGTTTGTGGATATTAGGATATAAGAAAAATGAAAAAGCAAATTTTAGTTCTGATATGATAATTTTTAAATTCCTGTTTTCCAGGGCAAAGGTTGGTGAGTTATTGCCACATGTGTCTTCTCCCAAGGTTCACTTACAGTATGCCAAATCTAAGGAAGCAGAGGGCAGGTAAATTTCATTTCAGAAAGAAAACAAATCTTTTATTTTAACAAAATAGCAAGAAAATTATATATTGCACATTATTTACAAATAATTCCATTTTTTATGGAAATGTAAATCTTTCTGCAAATGAGTTTGTATAGTATCTTAATATGGTTTGTGACACCACTTACAAGTATTATTTAGGTTTTAAGTTGTTTTCATGAATAGCTAGTTCCAGACTGAAATTAATAGGCATTCACTTTGAAAATCTTTTAGGTTAGTTAACATTTTGAACATTCCTTAATTTGAGATTTGATTCCTTCTGAATTACATATTTGGATCCCTTCTAAAAGAGTTCTAAAGTGCCAAGCAAAGACCTGGGCATGTGGCCTCCAGTGGCCATGTCTTCTCTCCAGGCAGACTAAGAGAATAAAAGGAAAGTATAGCAAATGAGTAGGTTTGGAACTGGGGAAAGAATGGAAGGGAATGGGGGGGATTGGGAAAATGGGGAAGAAATGTAAAGAGTAGGGTAAAATTTAAGAAGAAAAAAAGCAATGGGGAAATTAGAACATGGCATTAGACAAGTAAAGAAAAAAAATCACATTCTAGTTCTTTAAAAAAATATTCAAAATTGAATTTTAAGACATGTCCATTATTTATTACAGGTATAAAGAAGCTGTTGTGGCTTATAAAAATGCCAAGCAATGGGATAATGTAATACGTATATATTTGGACCACCTCGGGAATCCTGAAAAAGCTGTTAGTGTTGTCAGGGAAACCCAGTCCCTCGAGGGAGCCAAAATGGTAGCCAGGTAATATAATAATCATATTGTAACTTTTTGGAGTAAAAATATCTGGTACTACAATGGCCAGACTTACAGGGGTATAAGATGGGACATGTATTTAGGATCTCACAGTACCATTCTCTCAGTCCAGGTTTGTAATTTCAGTCATCTTGGACTCTTTTCTTTCTACTCTTATCTTGTGGCTAAATTGTACTTGAGTCTGTCTCCCTAATAGCTTTCATAGTCATATTCTCCCTACTTACCATCATAATTTCATTGAAATAGGATCCCAGTTTGACTCTGTCTCTTATTTTTCTACTCTTACTTATAGAATATTCTTCCCCAAGCATAGGCTGAGCTTCTTCAAAAACCCATGGTGACTCCCAACTGGATCCTAGTACAAACTCAAAGAAAAAAAATTCCTCTATTGTTTTAGGTGCTTCACAATTCAGCTATAACTTACCTTTCAGCCTTATTCCACATGATTTCTCTTCATTCTCTGTATTCCAGTCAAAATTGATTATAAGCTGTTCTGCAAAATCCAAATGCCAGCTTCTGACTTTGTGTTCATATAATAGGAATAATAGTAATAAAATTAATTCTTATAATATTAATAAGGAAAAGAACAAAAGTAACCATCTCCAAATATAGACCAAATGCATGTTTATATGCTTCATATAGAACATTCATAGCATATATCACTAAAAAACTATAAATACAAAAGAACAATATATAATTGGTTGAAGAGCCAAAAAAGTGCCCAAAATTTCCTCAGATACAAACAACTTATTAGAGTTTTTGTCATTATTGAATAAACAGCCTAAGGCACTATACCATTTGTGCTATTCATATTGATTATTGCAAGGCTTTTGACTCTGTTGCAAAACTCTTTGCATATCTGTGGCTTATTCATACACTGAAAATATACAAAATAGACCCAAATCAGAGTGTTTTATGTCTACATGGAAAACTGTTTTATACTTACATACTATTAACAAAATAATGTCAAATTACATAAAATCTTGATTATTTTTAGTTTGACAGGAAAAGCCTGATATGGTTCTTCCTAGCTTTAAAAAAATCTGTTATTGTCTTTCCTAAGTAGTATTATATATGGTTTTCAAGTTAAGGAGGGGGTCTAACCAAAACATCTTGTGAATCTCTCAATGTGTATGGGTGATATAAAGATACATAGCACTGGGAAAAAATAAGTTAAGACTGCTTTTTTAGTTTGTGAAGTCTTTTCCCAAAGATATCAAAAAGTCATTTGGACTTGATATATGTGCAATTTTAATGTATTTCATTAAAGTTCCAAATGTGAATCCAAAAGTCTAATATAAGCAAATGGATAAAGGTAATAGAAATATTTGTCTTCTTTAAGAAAGACATATTAAACATAAAGATATCAATTAGAAATTTGTGAATGAATATGTTAAGTGACTTACTGGCATTCTATAATTAAAGCTGAATTTTAAAATAATTAACAACTATGCAATAATGATCTTAGCATATAAGTTTAGAATTATAAAATAGACCATAGCATGGAGATTGTGTGATACAGTGGAAAGAGTACTGAATCTGGAAGCAAATGGCTTAGGTTCAAATTCTACTTCTGGTGCTTCCCAGCTGTGTGACCATGGGCTTTAGCAAAATAGAAAGTTTGTGCTATGTGGACTGATCTATGATCCTGTGACACTAACCTAACAAAACTTACAAAATATTAATGAAACATAGGAAACATTACCCATTACAGGATAGGGAAAAATTAATACTTTCATGCCAAAAAATAAATGTTCTTTTTTTTCTGAGGCAATTGGGGTCTTTATCAGTGGTTACACAGATAGTCAGATGGAATTTCAACCCAGTTCTTATTGACTCCCAAGACTATCCATCATGTTTAGACTGTATTGTGTCTTCAACTTTGTCAGTCAGGAATCTCAGCATAAGAACTACTTTTCCCACCATTCATCCTTCCTTGATTCCCTTAGTTATTAATGATATCTTCTCAAAAATTCCTGCAACACTCTTGATTTTTCCTTTGGCCCTTTAAGTACCCAGCAATACTTATATTTCAGTAGAATGTGAACTCCTTGAAGGCAGTAATTTGAGAGTTTAGATGAGAGATCATTTTAACTTTCAAGAATATAACAATTAGTATTTGTTGAACTAAGCTTTGAAGAACAATTAGAATTTCAGTAAGTGGACATCGTAGGGAGGAGATTCACATATCTAATTAGTAGTCATAATCTGAAGAATAGTCATTCTTTTTTATTTTTAATTTTTAATTAAAGCTTTTTATTTGCAAAACTTATGCATGGGTAATTTTTCAACATTGACCCTTGAAAAACTTTGTTCCAAATTTTTCCCTCTTTTCCTCTTTCCCCTCCCCTAGATGGCAAGTAGTCCAATACATGTTAACTATATTAAAATATATAACAAATTCAATATATGTATACATATTTATACAGTTATCTTGCTGCACAAGGAAAATTGGATCTAGAAAGAAAAAAACCTGAAAAGGAAAACAAAATGCAAGCAAACATCAACAGAAAGCATGAAAATGCTATGTTGTGGTCCACAATTCCACCAACAATGTATTAGTGTCACAGTTTTCCCTTATCCCTTCCAACATTTGTCATTATCTTTTCCTGTCATCTTAGCCAATCTGATAGGTGTGTAATGGTATCTCTGAATTGTCTTAATTCACATTTCTCTGATCAATAGTGATTTGGAGCATCTTTTCATATGACTAGAAATAATTTTAATTTCTTCATCTGAAAATTGTTTGTTCATATCCTTTGACCATTTATTGATTGGAGAATGGCTTGAATTTTTATATTTGAGTCAAAAGAATAGTCATTCTTCATTTCTTTGGTTTTTCTGGTATGGGTTGCTAAGATCTCTTTTGAGTGTTTGGGGACTACATTTAGTGAAGCCTGGAAAAATTAGATGAAAAAGCTCATTTTGGAAGTTTATTCTCTTTCGTTTGTCAGTAGCAAGACGTTTATATCCCTTTAAACATTATAATGTAACTCCAGAGACTCCAAGGAATAATCAGTATATGGTCTTAATCTTTTTTCTTCTATAACTTCAATGAAGGGATTGTTTTAACTCCAAGTCTATTCACCCTGAATGGAAAAGACAGGGAATTCAACTTTGGCTTGGGGAAACCATCAGTTATATTATTGAGTCATTTTGGGGGAAACTTTTTTGGTAATTGGGTGTCTGGATAGAAGTGATGGCTATCATTGACAATGTTTAGATATATAATATTGACAGTTGAATTTATTCATAGTTGCTACCTGTGCCTCTTGTTTCTTAAACATCAGAGGAAGGCAAGACTGTTGAGCTATAAAGAGTGATGATGGGGGAGGGTACTGGAACCTGGATAGCATGCTTTCAGCCAATTCTGTGCTAGGTTTTTATTCATTTTTATGTCATATATCTGTATTTGAATTAGATTCTTCCTCCAGCTGGGTGACTATGGTTCTGCTATCCAATTTCTGGTAATGTCCAAGTGCAATAATGAAGCTTTCACACTGGCCCAGCAGCATAATCAGATGGAACTTTATGCCGATATTATTGGTAAATATTTGTGAAACTTTAATAGGATTTAAATGTCATATAAAACTTTGCAAGTGTCTTTAGTATAAAAGGATTTCTCCTTTCTTTCCTTTTTTTGTTTTCTGTCCTCTTATAGTGACTCTCTTTTTTTATTAATAATTTTTTCTCTATTCTTAATTAAAGTGAACCCAGTTCCCTGGGTAGAGCAGGGAAATATAAAATGGAAGAAAAAATGTAATGTTCTAATTTTTTTATTTCAACATTACTTCTTTATATCCCTTGGAAGACTTAGGCAGATATAAACTCCGCATAGACCATTTTTTGCCTTGTCACACTTTATAGCTGAAGCTATCACTTAGACCTTTCTCTGCTTCATAACTCCAAGGGATTGAATGATTTTGGAGGTGGGTAGGAAAAGTTGGCACTGTTAATACACTGCTGGGATTGAAGATGTAGAATTATATTTAGTCTATCTCTGTTGTAGGTTCTGAGGATACCACTAATGAAGATTATCAAAGCATTGCTTTATATTTTGAAGGAGAAAAGAAACATTTTTCAGCTGGAAAATTCTTTTTGCTGTGTGGTCAATATGCACGGGTCAGTCTTTAACTGAAAATATCATTGGCTTAATTTTAGAGAGAGTTTTGGAAGAAGTGAGATCATTGAAATGTTGTTTGCATAATTTACTTCCAGATTTTCCTTACGTCTTTCTGCACATCACTGTGATGATCCCTTAACTGATTTCTATTTTTCTCCTTTAATAACTAGATTTCTCCCAAGATATTACAAAGGCAATAATAATTTTTTTCCTAGAGGGCCTCTTTAGTGTACTGTTCCCTCCACTCCATGCCAATTGAGACCATTAAGCTCTCTGCCTTCTCCATCTCCTTTAGTTGCTTGACCTAGGCTCTCAGACTTTATTTTTCTGGAATATCAAAAATCTAGAGAAGAGACTATTCAAACTCAGTTTCCCATTCCCTTTTCCCACTCTTAAGATTCAGTTCCAGATTCAGCTTACTCGTTACTATCCTCATTACTATTCTACTTTCTTGTTTTAGCGTTTTTCCATTGCACATTGTCCAGGAACCCCTAATCTTTTTTTTTTAAATTCTGATCTTAATAAAACAAGCATTTACATTTATCTTTGATTGTTGGCACAGGAACATTGAAATTCTTTAAATTTTAAAGTTTGTTTAGTCATACTTCTCTTACTTTATACTTAGTGTGCCATAGAGTATTGAAGTCAGCAGAGATCCTGAGACTTTCTTTTCCTTTTAAGTTCATTTTGAGCCATTGACATGAAATGAAATTGTAATTTGTTCAACATTCCAATAACTGTCAGTTATTTTAGTTTAATTCAATTAAACAAGTATTTAGTAAGCACTTATTTTTGCAAGGCCCTCCTCACTGGTATAAGCAATTATTTTAAGGACAAACAAATTAAGAACAAAGGATTAAGGAGGAAAGCCACAGTTGGCAGAAAAAGTGATCAGCATGGTTTTGTCCATATGAAAGGATTGGAGTAAAAATGTAGATAGAATCAGTTTTAAGAGGAAGGCCAATGGGAGTGAGCCATGACCAAATAAACATGACTGAATTATGGAGCCATTTTAACAAACGTTTATTGTTCTCAATCAGTCTGAGGGTTAAATAGGCATAAAGTATTATATTACCAAATAGATGACCAACTTGTTAGGTAATTTGGTGGGATGATTTACAGATCGGTGAGATGGTTCAAGCTGAGAAAAAGTTAAGCTCTTTCTATTTTCTTGTCATTTTAGCCAGAGGCAGATAATCAATGTTGGCATGCCAACATGATCCAGGTAGGGTAGGTAGGGTAGGATGTGTTCTAAAATTCTGCCATTCAGGCCTTGTTTAAGTGGCCCTAAGGTTGACAGGAAGTTAAAAACCACACATTAGTATGAACTGTGATACTGGAGCTACAAGCATACTTCATATTTCCCTCAAAGACTTTTTGATTTTTTTCTTGATCCAATTATTGCCTCAAGCCATTCTCCTGTTTCTTTTTTTTTTTTCTTTTCACTACCACATTTCTGGAAAAAAAAAGGAGTCTACTAGCTCTAGATCTTATTTTCTCACTATGTGCTAACTTTTTAATCACTTGGTGCATCTTAATTGACCTTTTTCTGTCTTCCTATCCCTGGCAGATTGCTCAACAGTAGTATAACAGGTTGAATAAACAGGGAGAGACAAAAGATGTGAGATGACTAGTTATGAAACTAAAACACTGAATTAGGCAGGTGCTTATAAAAAGAAAGAATGAGAAGGCTTTGAGAGGTGAAGTAGCTCATGCTAGAGATAGAATCGGAACTTATGTCTTTCACTGTCCCACAAACCTTCATGCTTACAGTGCACTACCTTGTCCTCTGCATCATTCAGAGTCCCTGCCTGAGAGATTTCAGAGGTAGGAGCAGCAAGTTGACAAGAGCCCAAACTCCTGCAGGCTCTTTCTCTTATTTAGGACCCTTCATTTTGAGGAGAGTTCTTCTGACACCGTCCACTCCCATTTCAGTTCCCCATTAGAATGTAAATTCCTTGAGGACCAGGGCTGTCTTTCTTTTTGCTTTTATTTGTATCTTGAACACTTGGCACAGTGTGTGGCACATAGCAAATGCATTTTATTAAATATGTCCATTGACTAATTGACTGACTACTAGAAATGAGTTTGACGGAAAAATCAGGCAATAAAGTTAACACTGAATTTTCAAACACGAATAAATAGTGGTACTGTTGACAAGGGCAGAGGAATCTAAAAGATAATCAAATATGCAGGTGATGTTTTATCCATGTATTAAGTTAAAGTACCATTGGAACATTCAGATTGAGTTGTTTTATAGGCATTTAAGAATATGTATCTATAACTCAAGAAAGAGTTCAGGGCTAGAATGTTAGGTTTGGGAAATAATCAATGTATAAATGATACTGAAGCTATGGGAGGAGATGATATTGCTAAAGAAAAGAATATAGAGCGAAAAGAAGAACACATCAAAGACAGAATCTTATAGAATACAAATGTGTCAGTATAGCAGGGGAATTAGGAAAAAGAAAAGAAGATAAATGTTTCAGAATAGTGATTAGAAAGACAGGAAATATCTAGTAAATAACAACAAAAAGGTGAAAATATTCTACTTTGATCCATTTTCAGTCTCCAGAGTTCTCTCTCTGGATGTAAATGGCTTTTTTTTTTTATAACAAGTATCTTGAAATTGGCTCGAATCACCTCGCTGGTGAAAAGACCCACGTCCATCAGAGTTAATCATCACATAATCTCATTGTTGCCATGTGCACAGTATTCTCTTGGTTCTATTCACTTCACTTAGCATCAGTTCATGTAAGTCTCTCCAGGCCTCTCCGAAATCATCCTGTTGATCATTTCTTACAGAACAATAATATTCCATAGCATTCATATACCATAACTTATTCAGCCATTTCCTATCCGAGGGACATACACTCAGTTTCTAGTTTCTTACCACTCAAAAAGAGCTGCCACAAACATTTTTGTAGTAGAGTTTGGTGTCTAGGAAGCTTAAGGAAGTAGGAGATGGCCATCAAGATCAATTGCTGTCTAGGGAAGAGAAAGGGAATTAATAGCAATTTTTGCACAAATGGGTCCTTTTTCCTCTTTTATGATCTCTTTGGAATATAGACCCAGTAGTGAGACTTTTGGATTCAAGGATATGCACAATTTATAGCCCTTTGGACATAGTTCCAAATTGCTCTCCAGAATGGTTGGATCATTAAGAAGTAAATTTGAAAAGATTGGTTGAGGCAAGAATGTGAAGGACTTTAAGTGCTAAGCAGAGTTTAATATTTTGTATTAGAGGCAATAGGGAGCCATTCAAGTTTCTTGAGTTGAAGTAATAATGTATTCAAACCTCTGCTTTAGGAATATAAATTTGGCATATGTGGAGGATGTATTAGAGAGGGGAAAAAAACCTCCAAACCCAATTATTATCTCTTCAGTGAGACAGCTGAACTGCTAGTAATTCTTCTAGAGGGATTAGTTTTATGCATCAGGCAAAATAGATAACTCATTATTCCAAATGTGCTTCATAATTTCCTACTTCAATGACTTTGTTCATTTCATTTTCTCTGCTTGAAATTTCTTCTCATTATAGCTTTTGCCATTGAAATCTTATGAAGATGAAGTTCAAATGCCATGAAACTTTCCAAGAAATCCCAACCACATGTGATCTCCCCTATAATATTTTTTTCTTTTCTCATGGCATTTCATCATTCCTTTTTATTTATATACTTTTAAAATATCTACCTCATCCCCCTACTCCACATTATAAACTCTTTGAGGACAAGATCTTTGTCATGCTCATTATTATAGCTGCTCATATTCTCTCTCCCTCTTTCCCTCCCTCTCTCCGCCCTTTCTTCCCCTCCCCCAACACCTAAAACAGTCTTTCCTATAGTAGGCTCTTAATAAATATTTGTTGAACTAAATGCAAGATTTTAAACTTTGTTGAAGTTTAAAATCACCGAGACTATCCCAAATTAACCCCTTATATCTCCTTGTCATTACAAAATCCCACTTCTCTCATTCAATATATATGTTCTGAAAACACTCTCAAAACATATTTTATTCAAAATATTGCTCATTATATTCAAATGAGTATACAGCATATGAGAATTTATGGGTAAAAACGACCTTACAGTAGAATGGAGAAAATTTCCGCCTTTTCATTCCTTGTAGAGCTGAGAGACTACGAATGTGAAACATTCCATATATTTTCATATGTGGTTGATATGCTGGTTACTGTGTACTGAATTTTTTTTCCCGTTTTAAATGTACTACATACAATAGCACCATGGTCAGAGAAAAAGAAGGGATAAATTTAGAAATAGGGCTATATAAAAATAAAAATATTAATAAAAATATGACTTTTTAAAAAAGTAAGTAAAATATGACTATATAAATAGCATTAATTACTTATTCATGGAGAAATTGTAAAAGACTAGCCTTGATTAATCCTTTCAGCATCAGTAATGTAAATAATGAACTGATTGGGCCCAGTGTCAGATATGTCTGTGCTACTATGGAAATAGAAAATTTACTTTGAACTTGGGCAGACAATAATAATAGATAAAAATTCTCACAGTAAGAAATTGGCAATTGGAAGTGAATTGTAGATACCTTGATGTAATCAAACAGCCCATAAACTAAATTTGTTAGATATTTTCTTGATTTTCATTACTGCTATGATAAGACTACTTCTTAAAATTGTGTCTGTAATTAGATATTAATGTTTTATACTTTATTCACATTGGTTAGACTAAACTATTATGGAATAATTAATATAGATCTAATTCTTTATACTATTTGTTAATTCTTTTTATGTATTTATCATTATGTTACAGGCCTTAAAACATTTCCTGAAATGTTCAAACACAGAAGATAACATGGCAATAGAAATGGCAATTGATACTGTAAGAAATGTTGATGATTAGAGTGATAATTTTTTTTCTTTATTCTATTTTGAGTAATCCCATACTTAGTTAAATGAATTTGTCATGTTAATATAGTATTTATATTTCTATGAATCACAAGAAATTAGGCCATTACAATGTGCCAGAGACTGTATTAAACAGTTGGAAAACAAAGGCAAAATTTTGTCTTGCTATTAAGGAACTTTTGTTCTAATAGGTGGAAGCAACTTGTGCATATATAAGAATATACTTAATAAATGCAAAATTAATACAATGTAATTTGGGGAGAAAGAGTATACTAGTATCTTGGAGAAGCAGGAAAGCCTTCTTATAGAAGTGGTACTAGAGCTGAGTTGAAGAGAAAATGCAGGCAAGGGTGAGAGACAGCCAATGCAAAGGTAGGGAGATGAGATGGTAGGCTGTCTGGTCGTATCATAGAATTTAGGGAGAGAAGAAATGTCTAAGAAGCCTGGAAGAATACAAAAGGGACAGGTTGTGAAGAAATTTAGATGTTAAACAGAAGAGCTTATTCTTGACAAGAGAAGCAATAGAAAACCACTGGAGTTTATTGAATTTGTGGGGTGGGGGAAGTGTTCCATTGTCAGATCTAGGAAATTCATTTTAACAGCTGGATTTATTGGGGAGGAGAGATCAGTTGCTATTATGAAAGTTTAGGAGGCAGGTAATGAAGCCCTGAACTAAAGAGGTGTCTGAGTAGAAGAGGTGATCTCTGTTAGAGAACTGGTAGAGAGCAAATGAAAGTTAGAAAGTGAGGATGACACCAGGGCTGTTAACCTTGGGGACTGGAAGGATGGCAGTGTCCTTGACAGCACTAAGGAAGTTTATCCTGATTTCTTTGATGTCCCTCCTTCGGGAATTAGTTGCAATTAGTTTACAAGAGTAAACTTGATGTGTGGTGAAATTCTGATAGCCAACAAAGCACCCTTCCACGTCTCCTATTAAATCATACCACCAGTAACACTTTTCTGATGACTTGGGTTGTTTAAACTTCCATAAAATCCCAAGTTCCTAGGTGCCAAAATCGATCCACTGCCTCACTCCCTAGGGAATAATATTTCTGGTGGGATCGTAGTGAGGTAAGTTCAAGGTTCTCTTTCCATCAGTTCTAGTTCCCAATTCTCACAACTCCATTCTCTTCCCCTATAGACCTAATCTCAGTAGGGTTTAGCACATTGTCCAGTAAAACCTTGAGTCAGAAGTTATGTCTATCCAGTCCCTGACAGCAGTGCTTTTTCACTTGTACTGCTGCTAAATCCATAATCTTTTCTGCTTTCTTTTTCCTTCTGCACTTAATAGTATTTTATTTTTTCTCAGTTATATTCCACATTCAGTTTTTTGAGTTCCAATTTTTTTCTCCCTTCTTCCTGCTCTTTCCCCTCCCCAAGAAATCTGATGTAGATTATATGTGTACAATCATATTAAACTTATTTCCACACATTGTGAAAGAAGAATCAGAATAAAAGGGAAAACCACGAGAAAGAAAAAAATATTAAAATAGTTCACTTCAATCTATTTTCAGACTACATAGTTCTTTGAATGTGGATAGTATTTTCCATCATTTGTCAATCTTCTCAGCTTTCAGGGAGTTTTCTATAAAAAAATTAAAGTGCTGAACACATAAAGACAATTTATTTCCATTTTCCATAGGCTGGCAATCCAGCTTTGATAAAAACTGTCATCAAAAGCCAGGGGATACTGAGCCTTGCTGTATTTTTAGTCTCCCTATTAAGCTTTTCTTAAGCACTCAGTGCTTAATCCTAGAGAGTCAAAAGACCCTCTCCTTATCTGTTGGAGTGATCTCCTTATCTGTTTCCAAGAGGACTACAGTCACAGGCTGCCAGAGCCCCATCTCTGCCTATCCAATTACTTAAGGTGCCCTTTCTTCCTCTCTCTCTTCCTCAATATTGAATTGAATCACCAACTCATCATTGCTAATTCCTGTTGACTAATTCCAAATGTTCTGGACTAGGCCTAGGTGAGGCAGTACAGGGATTCAGGTTCAGAATTAGAATGCAATGTAGTACAATAAAATGGAAAAAAAATCCAAAAAGAAACTTAGAATCACGTTAAACAAAGACACAATTCCTAATTGCTAATTCAAATAAAGCACTGCTCCCTTTCATTTCTGCATGTACCACAACAGCAGCCCTAGAACAGAAAGCCATCACTGAAGGGTGATTTCCCTAAATTTTTAGCTCCTAGTTCTCCATAGACATATCTTAAGTGACGAAGAAAACCAAGCAGGGGAAAGCAGCCCAGTCCACAGAAAAGAGTTCCAGCCCCATCACGGAGGCTGAGGGTAGTAGTGGTGAAATAACTACAGATCAGGAGCTGCCTACCAAGAAGGCAGCCCCCCCCCCCAGAGCAGGATTATGGGACCCCAGAGAGGAGGGATGCTTAGCAGAGTCAAGGGGAGCACTGGGGCGGGGCCACTCTGAGGTGCTTTTGGAGAGGGCCATCTTAGTGTGGGGTGGGAAGCTGGATTGCCTGGGATTGAGATTGGGGAAGGAGGTGCCCCCAGAAGGTCATCTTCCCAAGGAAGAGACCCAAGAGGAGTGCGAGTGGGCAAAGGGGTATCTAGCAGCAGTTTTTAAATGTGGGGGAGATTGTGGTGTCTCTAGGGAAGGAACCCTAGACAGGGAGAGAGAACAGATGATAATGGGGCTGGTCTATTAGAGAAGCTAGGAGAGGGCGGACATTGCCCATAGCTGCAGCCACCATCCGCAGGGAGATGATTCCCAAGTCTCTACCCACATGCAGGACGCAGCTGGGAAGCACCAGTGCCTGCAATCAGCAAAACTTGCATTTCATAGCTATATAATCTGGGGCAACTTACTTTGCCTTGGTTTTGCCTTCGTTTCCTCCTGTAAAATGGGGATAGTAACATCTGTCTTTCAAGGTGGTGGTGATGATCAAATGAGATATTTGGAAAAGCGCTTAGCATAATAACTGGTGCATAATAAACACTGTTTAATGTTTAATCCTTCCATGCTTTCCTCTTAGAGCAACTGTCTATAAGAAGTTTTATTTGATTTCTCATACTTAATATCAAACTCAATGTGTCCAAAATGGAAGTTGATATCTTTTCTTCAAAACCTTCCCTTTTCCCATATGTACCAATTTCCCTTGAAGTTGTCACTATCTTTCTAGCCAGTTTCATAATTGTGACATCTTCAACTCCTGATTCCACATACCCAAATTAGTTGTCAAATGCTGCTAAAAGTTAATTTTCCTGAAGTGTGGATTTAACCCTATGAGTCCATAATTGGGTTCCAGTGGCTTCTTTTTCCTTTTAGAGTAAAATATAAATTTCTCTATTTAGCCAAAATCCTTCAAGGTTATGAAACACAGGCTGTAAACTATATCCAGCTGCACTGGACATGATTACCTCTCCTACTGTCTGATGGTTCATCCAAATTACCATTCTCTCTGTATTTCACAGAGTATCTACAATGCAGATGGTTCTTATTGTTGCCTGCCCTGTTCAGACTATATGTGAAATACTTTGTTTTGTTCTGTGTACAACATTTCAGGAATAATATTGAAAAAATTAGACTGGGTTCAAAAGAGAGAGAATAATCAAGTTTATCAGGGGACTAAAAACCATGTCATGCAATGTAGTACAATAAAATGGAAAAAAAAATCCAAAAAGAAACTTAGAATCACGTTAAACAAAGACACAATTCCTAATTGCTAATTCAATGGTTTTCATTCACTGAGCTAATTCACTGAGGGAACTTGGGATGTTTAGCCCAGAAAAGAGAAGACATAGGAGAACTTGGTACCTTGCTTCAAGTATTTGAAAGGCTGTCATATAGAAGAGAGATTTAACTTGTTTTACTTAGCCCCAAAAGAGCAGTGCAAACTGTAATGATAATGATTTATGCCCATATATGAGAACATTTCTTTGCAGTTAAAGATTTCCAAAATCTGAATGGACTCCTCAAAAGATAATGTGCTCACTCTCATTGGAGGGATTTCAAGTAGAGGCTATCTTAATGGATTCTGTAGAAGGATTTTCCATTCTGAAGTCTCAACCAACTTCTAAGATTTTGTGATTTATTTTTAACTTAAAAAAAAGTTAATTAATTTAACTTTTTTGCATGCTAGCTATTAAAAGATGATAAATTCAGTATCTTTTCTTCTTCTCCTCCCTTGCTTTTCCTTCTGGTATCTTTTTATGGAAACAGAAAGAACACTATTCATTATCAAAAACCTTCATTTTTAATAAAGGAAAATTATATTTAATTTTTCTCCCACTATTAAATCCTTATATGACATGATCAAGTCACTCAAATTGAAGAACTTAAATCACACATATCAATTATCAATGATCAACTCATACTTCATAGTCCTCTGGGAGATCCATTTGGCCATCACTCATTCTTTGCACCTTATGCTTCCAGAAAAGAACATGAAAGAAATTAAAGATTGCCATGACCACAAATTCTGACACTGAATTCTTTTGGGATTGGTTTAATAGCTTTGTAGATGCTAAATTCATGATTTGTATCTAGAAATGTGCAAAATTAGTTTCTCCTGCCTCCACCACTTTCCTTCAACCTTAGATAACTATTTTCACTGGACATGCCTACAGAGAAGGAGAGAGTGGCAGTAATAAACTCGGTGAAACATGAAGATCTCTTGATATCTATTTTCATTGATGTTATCTAGACTGATTTCTATTTATTATATTTGGACATTAAAGCTTAAAGAATTTGGAGAGAAATATTAAAAGTAATTGCTTTTGTTTTCTTTTAATAGGTTGGACAGGCAAATGATGAATCACTGACCAATCAACTCATAGATCATCTTATGGGTGAAAGTGATGGCATGCCTAAGGTATTAGTCATTATACCTGTGCTATTTTCAAAAATATTCTGTTGTCAAATGCTTTCATGTAAGTTTTCTGCCTATATGAATTCTACTTGACTTCTATTATCATAACCTACTAAAAATTGTAAAAACCTTTCTAATATAGATTAATGTGAAATGAAAGAAGTAATTTGAATTGGTGAAAAGTTTGGATTACAAAGTTTTAAAAGAAAAAGTTTAATTAAAATCAGCACATATTGAAAACTTGTCAGTTTTTAAAGATTTAAATACACAAGTTGAATTTTGTAAAAGAAAAGGTAATTCCACTTCTCAAAATGTAGCATTTGTACATGAGGTAGGGAGAATGTGGGTGGGAACTTATTCAACATTACCCTTAGTTATCTTGATGTTGTATCAGAAACTTAGGAGCAAAGCAGGGTAGAGAGTAAAGTTGATACTAGTAGTGGTGTTTGTAAATACTTGTTGGCCTAGGATAGTTTTATAAGATCAAGATGCTGTGCAAAGTATCAGAGTATCTAAAAACATAGCTATAATGGCATTGTAAGATAAAACAGATAAGAGAGATTAAGAATATAACAAGTGAACAACCATAAGGAGAGAGATGGTTTTGTTAAGTATGTTCTTCTAGGGCAGAATCAGTAAATTAATATCTTTTTGTCCCTAAACTCCATACATATAGTAGACTTTCCACAATATTTTCCACAAATATTTTTTCATATGTGGATGAAGTTGACTAGTGTTTTGAGACAGAAAACCATATAATGATTAGTTTAACACTTTTTGTCTAAATTTTGTTCGAGATCCAAAGTATCAGAAGTTTTGAAGTCAAATTAATGAAGTTTCTTCCCATGGAATTATTTCTTTTTGCTCTGGAAAATGTGTTTGTAAGAAAATGGTATATTTAGTAGGTCAGTGTAGCTGGATTTGCGTATGTAAAGGCAAATAAAATTTAAGGAGACTACAAAGAAAAGAAGGGGCTAGCGTGTGAAGAGCCTTAAATGTTAAATAGAAGACTTCATATTTGGTCCTGGAGGTAATATGGAGTCACTGGCCTTTATGAAACACAGGAGTGTCATTTATGCACTTTTGATTTAGGAAAATCACTTTGGTAGCTAAGTGGTAGTTGTATTGGAGTGGGAGAGGAAGGGAAGGCAGTTATTTCAGTAGCCCAGAAAAGTAAGTAAGGTGGCTTCAAAGTAAGTCGGTGGCTGTGTGAGAGAAGAAAAAAACATGTGCTGGAGCCAGTTCAAATAGCTTGAAAGAGCTGATTTATTAAATGTTCAGAGCTATCATTTATATCTCATATCAGCAAAAACTGCAATTCAGGGCTTAATTGTTTTGTTGATTGTCTAGATCTAAGAAGACAATGCAAAAAATGTTTATAATGTAGATTAAACTTAAATGTATGTATGGCACCTTTCTCTCCCCCTCACCCCCAAGGAGCAGGGAGATGTGTGTGTGTGTGTGTGTGTGTGTGTGTGTGTGTAAACAGTAGTAGGGAAGTTGGGGAAAAAGAATAGTTTGGGAGGAAAATGTTTTCTTTTAGACTTGCTGAGTTTGAGATATCTGAAAGTTCCATTTTGAGATAGATGTCCAAGAGAAAGTTGGTAACATGAGAGGAGCTCAGGTGAGAGCTTAGAGATAGCTATGTAAATCTGGGAATCGTTTGCATACAAACAATAGGAGCTGATGAGATCACCAAGCCCAATAGAAAAAAAAGAAGATTCAAGGAAAGAGCCTTGGATGATCAGTGCTAGTGGGCATTACATGGGAGATGGAAGAACCTGTAGGTGACTGAAGAGTAGTATTAGAAAGAGAAGAAGCAGTACTAGAAAAACCTGGACATAAGATGGTGTCCGTAGGAGTGGATCAACAGTGTGAAGGGAGCCAAGAGAGCAAAAAGGATGAAAAGATGATTGATTTGGTAACATTGAAGAGAATAGTTTCAGCTGAATGATGAGGTCTGGAAATGGATCACAAAGATTTTATAATTGAGCAGGGAAGAGAAAGTAGAGGCACTTGGAGGTATGAAGCAGAGGAGAAATGTAGGACAATAGTGGGGACAGCAGGTAGTGTCAAGTGGGGACTTGTTAAAACTGTGGAAGACATGAGCATCTTTTTTTAGGCATCTGGGAAACAATCAATAAACGGGGAGAGATTGAAGACGAGAGTTAAGTCAACAAACTTTTATTTAAAGCATTCTTCTAGGCATTTTGCCAAGCCCTGGGTTGCAAAAAAAGGTGGGGGGGAAGCATCCTTGCTCTCAAGGAACCCATATTCTACTTGAGAAGACAACAGGCAAAAGTTTGACGCGTAACACACACACACACACACACACACACACACACACACACGCTATCCAATTTAAGATAAGAGGCAATTGGTGATGTGAGACTGAAACTCAGGGCAAGATATATAAACCTGAGAATCAATTTTTGCATAAAGATGATAATCGAACCATTGGAGCATTTGTGGTATAAATCTCTGTGATATATTGCTGTAATTTCCTTGCTAGTATTTTATTAAAATTTTTTGTACCAATATTCTTTAGGGAAATTGGTCTATAGTTTCCTTTCTCTGTTTTAGTTTTCTCATTTAGATATCAATACCTTATTTGTAACATAGAAGGAATTTTATAGGACTTCTTTATTTTTTTCAAAGAGTTTACATAGTATTGGAATTAATTTAAGTATTTGGAAGTATTTACTTGTAAATGCATCTGGTCCTGGGGATTTTTCTTAGGAAGCGTATTTATGGCATATTCAATTTATTTTTCTAAGATAGGGTTACTTAAGTACAGTTATTCCATGTGTGTTGTGACTTTCTGCCATCTTGGCTTGCCCAGGGAGCTAAGTTTTAGTGAGTGCCAGAAGATGAAAAGAGTGAAAAAAAAAAAGAAAGTTAATTTTGGATCAGATATTCCAAAGGAAGGCTGTGTGTGTGTGTGTGTGTGTGTGTGTGTGTGTGTGTAACAGGACTTTGGGGAAAGTGGATTTGAGGCAGATAGGAGAAGGGAGGACGCAGTTGTGAATGATGAAGTGGGCTTAGACAGCAACTTGTACATTCTAGGATCATTTAGAGAAAGTGGGCTCAGACAATGCTTACTTACTATTGAAAAATCAGTTCAAGAAGAATATTGGTGGCTGACGATTGTCCACTCATTGGCACAAGGTCCAAACACATGTCAAATGGTGATATTCTATTCTCCTTATAATAAAAATCACCCACATTTCAAGAAAAACATACCCAGGCTATCCTGAACATGTATTATATGATCTGATTTTTTTTATTAAAACTTTTTATTTGCAAAACATATGTATGGGTAATTCTTCAACATTAACCCTTACAAAGCTTTCTGTTACAGATTTTTCCCCCCAACTCCCCACCCCTCCCCTAGATGGCAGGATATCCACTACATGTTAATTATGTTAGAATACTTGACAAATCGAATATATGTATACATATTTCCACACTTATCATTGTTGTGCAAGAAAAATCATATCTACAAGAAAGAAAAATCAGATACAGGAAACACAATGCAAGCAATCCTCAATAGAGAGCATGAAAATGTTATGTTGTGGTCCACATTTCATGTCCCTCTCTCTGGGTGTATATGGCTTTCTTCACTGAACAATTGGAACTGGTTTGAAACATTTCATATGATCTGATTTCTAAGGTAAAGGGTGGGATGGGAGGTTGGTATTAGTGAGCAGATGGGGACATTGCTGAGCAAGAGAAGTCAGCTGACTTTAATGGGGGAAGAATGTTCTGGGGCTCCTTTGTTATCACTACTGGTCCTGCCCTCTAGTCCCTGTCCTGACCTGGTCCTGATGGAGGCAGAGACTGTACCTCTGTTCTGGGGACAGCTTGCAGAAAGGGAATATAAAGAAGGGAAGAGAAGTCCTAATCAGAATGCAGTTGGGAGGTGGGAATGTGGCTACCAGATCTTCTATGTATAATGTGTGTGTATATATGTATAAACATGTTTATATGTAAAGGACATATGTGGGTTTGGGACTGCAGCTCCCTACAGTTTGAATATAGACTGAATGTGGTCTGAACCATATACTATCTGCCTTAGGGCATATGTAAAAATAGAGCATTACCAACATAATGCTAACATATTTTATTATGTTATTTAATATAAGGATGCCAAATATCTCTTCCGTCTGTATATGGCATTGAAGCAATACAGAGAAGCTGCCCAGACTGCCATAATAATTGCCAGAGAGGAACAGTCTGCTGGTAAGTACCTTTTTTGTCATTACACTCAATCCTTCCTTTTTGATTATGCCAAAGGCAAAGGATTTTTTTCCTTTCTTTTTTCTCTGCTAGTCTGTTCAAATCACGTGGCAAGAGGTTATAGTGGAACACTATCTGAGGATCTAGGTGGTGTGCCTCCTTGGGAGATCCATATATGATCCGACCTCTTGATAAAAAGTGCGCATGGCTGGAGGTTCTTGGTTAGTTCTTGATTAGCCAAGAGATGTCATGGACAAGACTCACACAGAATGGACTGTGATGTGTGCTTGTGAAGGAAGTATTCATGTCTATGGAATAATAATGGATTCATGGAACTATCATAGTTTAAGAATTTAAAAGCAAAATCATTGAAGTTTAAACAACCATTGTTGTATATATTTGAATCCCGTGAAAATGAAACAATACAGTGATAACAAAGATAAACTACATCCAAAAATTTGTAGAATTTAACTGCATATCAACTGTGAGAAGAGATTTAATTGCTCAATACCAGAACAATACACCATATATAAAAATTACAATAAAGTAGTTGTTTAAATTTTAAAAGAACAAAGGGACAAAATAAAACTACAGCATGGAGTCAGTATTAGATAGTAATTACCAAAAACTTTGTCATGCATACCCTTAGCAAGGAGCCAGGGCACATGTTTCTCCTGATACTGAACCTCATGTGCTCAATTCCACAAGAACTACTCCATTCTAATCTTCAAATACAACATGATTATAATCATGTCTGATTTTAGTCTTAATTGAGATCACTTTTGACATCCTTGATTTTTTTGCTGAAGCAAAATATATTCTATTCCAGGCCCTCATCTTAACTTTGTGTGAATATTTATATTTAACAAAATTCTGGATTCATTCTGATATGATACCCTTTTCTGTTGAGTTATTTTATTAGGTGTCTTCTGTCACATACTGTTAATGTTTTACTTTGCTCTCATACTACTTGTTTTATTAAAAAAATTAGTGATGAAAGAAGGGGATTAAAATTAACATTAATTATGTATATGTAGTATAGTCTCACTGTCCCAGACTAATAACATCTTATTCTCTGTCTTCCTGGGAATAATGGCAAGGGGGAAAAAGGGATTGGCATGACTCTATTGCTTTAGGCTTGAGCCCCTACCCACTTTGTTCCTGCCATTGTTAGCTATAAGTGACTAGTATCCCAATTTTGTCTAATCGCTTAATATCAATTAATATTTATAGAGAGATATTTACTTACTGTAGAAACAAAGGACAATTATATAATTCTGAGAAATAATTCTGAGAAAAATAGATTCAATTTGCCTCTAGGTAGGTAGCCTTTGTAGTTATCATGGGGCTGGTTGGCTGGTCTCTTAGAGGTTACTCATTGCTCCTCTGGCCATTGATGTTACACTGGCTTCAAGTATGAATTCTAGAATGTTAAGATGTCAGGGTGTTCTCTGGCCTTTTGAAATCACAAGGTCATAGGCTCCCCTCCTATCTCTAATTTCTATGAGTGAATACATTACTGAATTCCTCAAAGAGGGTCAGGGAAGCCCAGAAGTCACTGAAGTGGATAGGGTATTTTGAATGTTTCTAGAGTCAGTCAAAGAAGTTTCTCTTCACTTTGAGCGTAACTGTCCACAACCAGTTGAATAATATCTACATATGTTCTTCAGCCTATTCAGAGCACTTCCATTTTACATACTCAACTGTCCCAGAAGGAAAAAAGATGTTACCACATCTCCACAAAGAGAGATGTCATTGGCAGCACTCTCTGTGCCATATCCCTGTTACATATAGTTGGAGTCGTCTGATCCCACTTATTTGTCTTCTTTCTTTCCACTCAACCCAGACACAGGTTTTAGTCGTCTTATCTTTTAATTTCCCCTTTTATAATCTTATCTGTCACTAGATTGTTTTGTTTGTGATTATTCTTTCCCCAATTCTAGCCTTTCTTAGATTATGCCTTTTTACACTTTTTGTATTTGCTTATTTCCCCATTGATTTTACTGTAAGATTAATTTTAAGAGTAAGGTTCATGAAATATCTACTCTCCTCTACCATCCCTACCTCCATATTTATATGTTGTTTTTCTGATATGCCATAATTGCATGAAACAATAAATTCTTCCTTCTTCTTGTCTTCTCCAGTATATTTCTTTTCCTTTTTATTTTCTTTACCTTAAATAAAGCTAAATAGTCCAAAATTATAACCAGGTATTGAATTTGTCTTCTTTGCTGTTTCTTTGATTCTTTAAGGATAGTAGGATTTTGATGAAACAATGAACTCTTTTCTACCTATTGGTATATAAATATTTTATTACCTTTTAGCCCTTCAATGAGCTCAAATATATTTATCATTCAAAATTTCTCTTCTCTTATGTTTGCATTTTAGAGATTCTATCCAGCTTTTGTTTTCTCAATAGACTATTTGAAATGTATCTGTTTATTAAAAGTACATTTTTCTCCTGTAGAATTATACTGGAATTTGCAGAATAAGTTATTTTTGTTTGGAAACTTTTTTTCCCTCTCAGCTCTTGGAAATATCATATTCCAAGATTTCCTTTCATTTAGAGAGGATCTGTCTGTCTATCCACCCATCCACCCATCCATCATCTATCCATCCACCCATCCATCATCTATCCAATCTTCTAAAAATAGTATTTGTTCTGTTTATTTATGTCTGCTTATAATACTTTTTCTTTAAATTAAAAACTCTGATTTTTAGCTATGACGTTTCTAGGATCATCAATCTGGGGTTTCTTTCAGGATATTACTGGTGGATTCTTTCAAATCTTCATTTTTCCCTCTGGTTCTATTATAGGGGCTCTTTACCTTTTTTGTGTAACAAACTTCTTGGCAGTCTGGTGAAGCCTTTCTCAGAATGTACAAATGCTTAAACCATTTAATATTTAATTTACTTCAATAATAACATTTAATAATGCATAAACTGTTAAACATTTAAATGCATAAAACAAAATACATGAGATTACAAAGAAACCAATTATATTAAATATAAGAATTTAATTTATTAGTAAAAATTAAATTAAAACTTAATAAGCAATCAATGTTAATAATTAATGTGTCAAATAAAATTTAATATTAAAATATAAAAATATTACTGTCTACCCACAGGGTTTCTGCCATCCTCTGATTGGTGGATGGAAGCTTCTTTTCCCAGAACCTCCACTTAACAAGGGGAGTCAAGTCATCTATCTCTTTATTTCCCACCTGGCTGTACTCCTCTGGATTTCTCCTTCATGCCTCCATTGCAGATACTGTTTTCCTTCCCTTCTCCCTTTATTCCTTCCTTTTTGTATGTATCTTCCCTCAGTGTAAGTTTCTTGAAGATTAGGGAACTTTCTTTTGACTGTGTTTGTATCCTTAATGATTAGGATAGTACTTGGCACATAATAGGTGTTTAATACATGTTTTTTGATGGAATAATCCCATGATATATGATTAGAGTCTTGGGGCAAAAAAACCTATGATCCTCTGAGGACCATAATTTATATTTTCTTTATTCCTGCCTTTTGAAAGCAAAGGATGAAGAAGAGAAAACTGATTTGGGAAAAGAACATATAACTAATAGGGTGTTTTCTAAAAATAGGATTTGGATTTCTGAACCACCATTTAGAAACAGAAATAAGTTTCTTGACTACAGATGGAGTATACCTAATAAATGCTGACAAAAATGTGTTTGTTGAATATCTTGAAAACTGAATAAAAACTAATATAATAAACTAAAAAAGCAAGGGTGGGGAAAGAAAACTATATATACCCACCATTCTTGATTCCTTAGTGGCACCTCCAATTAAGGAAAAATAACAATCAAGGTACCTGAAGTTCATAGTTCTGAAAATCCAAGAAAGGAACCAATAATAAAAGCAGTGACTTTAAAAACCTATACAAAAATGCTCAAAATTTAGGCAGCAAGTAAAAAAAAAAACTAGAGAATTAGACAAATTCAACCTTATAAATATCACTGATTTGATGAGATAAAACTTAAGACTTGAATATAGGTTTAGATAAACATACCTTACAGAAAACAAAGTAAGCAAAAGAAAGACACCCATACCCACCCACCCACCCACACACCCACACCCACACCCACACCCACACCCACACCCACACCCACACACACATATATATATATATATATGAATGAATGAGGTTCTTTAGGAATCAGAGGGGCAACCATAGTGGAAAGCATTTGGGTAAAGATTCCTCTAGAGACTACAGACTATCTGGCTGGAAAATGAATGAATTCAGGAAATGGAACAAGCCTAGCACTGAGGCAATGCTATCTTTAGTCATCTTTGAAATAATTGCTGGAGGTCTCTTCCTGTCAAAAGCAGTATAGCTAATAATTTCTTGACTTAAATATAATTTCATCCTTTAAAAAGTGGAGAGGTGATTCTCATTAATAAAGAACAACTGGTTATTGGAGACATTGAGGGGAATTAACTATTCCTTCCTAGAATTTGTGGCAGAAGATAAGTAAGCTTTAGTTTGAGATGGTCCATCAATTTTTGGAAAGTAGATTTCAAATAGTTCAAAGAAAAGATAGAATTTCTTGGACTAAATTTCTACAGGAGAAGCCCAGGAAGGATGGGAAATTTTAAAGAATGAGATTATGAAGACATAAAGGGAAAGAATTTTAATGAGTAGGAAAAACAGGAATGATATGAATGTGGATGCATTGGGAATTCACCAAATAGCGGATAACACTGTGACAAAAGGCAAATGATGAAGGACATAGTACATGGCATGGTCCTTTAACAATGGTGTCTAAAGCTCAGAATGAGCTGAGGCTGGTGAGGGAAGCTAAGGATCACCAAAGAGGGACTGAGTTTTTTGCAGCAACTAATATTGGGGAAGGAGAAGGTTCAAAGAAGGGACAGAACCTCAGGGTGGAGGAAACAATGATGGATGGATGGCAGAAGGAAAGTAAAGCTGCATAATTCTTATTTTGCTTCTCTTTATTGCCTAAGAAAATGATTTTTTTTTTTAATATTGTAAATGGGAAAAATAGCTAAAAGGGAAATATCCAAATGAGAAAATACCCAGCTAACTTTTGTGAATTCAGGTAATCTCTTCAAATGAACTATATCCCTAATTAATGAAAGACCTTGCAGATATGCTCGTTTGTTAGGCACATTTAAAATATCAATCAATAAATCATTCAACAAGTACTTATTAAGGACCTACTATCAGCTAGGGACTGTACTTAGATGTTAGATTTACAAATATTGAAATAATCCCTACTCAGAAGGATCTGATATTCTCATTGTTGTCATTATAGTTGTCTGTCCTTTGTCCTTGAAGATGACCATGACATCTGGGTGATGATGTCCTGGCATGCAAATGAACTGCGTTGAAGTGAGGGAGGCTGGGCAAGGTCAATGGCCTCCCTGTTCCCTCCAGAGCCATCTGGGGCCAGGGGTCAGATAGAGATCAGGATGATGGAGATGGCCTCAGATGCAGTGGGAGACCTTGGCTTTAAGCTAAGGTCTTCCACAGTTTAACTGAGGCAAATAAAAGGAGGGATTAGTCCTAAAAAATATACTTGTATAATATGTTAAAGAGGCTGGTTTCAGAGAAACCTGAGAAGACATATATGAGGGAGAGAACAAGATCATCTCAAAGAATATAAAGGATAAAGAATAAGTAAAAAGTAATTAAAAATTAAATTGAGAAAGTATTAGTTCAGTTGAGGGGGATCAGGAAAGATTTTGTGTAGAAAGTGGTGTTTAAATTGTGTCTTGAAGGAAAAGTATGATTCTGTGGCTGCATTCAGGTATGTCCCCAGGTGTGACCTGTGTAAAGGCATGGATATGAGACATGGAGTGTCATGGATGAGGAACAGAGAGAAGGCAGTTGGGATGGGTTGAGGAGTGCAGGTGGGAGAAGAATGTTTAGTGAGATTGGAAAGATAGGCTGGAACCAGGCTGTGAAGAAATGTGAAATCTAAATAGAGGAACTTCTACATTGTACTGAAGGCCACGAGGATATGATCATATCCGTACGGAAGTGAAGTCACTTTTGTAGAAATGTGTTGGGTAGACCAAAGTGCTAAGAGATACACAAAGAGATTTAAGGGTGACTAAGAGGCTGCGCTATGGTATTCCATGTGTGAGGAGGAGAAGATATAGAAAAGAAAGAAATTGTAAAGTGAGAAACTCTAAGATGTGGCAACTGCTATGTGGAGTGAGAGAAAGGGAGGATTTCTTGTCAAACCTGGGAGACTGGAAGGTTGGTGTTGCCTTCCACAAAAATAGGGTAAGTTTGGAAGGAAGATTTTTTTGGAGAGAAATACCGAATCCTGCTTTGGATATGTTGAATTTAAATTTGGAAAGTGAGAAATTTAATACAGAATTAGAGCAGAGCAAATTTTCCACTTTTTCTGATTTTTTAAAAAATGGAACAAAATAGTAAATGATCTATACCAAGAAGAAAGCATAGAAGAGTAGAGAGAGAGTTGCCCCACAGAGATTTGGATTCTGGTCCCTCTGACATATATTGGCTCAGAGAATATTTCTTACTTTTTAGTACTCAAGGCATTTTTCTAAAATTACTGAGTTTCATAAGTGGCATTTATTTGCATTGGCAGGGAAAGTTCCTTCCCAGGAGTTCCCCATATAAATGAAAACATAGGCCCAATAAGCAAAAGAAAACAAAATTTAAAAATAAAGCCAGTGAGTTTGAAGTTGATTCCTGGGAAATTTTAAAATAGATTGTTAATGAGATGGTCAAAGAACACATAGAAAAGGAAATTAAGATTATAACAAGTCAGCATGGCTTCATGAAGAACAACTGGTTATAACAGACAAATCTTATTTCTTTTTCTGGGATAGACTTACAAAGCCAGTAGAGCAGGGAAAGACTAGAGGTATAAATTTATCTAGATTTCAGGGTGAAGAAATTTGAGTTTTTAATAGCCAAAATGCACCCCCCAAATATCTAATCTTTGTGTGTTTGTATACATATACACACATATACTTGCATATATGAACAAATATATACACTCATATATATACATGTCTATAGATATGTATATATGTATATGTATATATATATCAATAAAAGGATCTGCTTAAATTGGTAGAAATCTATTCTTCTGACTCAAATTCATTTGCAACTGAGCCAAAAAGGACCATGGAAGTCTATATGCTATTGCACTCTAAATTAGATATCTGTAGTAGAAAGTTTTGATCTCTGGTCAGAAATGAAAAACTTCCTCTTAGCCCAGAGACACTGTGTGACTTTTCTTTGCTGGCTTTGAGTAGAGAGTTTAGAGAGGGGTTTTGGAGACCGTGCTTCTCCCCATCAGGAGCTCGACCTGTCTTGCAGTCTTTTCTGAGGCATACTAGTGTTCTCATCGCCATGCTTGCTAGCAATCATCCTGTATCTCACCTTCCCTTCTCAGCTAAACTCCTTGGGGAAAAAAAGTCATTTATACTACGTCTCTGCTTCCTGTCTTTTCCCTCTCTTCTAAAGCCTTTGTACGTTGCATCTGACATTATCATTCAATTGGAACTGCTGTCTGCAGAGTTATTGATGGTCTCTTAGTTGCCAATGTAATGACTTTTTCCTTAATGTTTTTGATCTATCTGAAGCTTTTGACAAGACTGATCATCCTCTCCTCTTGAACACTCTTTCGCCTCTAGGTTTTCACAACATTGCTCTATCTTGATTCTCCTCCCCTTAACCTTTTTTTCTCAGTTTCTTTTACTGGTTTTTCACTCATGTCATACCTATTAACTGTGGGTGTCCCTTGAGACTCAAGCCTGAGCCCTACTCTCTTTATACTGTTAGTGATCTCATTGATTCCCACGTGTTGTTCTGTTGTCATCTCTGTGAAGATGATTCCTCAAGCTGTTCTCTTGAGTAGTCTTGCATCAGCTGATGTTCTGTAGGTATCTCAAACATGTCTATAACAAATTCATCCCTGCCTTCTTGCCCCCGTTACTATTGAGAATACCGGGTTTGAAACCTCGTTGTCATTTAATCCCTCACTCTCATTCACCCTATCAGTCACTTGCCAAATCTTATTTTGTCTGTTTTTATAACATCTTGCATCCACTCACTCTTCTCTACTCATCCAGCCCTGAACCTAGTACAGGGCCTTCATCTCTGGTCTGGACTATTCCAATTGCTCCCTTACATTCTGAAGTGATTCTCTTAAAGTATAAATCTGCCCACGTCACCTCTCTATTAAAAAATCCCACTGGCTCCCTCTTACCTCCAGGACAAAATATGAAGTCCTCCCTTTGGCATTTAAAGCTTTTCCCAACCCGGCCCCTTTCTATCCTTCCGTCTTATACTCTATATCCTTCCATACACTGTATCTATCTTGTATGTGCCTATCTACCTACATGCTATCTCCCCATTAGAATGTATGCAAGAGGTCTTTAGTTGAATGCTTCAAAGATCTGTATTTGGCCCTTTGCTAGTAAACATTTTCTTCAGCAAATTGGATGAAGGCTCATATGGCAGGTCTCTCAAATTTGCAGATGCAGAAGTTAGGAGTGAGAGCTAGCCCACTGGGTAAACTAGTCAGGATCCAAAAAGATCTTGGTTGAGCACTGGGCCAAATCCAATAAGATGAAATTCAGTAGAGAAAAATGTAAATTTTATACTTGGATTCAAAAAAATTTGTAAGTATAAAACGCAGAAGATATAGTTAAATAAATTATGTCTTTAAAAGGATTTTAGTTTTCAGCCGCTTGAAAGCTCAGATTTTAGGTGAAATTTGGAAGCCCCAAAAGTAATTTCATATTGGGCCATCTGAAAAGAGACAGTAAAAAGGTACTTTTGCTGCACTTTGCTCTGGTCAGACCACATATGGAGAACTGTATTTAATTATGGACACCACCATTTAGGGAGAATACTGACAAGCTGGAGAAGGATGATCAGTATCATAAAAAGCTTCAAGTCCATTCTGTTTGAGTCTTGCATAAAAGTACTAGGAATGTTTAGCATAGTAAAGAGAAAATGCAGGTAGGAAGGGGATGTGATAAGATATGGTTAAGTATTTTAAAGGGTTCATTTTGAAAAAAAAAAAATTAGACATGCTATTTGACTCCACAGGGACCAGAAGCAGTGGGTTAAAGTAACAAAGAGAAAAATTTAGGTTTGTTTTAGAAAAAAGTTTCCTAACAATTAGAGCTGTCAAAAAACCAGAATGAGCTGTTTTGGAAGATGGTGGATCCTTTTCTTATTGAAGATATCCTTGCAGAATCTAGATGACCACTGAGTATGATAGAGTGAAATTCTTTTGTCATCTAAGCAAGACCATCTGAGATTCTTTCCAATTCTAAATTCTGTGATTCATTTAAGTTATTTTTTAGGTGAAAATATTATCATATGGGAATTAATTATTAAATATTAATGAATAAAACATGCTTTACTGAATATCTGTAACAGAAAAGAGATGAGATTTTATTGGTCACATGTTTTATAAAGGACACCTCATGTTTTATTTGAAATTGAAGAAATTTTGTGTTTAGCTGCTTAAATTCTACTATGAATGTTTCCAAAGTCCTAGACTTGAACTTTATATTTTGCCATCTTGTGATTTTTAATGATTACATATATCGCAAACAATTTTCCAGGAAATTATCGAAATGCCCATGATGTTCTCTTCAGTATGTATGCAGAACTGAGAAACCAGAAAATTAAAATTCCATCTGAGATGGCCACAAACCTTATGATTCTGCACAGCTATATTTTAGTGAAGGTAATTTCATTAGAAATTTGTGACTTGCACATTTTAATAAAACATAAACATTAAATGTTTTTGATATTCATAACTGAATTCTATTTGTATATTTATGCTCAGCCATTAAAATTTGGTTGAACATGTTGCATAATGTATGTACCTTAAGCATATTTTATGTTCCCCTTATTGACTTGCCATGTCTTATATTTATTAATTTATAGACTTATCACCTTGAAAGCAATAGGGTTCAAATCCCTTTCTATTCTATCCTTCCAAGTATGTAGCCTGGAGTCCTTTCAACATGGTGCCTTGAACATGGCCTGTGTCTGGGTTGATTGTTCTCTTTGGTATTCTAAATCATAACTTATAAGCCCCCATTGGACATTTCCCTTTTGCCAGACCCACAGCATTTAATTAGACAGAATAACAGGGCCACTGACAAGGGAAATAGCTCCCCGCCCCCCAGAATGGTAGATAGTCTCAAAGAGTCCCAGTAGTTCCTGTTGCCCTGACAGGGCTCTGGATCTGTCACTGACTGCTCCCTGAGCAGTCGGCAGGGACAATTTCTGGGGGGGGGGGGTTGCTGCTCTGACCATCTGCAGCTTCTTTGTTCAATTTTTGGTGTTGGGCAACTTCTTTCTCCAGAGTTTTCCGCTCTAGTGAGCCAGCTTAGAGTCTCAGGGCCACAAAGCTCTAAAGTCATGTGAGAATAACCTTGTCTGAGGTCAAAGAGTCCATTCCCTATTTTACCTAGGAGGAAACTAAGACCCAGGAAGTTAAGTATAATACAGTTAATATCAAAAGTGAGATCTGAATCCAAAATATGTCACTTGACCTACAACTTGGCAGCGAAGAATTATTCGGCAAGTTTTGTCTCGGGTTTCTTTTTATATTTGTGTTGAGGTGACATAAATTCCTTTTAGTTTCCATCATCCTTTTGGTTAATATTATAGGTCCATACAGAGAATCATGGCACAACTATTCTGAAGGGATGAAGTGGAACTAATGGCTTCTGTCCTATATTCTTCCCTATATAAATCCATTATTATTATTCATTAATTCTTGTTTACTATCCACTGAAAACATCCTAAATGGAAATGTAACTTTTAAGGAAAAACAAGAAATAAAAAGCCATAAAGAGTTTGAATATCTGCCACATTGATAAGCGGACTCTCCTGAGTTGGGGGGAGAATATAAGTCTTGGTCTGTGATGACATCATGGTACACCAATTCCAAAGTACTTTCTCCAAGGGTATATGTTTGGATCCAGCTATAAAGTCCATTGAGTTAGGTAGCAGATGAAAACAGGTTGTTACTGATAGTGCTTATCATAATCTGACAGTGCCCTCAAGGGAATTTTAATCGCTTAGAACGCTATTAGGCAATGTTCTCAGAAGTTATAGTTTAACTAGAAGACATCTAAGGTTTGTTCTCGGTTCAAATAAGTGAGATGGGGTAGGGGCTCAATAGAATTTTTCTTTTCCATGATTCAGATTCACATATTATTCAATGTAGAGTCAAAAAAAAAAGAATATGAAACACCTCCATTTAAAAATTGAGAACATAACCTCTATTATGTTACATTTTTTTGAAACCTGGAAAATGTAATGGATAAAAAATGACTCCGGTATGCTCCAGAGAACCCAGATCCTCCAGAATAAGTCCAATAACAAATGTAACCTTAGAACAGTTCTATTTCTTAATATCTCTTTAGCTCAGGAAAGAGGCAAGGATAAGTCAGTTCCATTCCATACACAGCCTGTCACCTGCAGAGTATTGTATGAGGTGAGGGTAAAGATAAAAAGATAATAAGACACAATCCTTACTCTTACAATTCAGTAGGCTAAATACAACACTATAAAATGTGCGAATTATGTTCCATGACATAAGAGAAATACGAATTGCCTTTTTTAGGAAGGAATCCTCATTTTGCACTGGGCGGGAAAGTGAAAGCTTTATGGAGGAGATAACTTTTGAGCTGATTCTTAAGGGGAGTTTCCATAGATGGAAATGGGAATTTGGAGACAATGGGATGAGAGTCCAAACCCAGGGAAGAGCACAAGCAAAAGAGGTGGAGGATGTAGCAGATCTTCAGGCTAACTTAGAACCATCTTTGAACCTTTGATTATAAAGTCAGATGGAAATAGAATTATCTGTTAATTAACTCATCAAGCTGGATTGTATTATTTAATGTTGTTTCCCTTTAACTATTTTTGTGAGTCTTCCCTGTCAACCATTTATTTAAGTTTCTTTATCTTATTCAATTTGGGTAATTATCGACTCAAGTAATACTCTAAAAAGGACTTTTGAGTATAAAATCTTTAATAGATGAATCTCTCTGTATAAAATAACGGGCAATTTAATTGTGCTGAAAAGATTTTTGATTATGTACTCTTGAATAATGTTTGTATGAAAATGTATTTCCAAATCCATCATCACTATATTCTTATAAATAGAATTTTAAATTTTTCTATGTATGTTTGTTTGAAGCACTAATACATGCCAATAAAAACTTTTAAAATATACTTTACATATATGGTAACTGTCTAATAAACTAGAATATTTCACATTGTATATTTCAGATTCACCTTAAACGTGGAGATCACTTAAAGGGAGCACGTATGCTTATTCGTGTTTCCAATAACATCAGCAAATTTCCATCACGTAAGTGCCAAATACATTGTTTTCTTCACCAGAAGTCTGTGTGTGTGTGTGTGTGTGTGTGTGTGTGTGTGTGTGTGTATTGTGAAAAATTATCCAATCGTTCTTTAGGTGGGTAAGGATAATAACATGAATTATCTTGGTAAAGTTAGAAAATATGGATTTAAGTGTATGGTATTTTCTGGGAATAGCAGTAGATGAATTTGGATAGAATGTAGAGTGTGTGTGAAAATAGTGACTAATGAAGTTGTAAAAAGTGTGTTGGGGTCAAGTTGTAGAACTCTTTAAAGCATCAGGTTAAAGTGATTGGTTATTAGTTGTTAAGTAACACAATTTTTAGCAGAAGTATGACAAATCAAAAAGTACTTTAAAAAGACTATATTCTTTCTGTCTGTGGATATGGTTAATTGGAAGGGAGAAGAGAGGATATTGAATTAGTCCAGGAAGGGGGGTGTGTGAAAGATTGTTTGCTTATCCCCACTTTCTTCTACCTTTTCTCATTTGTTATACTGATGCTAGGCTAATATTTATAATGTGCAGATCTGATTGTATTACTGTATTATTTTAAAAAAATTTAGCACCCTTATCCCAACTCCCCTACCTTGCCCACATAAAGAACATACATAATACTATTCTAACATTCAAGATCTTTCACACTTTGGCTCCTTTCCAACTTTGTAACTTTATCAACACAATTCCCTTTCACATAGCCACACTCCAGTTCCGTGAGCAACAATCCCAAGCTTTCATGATTCCGTAATTTTGTTCACACTGTTTTCTTTCCTCACCACTTCCATCTCTTGAAATCTTAACAGCCTTTCAATGCTCTTGTTAGATTATCTGGTTCTTTGCCTTTGTTGTTGTAGTTCAATCATTCAACTGGGTTCGACGCTTTGTGACTCGATGGACCATAATATGCTAGTCCCTTCATTGTCCATCAAAGCCTGTTCAAGTTCCTGTTTGCTGCTTCCACAGTGCTCTCTGTCCATCTCATTCTCTTCTTTTTTATTTTGCCTGCAATCTTTCCCACATTCAGGGGCTTTTCTAATGTATCCTGTCTTATGGCCAGAAGATTTAAGCTTCAGTATTTGACTCTCCAGTTGTTAGAAACAAGCTGACTCTGACAGGTCAGGCAATAAAGTAAGTTTTTTGAGACACCCCAGAGAAATTGGGCATTTCTGGCCAGAAGTGGGCTCCACCCCTCTAATGGGAAGAGGGAGCCCCAGGTCCAGAAGCCGACAAGCTTTATGTTATTTGTTCATTTCAGTTCCCTCCCCCAAAGAATGGACTGGTCAGTTCCCCTTAGAGTCAGTTCATTTCTTTCTTACCTGCTCCTCATAAACATGTTCCCCCTCCCTCGTCATACTTACATCCCATGTTCTGTTAGGGAGATTCCAGTTCCCTTCAGGAGTGTCGGCTTATATGCATAAGGTTTATTAAACAAGTGCGATAAAAGAAAGCCTTTTCCTGATTCTTGAACCTGGTCAGTTTAAAGCAGTTTCTAGCCTCAACATCTTTAACAGAAGTTTGAAGCCAAGTAAGTCTCTTCTCCTGAAAGTTCATTGGTCAGAGATACTTATTCTCTTATATTACCTTGAGGATTACAATTCATCTTTCTCATCATCTGCTCATGGTTTCTGAGGAACTGAATAACTTGAATTAATTTCTTTAATTATTGGTTGATTCTCTGATATAGTGCACAGCTTTCTCTGTAGTCCAGCTCTCACAGCCACCCACTGCCACTAAGCCATAGCTCTGACTGCAGGGATCTTTCTCAGCCAGGCCCTGTCTCCACTTTATAGTGTGCTCTTCAGATTTGCCATTGCTTTCCTTCTGAGGAATAAGGTTTGTTTTTGTAATTTCATGGATATAGTTGCCATCTGCAGTAATCTTGGAGCCTGAGAATACAAAATCTCATTTGGTTTTTATTTCTTTTCCCTCTGTTGCCAGGGAGTGATGGGAGCAGTTGCCAAGATCTCAGGTTTTTTGATGTTAAGCTTCAAGCCAGCCTTTCCACTCTTCTCCTTCACTTAATTCCTTTTCACTTTGTCCTCAGAGGGGCTTCTGTCTGTGTAGCTGAGGATGGTGATATTTCTCCCAGCATTCTTAACTTCAGCTTTTGAGTCATCCAGCCTGGCATTTCACATGAAGTATTCTACGCTTAAACTAAATAAATAAGAGAGCTCTCCTCCCATCTCATCCCGTGCCCCTCCCTGTCTCCCAGCAGCCCTGCATCCAAAGCCTATGGCTTTCACCCTTGTGGCATCTTTCCTATCTGTCACCCTCCCTTCTACCCTCTGTGGGGCCCTTTTCACTCAGTGCCCCGTTCTTGCTGTAGCCTGTGGACGGGCCACTTGGCCTCCAGTCTCTCCCTGCTCCCATCCTCCTTCCCCTCAGTCTCCCCAGTGGCTTTCTGCAATCTCAGGCCAGACCACGTCACCTCAGCGGCTCCCTCTTGCCTCCAGGGTCCAATCAAACAGTGTCCAGCATTTAGAGCCCATCCTGACCCCCCTGCTCCTCCTGACCTCCCAGCTTTCCTCAGTCATTCCTCTGAGTCACACACTTCCTGTCCCAGTGACCCCCGGCCTCCAGAGTGATGTCACTGGGGCCATCTGGTCTGGGATGCTCTCTGTGCCCCCCAGTGTGGATGCCTCCCTCCTTCCTCCACTGAAATACCACCTGTGTTCCTACACAGGAAGCCCTCTCTCACCCCTTTAATCCCGGGGCCTTCCCTCTGTTAACTAATCCTGTGCATAACTTGCTTCAGGTATTTGTCTGCCTCTTGTCTCCCCTGTTGGATTATAAGCTCCTTGAAGACAGGGACCATCTTTTGCCTCTTTGTATATCCCCAGGACTTAGCCCAGTGCCTGGCACATAGTAGGCCCTTAATAAATGTTTATACTAAAGCAGATCTCAAAAAATTATTTCGAGGAGTCATTGTAATAAGAACATTCCCATGGTGAGATATTTATATGCTTGATAGCTTACTTCATTAAGTTACACCTGGTTCTTTATTTTTAGTGTTATGAAATGAGGAAACATAATTTTTCTGTTTTCCCCTTACATTGCAGATATTGTGCCAATTCTGACTTCCACAGTAATTGAATGTCACAGAGCAGGTTTGAAAAATTCGGCTTTCAGTTTTGCTGCCATGTTGATGAGACCTGAATATCGCAACAAAATAGATATCAAATACAGAAAAAAGATAGAAGCAATGGTCAGGTGAATTTTTTTTTCTTTGGCTTAATCTTCATTTGATTTACATAGATGCACACATCTATGTATATATGTATTTTATAGATGGAGATATATAAATATATGCAATAGGAGAGAGGCATCATATAATAGAATATAGTGGAGAATACAGTGGACAGTCAGGGTCTAAATTTTAATTTTGACTTTTTTGGGGCAATTAATTGAATGATCCTAACCAACTAAGGCTTTAATCTTATGTGAAAAATGACAGGATTGGACTCGATGATTTCTAACGTCTCTTCCAGCTCTAAAATTCTAGGATATTTTTGTTGAATCTATGGCTACAGAGTAAATTGCCTCCAGCAGTCACTCTGAGCTAGTTTTGGGGGAAGAGGTTGAGTTGTTTTTAGACATACTGAATTAGAAATAGAAGTGTATATGAGATATCCATCTTGAAATGTCTAGAAGAAATGTGCATGTATGAAACCAGCATTTTGAAGATAGATGAAGTCTGGAAATAAAATGTGAGTATCTTAGAACTGGTGATTGTAATCCTAGTAATTAATGAGTTAACTGAGGGAAAGTTTGCATGAATTAAAAAATATCCCAGAAATAGAGTAAAGTTTGATGGAACAAAATAAAAATCCAATGATATGAGAACCTGAGTGTGCTCCAAGTGGGTCCAAATCAGTTATACAAGTCAAAGAGAATGACTTTGAAATTAAAGCACATGAGGCAGCTGAGTGGTGCAGTGGACAGAGCACTCACCCTACAGCCACATAGAACTAAGTTCAAATCCAAGCATAGACATTTACCTGAACAAGGAATTTAACCAAAACTTGTCTTTCTTTCCTCCCTCAAAGAAATTAAAGGGCACAAGAATCAGGGGTCTTCCACAAATCCACCATCAAATAATTGGCCTAAATTTCAGTTAGAAAATAGTACAGAAAATTTGGAAACAGAAAGGAAAGTCAGAAACCACAGGATGTTAAAAGAC
>JAJPUD010000007.1:1541928-1582685 GCA_023553655.1 Myrmecobius fasciatus | reverse complement strand
ACCCCCACCCCTAGATGACAGGTAATCTAATACATGCTAAATAGGATAAATTATATGACAAATACAATACATGTATACATATCTATACAGTTATCTTACTGCACAAGAAACATCAGATCTAGAAAGAGAAGAAGAAAAAACAACCTAAGAAGGAAAACAAAATGCATGGAAATATTCACAGAAAGCGTTAAAATGCTGCGTTGTGGTTCACACTCAGTTCCCACAGGCCTCTCTCTGGATGTATATGACTATCTTCATCACTGAACAACTGGTTTGAATCACATCATTGTTGAAGAGAACCATGTCCATCAAAATTGATCATCGTATAGTCTTGTTGCTGTGTATATTGTTCTCCTGGTTCTGCTGATTTCACTCAGCATCAGTTCATGCAAGTCTCTCCAGTCCTCTCTGAAATCCTCCTGTTGGTTGTTTCTTACAAAACAATAATATTCCATAACATTCATATACCATAATTTATTCAGCCATTCTCCAATTGATGGGCATACTTTCAATTTCCAGCTTCTTGCCACTACAAAAAGGGCTGCCACAAACATTACAAAATCACTTTTTCAACAGAACTGATCCATACAATGAATGGGAATTTCTAAAAGATAGCTCCCCCTGAATATTGGATTTGATGAGTTTTAAGAATACTAATATAGAATTTCAGAGCAAAACTTAAAAGGATCTTTAAAAAACAGAGTATTAAAGAAGTCTTGGGCTTTCCTACTCTTTTCTTGCCTTTTGCTCCTCAGAGATGATTTCTGACCAGATGGCCTTCTCTCTTATCTTTTGTACCTCATAGCCAGTTAGAATGTGATCATATCCACAAAGTACGGAAGGGGAGATTTGACAATGATGTACTTATAACCTAGGGATATTTTGTTGTATTTCTGCAATCTGTGCCTAATTTTATTTTTATATTCCAGGTCATTGGGGGCAGGGAACAGACCAAGTAACCTATAAATCCTGAATTATTAAGATCACATTCCCGAAATTAGCCCTTGCTCAGGACACCTTGTGGGTATCATTCCCCTCTGAGTTTCTTTGAGGTGAGGTTGCAGTTAAGCACTACTTATCAATTCAGTAAAACAAGGAACCCAGAACAGTTTGTTACATTCATTCCTTCATTAAACATTTGTAGGGTCCTCTATGTGCTAGATATCCAGGAAGATACAAAGTTTAAACAATATGCTGTTCTTACTCTTATAGAGTTTATTGTTAGTGGAGAGAAAAGATGCAAACACAGATATTTGTAGCAATTGTGTCAATATCCCAAATGATACTTTGTGATTAGGTTGTTAGGGAACCATCTTTCTGTAAACAGAAAGTTCATTTTATCCTACCAGGCAGTTCTTGTGAAGAGAATGTTGAATATCTTGGGATAGATTTATTGAGGCTGTCATTAATACTGAGATGATCAGTAAAAAAGTATGTAACCAATGAAGAAGATAATTGTAAGATTAGGAGATAAATGCTAGACCATAGACCTGGAGGTATAAGATGAAATCCTAGCATAAGCCAATGAATAAGATTTTGTCAGTGTTTATTCAGTATTGTTTATAGGAAATATTAGAGTCTTCTTGTTAGACATATTCTATGAAATGGTAATGGGGCATCAGATCACCTTAGTTTGATGGCAATTTCAATCATTTAGCTTCCCTTATTCAGACATTGGGAACCTCAAATAACTTTCCATTATTGGTTTGCTTTCCTAGATAGACTTTTCTGCTGGGAAGAGAAGATAATGACCAATTAACTTCATTGTTTAATCCAGAAGTATAAAACACACATGACCACAATACTCCCAAGTGCAGCTCAAATTAGATTAAAATGTAATTGAGAAATAGTTGTCCAAAAAATGTAGTAAAATATAATGTTAATATGTGGTTTTTAAAAGAACTAAAAGAACTATATTATATTTTATGTTTTATATTTATGAGGCAGTTGGGGTTAAGTGACTTGCCCAGGGTCACACAGCCAATAAATGTTAAATGTCTGGAATCAAATTTGAACTTAGGTTGTCCAATTTCAGGGCTGATGCTCTATCCATAGCACCATCTAGCTGCCTCTAATATGTGGTTTTTAAATCAGTATGAAGCCCACAGAAATTCTTTCTATTTGTGTTTGGCACGGCTGATGTAGTCTTTTCACCAGTTGTTTTTCTTTCATTGTGAATTATTAAATTGCCATCTTGATTTTCCAACAACAACAAATATTAAGCACTTATTTTATACATATACTATGCTAGGTACTCTGGAAACAAGGGAATGGAGGGAAGAAGATGAATCATCAAACAAACAAACAAAAAGACTTTTTAGAGAAGTGAAAAAGGAGGAGATTTTGGTTTATCTGAAGTCAAAGGAGGAAAGAATATCCAGGAGGAGTGAATGTGTTCCAACAGGGTCAAAAGTATAGGTTAGCAGGTCATTATTGACTCTTGAGAGAACAGTTTCATTAACATAGCATAGAAATAAAGAATTCTTTGAAGTTTAGGAGTAAATGGGAAGAAGGAGAAGAAATAGGAGTTATACAGACAGGTCCAGGGCAGCTTTTTTTGTTTGTTTAAGCTTGAGGAACCTTAAGCATGTTTATAGGAAAATTGGGAATAGCCAGGTGATAAGGGAGAGACTGAAGATACTTGAGAGAAAGTGGATCATTCCAGGAATGACATTATTCCTGGAATGGAGGAACTGAGCAAAAAGATCATCATTAGTGAGAAATAGGGTTACTTTTCTTGCTGGGCAAAAGTATTGGAATTTAAGTGATGATGCTGAAACATTAAAAGAACTAGCAAAGTGGAGCTTAGTTCAGATGACTTCATTCAAAGAGGAGGATGTTTTTCATGTATTTATAGCCCTAGCATCCAGCACATAATATGTGTATAATAAATGTTTTATGGATTGTCATATATTAGAAAGAATTAGATTATCTGCTAGGAAGTATAAGAAGGAATATGGGTGGGTTAAGAGAAGAGAGATAGGAAAAGTTTTTAACAGTCATCCTGAGGAATGAGACTAGGGAATTAGTAAATGTTTAGTAGAAGAATTCTTAAGCAGCAACAAGGGTTCATGTAGCTTGGATGAAATTATTGGGTAAAACCTATTCAATTTTATGACTCCAATAGGGCTCATTTCCTGAGTAGGAATGAAATAAGCATGGAGGTCTCCTAAGAATGAAAATGTATAGGTCACAAATGGTAGAAGATCAGAGAAATTCTATAATAGTAGCTAGTCAAATATTAAAGAAATACATCATGGGCTAAGTGTAGAGACAAGTTAAGAACAGACTAGTAAGAGGTAGGAAGTAAATAGGGATGGGTCCAGGGACCAGAGAACATGATGAGGTAACGAATGCATGTAGTGTGAGTGAAATGGAAAGAAGGACAAAAGGTTGTGGACTGAAAATAGAATTTCAAAATTCCAGATTTTGGAGATAATACAAATTAATAAAATGGCAATATTTGAGGTAAAAGTATATTTCCAGTAGAACAAAAAAGAAAGATATTGGATTTGAAGAGTTTAAGGAATTTTGTGATTAGTTCTAAAAAGCTTGTTAATGTGTACTATAGTCCTCAGGGATAATGGAAGATAGAAGTGATAAAATTCTGAGACTGATTCTAAGCTTAGGAAATTTGAGATCTATAGGAGGACAGCATAGAGAAGAGTAGCATAAGAAGACTGCAAAGACCTCAAGAGAGTTTTAGGATGGATAATAAAAGTTGTGATTTTATCTTCCTCAAGGCAAATCATTAACAAAAATGTGCTCCTGAAGTAGCAAAGCTCAGAACCAGATTTTGAGTCTGTGATAGTTTTAGCAACTGATATCCTTCAACCCAAAGAGGCCAAGCCTAAATCAACTCTCTTTAACCCTGTTTTTTAACTGCAAAAGAATCCATCTGCACACTCATCTTCACTTACCAGGGTGCCCCCTTTTTCTCAGTAACAAGGGATCTGGCAAGTCTAACTAGTAATCAACATGTTGTTTGGTGAGCAACGAATCCAAATGCAAAAGGAGTGGGAAGTCTATAAGGGATATTTTCATCAAGCTGTCCCAGCCTGATGAGTCACTTACCTCCAGAACTGAGATCTAGCTATCTCGAGAGGGATACTCTCAAAAAGTCTCCTGCTTTAAGAAACTTCTTTCTCAGACAGTGATGGAAATAAACTGACCAATTCTTACCCTTCACTCAATATATTCTCATATTTCTAAACTTTAGAATATCTTTTTATTTCTGAATTTGACTTAATCTTCTTCATTATAATTCCATTACATTATAGGTCCAGAGTTAAAGATTATTACTCATTGACTACAAATTAGCTATACCTTGATCTAAATCAGTAAAGTTATATCAAGTTTACATTCTAGGATAGACTACTTTTGGAAAGGATTCCTGTAGATCAGTGAGGACCCATGAAGTTACTGCAAATCCGTAGGTACATGAAGCTTTTGCCACTTATTTAGCTCTAACAAAATATATGGTATGACTCAGTATAATAAGTAAGCCATCTCAGTTCTGTGAGAAGACAAGGCCTAAGGAATAACTATGTCTGTTGATAGTTGAAATGGGAGGGAAAAGGAAGATAGTGGTGTGGAGGAAGTTGAATCCTGTGATTGCAGCCTCCACCTATTGCTCTGAAATCAAGCAGCAACCAGTCTCTAATTCTTATTCCCCATGACAACCCTTCATTTTCTTGAATACAACTTATTCTGTCTTTGTCCTATCTTATTAAGCAAATATGCATTTAAGTCCTTACTATATGTCAGTCACTTTATTAGTTTTTAGATATACAAAGAAAGTCTCTTTTCCAGACTAAACACCCCCAGGTTCATATAGCATCATTTCCAGTCCCACCATCCTGGACAATCTCCTCAAAATGTACTCACTCTTGCTAATGTTCTTCTTAAAGTATGATGCCCAGGACAGAGTACTTTCAAGTATTATTAAACATTAGTACTCTTTCTGCATTCTACTTTCCAGCCAGATGTATGGAGGCTATTATACACAAACATACAATACTTCTCCCATGCTTAGAATTCATTCCCTCCTTAGAGCAACTCTAAGAGGTACTCTTTGACTCTTAAAATATCTTTTCCTTAAAGACTGAGCTCAAGGGTCACTTTCTACAGGACAAGCCTCTCTTGATTGTGACCTGCTCTTAGTACTCTACCAAAATTACCTTGTATTTATTTAGTACATATTCTGTATATATTTACTTAATAAAATTATATATATATATATAATATAAGTATATATACAATATAAATACATATTATTATATATAATTCATATACATGTATATATAAATGTTTCTAATCCTAGTTCCCATTATAGTGCCTAGCAAATACTTGATAAAATGATTGACTAATTGAAGTCTAAAGCCCAGATCTCAAGGAGTTTTTCAGGTGGTGTAATAAGATATATAAAAAATTAACAAAATGAAGAAATTTCATCTGTGGCTTAAATACCAAAATGTGTATTGTAAACAATGTTATAGACATGCAGAGGATAGCAAGATTAGTATGGGCTAGAGGTAGGGATGTGTTGGAGCCAGATCATACTAATTCAGATTATTAAATTTTTCATGTGATCATTTACACCACAGAAATTACAAATTAGAGCTTGATTGATTGTTGATTGTTTACATTCAAGGAAGTGATGGAGAAAATGTTAATAATAAAAATTAACCTTAGAAGTGTGCTTTATGTACATTACCCACCCCCCAGGTAGTCAGTTGCTAAATATTTACCAGCACAATTCTGGCTAGAGAGGTCAAGAAATGTTACTAAAGTCACACACAAAAAAATTAGAATCAACATCTTTCTAAGGTCAAAAAACTTCGCAGACACATTTATGTTATTTATATTATTAGTTGAGAAAAATACATGACAAAACCCATTATTAATTTATTAATCCTTTAAAACACTTTTTTTTCAAAATAGCATATAAACATTTAAAATAGTTATATAAGTGTACATATGCAAAAATATGTATGCATACATATATGTAAATTCATTCTATACAAGGAATGTTTAAATCACCTAAATGTAATTTGGAGCATAGGGTAATACTTGGAGGAAATTAGTGTGAAATAGTGCTGGAAATGTAGGGAAGTTAGAGGTTAGGAGAGTCTTGATTTCCAAGCTAAATTGTTTACCTGGGAAGTTGGATTAAATCATTTCTTATGTTTTTTGCATATATAAATTCCATCATCCTATAAACACTATTCTGCTGACAATACTTCTGAGCAGAGGAAAGATTTAACCAGAGAGATCAATTTTGTGTACATGATTTCATGACATACTAAAAATGTTTCAAATGCCAATGTCTTCAACAACCTTTAAAAAAAAAATCCTTTAATCCTATCATCTTGCCTGTTATCCTACATCTTCCCTGCCCTTCTTGACTAAATTTATGGAGAAAGCAGACTAAATTAGGTACTTCCACTCTCTTCTAAACCTTGATAATTTGATTTCTGATCTCATCATTCAACTGAAACTATTCTCTCCAAAGTTATTAATGAGTTCTTAATTGACAGTCCTAATGAGTTTTTTCAATATTCATTCTTTACTCTGTAGTTCTTGACATTGTTGAACATTGTCACTCTTCCTATCTGTCTGATTTTTTCCTTCTCAATCTCCTTTATGTCATGTCTACTAACAATGAGTGTCCCACATGGCCTGGACCCTTTTTTCTTCTCCTTCTTTATTTCCACATTTGGTGATTTCATCAGCTCTCATGGATTCAGTTATCATCTCCATAAAATGATTCTCGGATCTCTATATCTAGTCTTTATCTCTGATCCTACATCACCAATTGTCTTTTGGACACCTCAAACTAAATTCCCAAATTCAATCAAAGAGAAACTCCTTTATCTTTCCTTCCCTCTTCAGAACTTTCTTGTTATTATTAAAAGCACTAGTATCTTCCTGTTTACCCACTTACCTACTTGCCTACTTAATGTCATTCTATCCTTTTCTTACTCGCTCCACATATCTAATCCATTGTCAGGTATTGTTTATCACAATATTTCTTGGATGTGTCCCCTTCTCTCCACTCATACAGGCACTATCCCATTTCAGGTGATGAGACTCAGTTCTTGCCTAGACCATTACAATAGCCTACTTATTGGTCTGGGACAGCTAGGTGGCTCGGTGGATAAAGTGCCATAGGGCTTCATATTTTTACTAGCTATGTGACCCTGGGCAAGGTATTTAACCCCATTTGCTTCGGTTTCTTCATCTGTAAAATGATCTGGAGAAGGGATGGCAAATCACCACAATATCTTTGCCAAGAAAATCCCAAATGCAAGTCAAAAAGAATTGGACATGACTGAAACAACTGAATAACCACTACTAATTGGTCTCCCTGCTTTTAGTCTCTCCCTTCTGAAATTCTTCTTCTAGCAAGATGCCAAATGATTTTCCTAAAGCACAGATCTGACCATGCTAAACTCCTGCTTTATAATTTTTAGTGAATCCCTATTGCCTTTAGAATCAAATATAAAGTTTTCTACTTGGTTAAAGCTCTTGTTTTTTTGTTTTTGTTTTTGTTTTGTTTTGTTTTATTTTTTACCTTTCTACTTTCTGACATTGTACTCTACTACTTCTGTAATTTGTCTACAACTGACTTGGCTTGCCGTTTCTCAAATATGACACCCCATCTCTCATTTCTATGGCTTTGTAACTAGATGTTCCCATCTTCATATCTCCAACACTCCCGATCATCACCTCCAGCTCTTACTGACTTCTTTCACAACTCATTTTGTACATCCCACCTTCTCCAGGAGGCCTTTTCCTGTTCTCACCAACTGCTAATTACTTTCTTTTTGACATTACCTTCCATTTGTATTCTATTCCAACTTGTACATATATATATATTGTTATTTACATGTTGTTTTTCCCATTAGAATGAGAACTCGAGATTGGGACTATTTGTGCCTTTCTTTGTATCCCTATTGTTTAATATGCTGCCTGACATACATAATAAGCATTTGATAAATGCTTGACTAACAAACTAAATGACATAAAACCTCTCTAGTACTATATAGGTAATGATTCTAAGCTGACCCCAAATGATTTTAATTAGAGCTGGAAATACATGTGGGCATCTCAGCTTTTGTTGGAAAATCTAAACAGTATTTGGAGTTCTTAATTTTATGTGTTGATTGTCTAGTTTGTTGAGTATATGTGTTGAATTTAAAACCCCTGGTTGGTTTCCTCCTATGGCCCAGCATGCTTCTTGGCTGCCTGCCTCTATTGACAGCTGGTGTATGATCAGGGAACAAAAACTAATTTTAATATGAACCTAAGCAAGACCAAAATTAGGAAATCTAAATGTGCTACAAAAGAATAACAAAATACATGGAAAAATCAAATAGAAATGATTTTTAGATTGTTATTTTGATTTATTTGCCTTGAAGGCAGAATGGTTTCTGATACTTACTGACCATATAATGGCTATGATAAAATTACACACATTATGAAGTATCAGTAAATGTTTATTGAATGAATTGCAAGAAGTAGGTATTGGAACAGATGCATACTTAAACTGACCCCTTTGGCTTAGTGCATCAATTCTCAAACTCAAACTTTACACAGTTAAAAATTAGTAAGGACCACCACAAAGAGCTTTTGTTTATGTGGGTTATATTTATTGATAATTTGACCATGTTAGAAATTAAAATGTCTTAGTATGGCATGAAAATAGTTTTGACTTCATGGACCCTTGAGAATACTCTGAGAGTCTCAGAGACCCACTCCTCTCATGGTTTGAGAACTTGTGGCTTAGTAGGAAGAGAGAAGAGAATAAGCATTTATTAAGTGCCTATTGTGTCCCAGGAACTGTGTTTTACAAATATTATTTCATTTGATCCTCACAGCAACCCTGTGAAGAAGGTGTTATAAGTATCCCCATTTTATAGTCAAAAAAACTGAAGCAGATAGAGGTTAAGTAATTTGCCCAGGATCACATAGTGTCTGAGGGTTGATTTGAGTTCAGGCCTCCCTAATTCTAGTCTCAGTCCTCTATTTGATAAGGTAAAATAGGCATCAGGAATGATAAACAGAAATAGATTTGGGAAAGCAATTTATTGGGTTTTTTTAAATTTAAATTTAAATTTTTTTAATTTAAATTTAATTTTTTTTATTATTAAAACTTTTTATTTGCAAAACATATGTATGGATAATTCTTCAATATTGACCCTCACAAAGCTTTCTGTTACAAATTTTTCTCCCTTAGTCCCCACCCCTCCCCTAGATGGCAGGAAATCCACTACATGTTAATTATGTTAAAATACTTGACAAATTGAATATATGTATACATATTTCCACACTTATGTTGTGCAAGAAAAATCGTATCTAAAAAAAAACCTGAGAAAGGAAACACGTATCTAAAAAAAAACCTGAGAAAGGAAACACAATGCAAGCAAACATCAATAGAGAGCATGAAAATGTTATGTTGTGGTCCACATTTCATATCCCTCTCTCTGGGTGTATATGGCTTTCTTCACTGAACAATTGGAACTGGTTTGAGACATTTCATTGTTGAAGATAGCTATGTCCATCAGAATTGATCATCATATAGTATTGTTGTTGCTGTGTATAATGATCTCCTGGTTCTGCTCATTTCGCTCAGCATCAGCAATTTATTGTTAAAAAAAGAATATTATATAAAAATAGCATAATAGAGATTCAGTTCACAACATGGAGCAATCATGACAAGCCATCTATCATGATACAAAAAAGTGCTATTTATTATGTGACTTAACACACAGGAATTAGCACGCAAAGGGATTTTAACAGTTAACAATTAACTAGGAGAAAAACAAGTTTCCTAATGGAACTCACAATTAACCAGAAGGTAGACTCCATTAAAAGGAAAATGACATGAGGTGGGAGTATGCCATTGATTGACAGGCTAAATCCATAGAGGAGTTTAGCAAACTAACTCCAAAAAGAGGTTAGTAGGGGAAGGGGATTACACCATTTACTGATGGGATAATTGTAAAAACACCTTAAAAGAATTAGTTATAATAGGGAGAAAGATAACATCAGGCAGTGGGGGATGGGGAAGGAGAATGAGAAGAAAGACACCATGAGGTAGGACTTCATGGGCACCTAACCCTACAAAGGATTGAGTGAAGTTTTATGTTTTATGAGTTTATGAGCTGATGTTTTATGAGGGAAATATAGCCTTAGGGGTTTGACATCACAACTCAGCTTTCTGATTGGATATGTAAAGTAGGATTTCTAAAGACCTCCACCTGAGATGGGACTGTAATTGAAAGTCCATTTGAACAAAAACCTACTTAAGAATAAAAGGCTCCCTTAAAGATCCTATCAGAGCTCTTCTTGCTCACATCTGGGAGTATTATAATCCTATCAGTGCTTCAGGCTTTCTCTGCCAACATTTACCTAGCTACTCAGGACCTCTTCATATTGACTGTGTCGTTTAGCTGTTAATAGATAATTGATATATTAGATGACAGTCCAGATCTATGAATATATTGACTGGACTAGGACATTTGGATGAATTGCGTAGATGCAATTTAATAGGGATAAATGTCAAGTCTTACACTAAATGCATGTGTTTTGATAGTTATCTAAGAAGTATCTTGAGGATTTAGTAGAATGCAAAAATATGAATCAACAAAGAAATAGTACAATCAAATTTAATTTATGACTTCCAGAAAAAAAAGAAGTTATAATGCTCTATCCATGTCTGATCTTGTCTTGAGTATTGTTTTTGTTTCTGAATACCACAGTTTAGGAAGGACATAGTTAAGGAGGGGAGCATCCAGAAGAAAGTCCAGGCCTTGGGTCTGTGATACAGAGAAATCAATTAAGGGGAACCATGGATGAATAATCTGGGAAAGAAAATGGAGGAGGGGGGAGGGAAGGAAAGAAAAAGAGAACAGAACAGGAAGTGAGGGAAGGAGGTTGATGGAGAGAGAGATGAGAGGAAAAGAGAGAATGTATGGGAGAGAGAGAGATGTGGAGACAGAGAAAGAGAAAGCAAGAGAGAGCAACAGAGAGAGAGAAAGGAGGGAGAAAAAGAGAGAAGAAGGGAGAGAGAGAGGGAGGGAAGGGGAGAGAGAGAGAGACAGAGACAGAGAGAAAGAGAGAGAGAGAAGGGACAAAGAGAGAGATCGCTAGGTATTTAAAGGGCTGTCATATGGAAGGAGGTATTCAATTTTTTTCTCTTTTGCTTCTGTGATAGGATCAATATTTGCCAGTGTTTCCCTGACACAGTTTGGTGGCTCAATAGATAGAACATTTTCCCAGGAGTCAGAAAGACCTGAGTATGTATCCACCCTCAGACATTCATTTCCAGAGTAACCTCGGGGCAAGTCATATAATTGCTGTCTGCCTCAGGTTCCTCTGAAACATCTGTGTGTCATTTAGCTTATCTTTCAAGTGAAATTGATTTTTAAGGAACAAATGTAAGACTTGACATTTATTCCTATTAAATTGAATTTTATGCAAATCATCCAAGTGTTCTAGCCTGTCAATATGTTTATAGATCCTGACTGTCATCTAGTGTGTTAGTTTCTACTTACAGCTAGGTGGTACAATGAATAAAATATTGGGCACAGAATTAGGAGGACCTAAGTTCAAATTGTGACTCAGACACTGCTAGCTGTGTGATTCTAGGCAAATTACTTAACTTCTGTCTGCCTCAGTTTTCTTGACTATAAATGAAGATAATTATAACATCTATCTCACAGGATTGTTGTGAGGATCACACAAGAAAATATTTGTAAAGTATTTAGCACAGTGCCTAGAGCACAGTAGGAGCTTTAATAAATGCTTCCTTCCTTCCTTTACTCATAACCTAGATCCCTTCTCTTTCTACAAAGCTTAGGAATTAGCTTTCCTTAAAAGAAGACAAGATCCTTGTCAGGATCAAAGAGATAATATTTGTAAAAAAACAACAACAAAAAAAAATTTAACCGTTATAACACAATAGGTGTTATAAATGTTCTCGCTCCTCCTTTTACAAATATTATCTTTTTATCCTTTCAACAACCTTGAAAGGTATATGCTGTTATTATCCCCATTTTACAGATGAATACATAGATGCAGAGGTTAATGACTATGTGTCTGAGGCCAGATATGGACTCAGATTTTTTTCAGCCTCAAGTCTAGTGCTCTTTCCATTTCATCACTTAATTAATTGACCCTGGCTTCCCTGATGCAGCTTCCTTGTGACCTAAAATCATAGGGGAAAAAAGTCCCAGGCATGGGTATTAAAGACTTCTGAGACTTGGTAGATAATACCACTGTGCTGAGAATCTTACAATTATTATCTCATTTGAGCCTTATAGCAACCCCAGGAGTTAAATGCTATTGTTATAGTCCTATTCTACAGATGAGAAAACTGAGGCAGAGCTTAACTGGGGTGTATAAGTAGTAAGGCTGTATAAGTAGTAAGTAGTGTATAAGTAGTAAGTGTCTGAGGCTATCAGATCTTCCTTACCTCAGATCCTAGTACTCTAGATTCATGGAATCAGTTAATTGATTGGCAGTGACTTTCTTGATGCAACTTCTTGGTGACCCAAAAATCTTAAAAAGTCCTAGGTATGGGTACCCAGAACTTTGCTGAGTCAAATCCAGAAAAGTTAAATACTACTGTATCCTGTGCCAGGTGGATTGATTGAAATGACTGAGGAAATAAAGAATCAAACTCAAAAGCAAACTGATTTATTAAGCAATTTAATAAATTTAAATAAAATTTAAAACCTTGTTATGCCAACTGCATGACAGATCAGGACCAGTTTTTTCAGCTTGGCACTTAACCCTGAATTCATGGGGAGACAGATTTTTATACATTAAAAGAAAACAATTAACAGGATGTAAACCGGGATATAACATTAGGTAATCTGCTTTGTGATTGGAAGAAAGGTTAGGGACTCTGCAAGTTGGGAGGGGAAGAACAAACAAGTGTAATTTCCGGAAATCAGAAAAAGAGATGTTCCACTCCCCCCCAAGTGTTTGTATTTCTTGTGTTACAAGGAAACAGTAACTAATTGACCAGCACAGTGCTAGTTTTCAGATAAAACATGGATTACTTGAGATGTATAATTGCATTTGACTAAGTTTTTGGTCAGCATTAGGGTTTCTAAACAAGGTGATGTAACTTAAGATGCCTATTGTTTCTTAGATTCTGAAATCTGTTCTTTAAGATCTCTTTTAGCTCTTAACAATTCGTGGTTGTTTAATAAATAAATTTACATCTTTGTTGTGCTTCCTCAGATTTGGATGGAAAATTAGTAGAAATAATTGAAATTTGGTTATATTACCTAATTCTATTTCCAGATAATTAATACAAGTGTTAATGCTTCCTTCTCTTGTTAATTAGTAATTTTATACCATTGTTAATAGGTAGCACCTACTTTTAGGGTAAATAATTTTTATAGTCAATTAGCAAGCATCCTTAAAATATTCATGTGCCACACATGTGCTAAGTACTTTGGATAGAAATACTAGCTAAAAGAAAGACACTATTTTTTTATTTTATTTTTTTTTGCTGAGGCATTTGGGGTTAAGTGACTTGCCCAGAATCACACAGCTAAGAAGTGTTAAGTGTCTGAGACCAAATTTGAACTTAGGTCCTCCTGACTTCAGGGCTGGTGTGCCACCTAGCTGCCCCAGAAAGACACTATTTTCAAAGAACTTATATTGGGTGGCAATACCTTTGTCAAAGGGGGAGAGGAGGGCATGATAGCAACTCTAAATCATATACTCTAAAAAAGGCCTGAGAAATTATCTTGTCCAGTCTTCTTATATGACAAAGGTGTTTGGTTCTGAGAGAGATGTAATTACGTATCCAGAGTTGTAAAGTCTTAGAACACTAAATATTATCTATCTAGTATTAATACTTAAATTAATATTAAAATTAAAGGCCCTGAGATTTTAAGTGATTTACCTAAAATTACAAAGTAAATGTTGGAATTCAAATTAGAGATCCAGTTATCTGACAATTCAGTTCAACAAACATTTATAGGATCATCTTGTCTAGTGCTGGAATTGACCATCTAGTCCAACTTCCTCAATTAAACACAGTACAAAGCACAGTGCTGGATGCTGGAGTTACAGAAGCAAAAATAAAATAGTCCCTGCCCTCAAGGAACTTATATTCAAACGGAGGGATGCAACATGTATCACACGAAGTACATTCGGAGTATATACAAATAATTATTTGTATATTCATCTTTATTTAGCAAAATAATTGACATATAGAGAGGTCCAGTAACTAGGGCTTAAGAAAGAACTTTCTTAAGGAAAGGCATCTTAAATGGGCTTTGAAAGAAGCTAGTATTTCTGTGAGACTAAAAGTAAGAAGGAAGTACATTCTAAAGTAGTATTTTATTTTTCCAGATACATGCAAAAAATAGTTTCAAGTAGTTTGCAAAACCTTGTGTTCCAAATTTTTCTCCTTTTCTCCCCATCTTCCCCCCTCCCCTAGACAACAAGCAATTAGATATAGGATAAATGTGCAATTCTTCTATAAGCAGATTTCCATATTTGTTATCCTGTGCAAGAAAAATCAGATCAAAGGGAAAAAAGTGAGAAAGAAAAAAGCATATAAATAACAACAAAAGATGAAAAGACTATACTTTGATCCACATTTAGTCTCCACAGTTCTCTCTCTTGTTGGATGACTCTTTCCATCCCAAGTCTATTGGGATTTGCCTTAAATCATTGTTGAAAAGAGCCAAGGCCATTACAGTTGATCATCTCGTAATTTTGCTGTTATTGTGTACAATGTTCTTTTGGTTCTGCTCACTTCACTCAGCTTACTTTGGTCATGTAAGTCTTTCCAGACTTTTCTAAAATCAGCCTGCTTATCATTTCTTATAGAACAATAATATTCTATTACATTCATATACTATAGCTTATTCAGCCATTCCCCAGTTGATGAGCATCCACTCAATTTCCGAAGTTCCTTGCTACTACAAAAAGGGCTGCTACAAACATGTTTGCACATGTGGGTCCTTTCCCCTTTTTATGATCTCTTTGGGATATAGACCCAGTAAAGACATTGCTGGATCAAAGGGTATGCACAGTTTGATAGCCTTTTGGGGAGTAGTATCAAATTGCTCTCCAAAATGGTTGGGTCAGTTGGCAACTCCACCAACAATGCATTAGTGTTCCAGTTTTTCCACATCCCCTCCAACATTTATCATTATCTTTTCCTGTCATCTTCACCAATCTGATAGATGTGAGGGGTACCTTAGAGTTGTCTTAATTTGCATATCTCTAAGCAATAGTGATTTAGAGCATCTTTTTCATAAGGCTAGAAATTAATTTCTTCACTTGAAAATTGTCTGTTCATATCATTTGGCCATTTGTCAGTTGAAGAATTGCTTGTATTCTTATAAATTTGGTCACTTCTCTGTATATTTTGTAAATGAGACCTTTATAAGAAACACTGGGTTTTAAAAAAAAAAAATTTCCCCAGTATTCTGCAGGAACTCCTTCTAGATATGAAAGCTCCTTTTCCTTTATACTTATTGAGCTGAGATGTAGGGTCCATTCATTCATGATATAAAGGAGCAGCTTTAGAAATTTAGATGTTGAAAGAGCAAGGAAAATATAAATTTAATTAATATCATTTGTTGTATTGTGAAACCTTAGAACAGAATTAAGTAATTACTGAAAAATCGATTAAGATCCTTATTCATTGGAAGCATCTAATTTTATATACTAAATTTCAAAGATATCCTACTTTGCCTTGAACTTAATTTTTTTTTCAAAATCATGGAATAACTGGTAATTTTCAGGGCACTCTGAACACCCAAGTCTTAATTTTTCTTACCATGCAGTAATTGGACTAGGGCTAGTAATTCTATCTTCCTTTCCCTTACCTTTCCAGATGAATAATTTATTATGGGCCAGTTTAAGATATTAATCTCTTTAACTTTGCAGAACATTCATCAACAAGCAAAAGAATGTATTTACTATAGACCAAGTTTGGGATTTTTTTAAAAAGATGGACAGTTATCAAATATGGCTATATTTTGGGTTCAGTGGCTGGTCTTCATGCCGCATCAGAATGGTAGAATTCTTTAATTAGCTTCTACCACTTCTGGCAGTCTTTCTGAACTGTTCTTCTGTTGACTTGGAGAGGTTATTTTTGTTAAATCTGAATAACAATTGACTGAAATGAAAATGGCAGGGTTGCTTAGTTACTATGATTCATCACTGTGAATCAGTGTTTTACTCAGTTCCTTCTAGGTCTGAGCAGACTGGGGGCGGAGGAGGCTGGCATTAGGAGTCAGTGTGAGCAGAGTGTGCCCATTGGAGGGGCAGGGAGGGAGGGATTACTATTTTTATGGAGCATGTAGGACTGTGATTGATTTGCTTGATTGTTTTAAATATATCCCTTGAATTGAACGTCTGAATGTATTTGACCCTTGAAAAGTAGGACAGTGGTTTTTAGTGTCTGAATCTTTTTTTGCTTTTTCCACTGTTTATTTGCTCAGCTGCTTTAAAAAATATTTTTGGCCATAAATGATAAATTTAGAACATTCATATCTTTTTAATTATTTAGACTTATGTCTCCAAAATATTTATATCTATAACAATATATGACATGCATCTCCGAAATGCTCTACATCATTCAAAGAGACTCTTATCTCCCATGTCCTTAGCACAGGGGATGCAAAAATAACATGATCCCTGTCCTCATGGACCTATAGTCTTTATAGTCTATCGAGCAAGATCAAACTGATACACAGAAAAAAAATTAAATTTTGGTATTGATTTCAAATGCAGTAAACATTCACAAAAGAATATTTAGGGTCAATTAACTTAGAGAAGGCTTCATTGAGGAAGGAAGCTTTCCACGTGACCTTGAAGTAGAGTTATGTAATATAGATATGGGGTATATGTCCAATGAAGAGTTACTGACCCTAAGTATGGATAGATATCTAATATGAGACTTGTCACTATCACTGAGGACTCTGTGATTTCCACTATTGTAGCAAAAAGAAAGAGACTTTGGTTGTACCAAAGTAGCTTATGGAAGATGGGTAGAAAAGAGATAGGACATTTATGATGAACCCTAACCTCCTATCTCCCACAGCAGTTGTAATCTAGGGATATAGTGCTCTCTTTTAGGGTTTTGGAATAAAGCTTACTCTCCATGATTACTCTAAAGGAGAGAGAAACATTTCTTATCAGCTTAATTCTATCCCATTCACTGTATGAAAAGTTATATAGATTAGAGTAGACAATAGAATTCACAAAAGTAAATGAGCACATGACTCATAGAAACTTGTTTAAAATAAATGTACACATATAACCTATTTCAGTGGCTTGCTAGTGTGGGGAGAGGGGAGATAATGGATGGAGGGAAAAAAGTTGGAACTCAAAATCTTTTTTTTGGGGGGGGGGGAGTGAGGCAATCCAGGTTAAGGGACTTGTCTAGGGTCACACAACTAGTAAGTGTCAAGTTTCTGAGACCAAATTTGAACTCAGTTTGTCATGACTCTAGAACTGGTTCTCTAATCACTGAGCAATCTAGTTGCCCTGGAACTCAAAAATCTTACAAAAAAATGAAAGGCGAAAACTCAATTTTTACATGTAATTGTAAAAATATATACTATTAAAAAAATTAAGTGAATAAGCTTTTGGAATCAGGAGGCAGATAAATTCCTGTCTCATCAAAGAGGAGCAGGAATATCTGGTCTTAGTCTCTGGAAGTCAGAGGACATGTTAGAAGGAGAACTTCAGCACATGACTGGAGTTTAGGGAAGATCTCCCATCTACTATTCAAAAGTTTGTACTCTTCTACTCTGTTAATGCCTAGATCTCTGAAATCCTTCACTTTAAACAGAAGGGCCCAGAAATCTCCCAGACAATCAAGAAATAGCTTCTCCCAAATATAGATAATTATAGCATCAAAGGGCTCTCTTCCAGGGAACCACCTCAAGCTAACTTTGGTCAGAGTTATTACAGGTATAATTTAAATAGGTATAAAAGTATATGTAGGGTATTACAGACAGAAGAAATAGTATAAGAATGAGCATGGAATACTGGGGTAGACAGTGAGTAAATGGGCTTAATCATGGGTGGTTAGGTATTTGTGGAAAATATTTGTAGTAAAATAGTGAAAAGAAAAGTTGAGGTGGGATGGAGCCAGATTATGATATGCCTTGACAGCTAAGAAGAGGAATTTGAAATACTGTAAATGTTTACCATCTATTCATCTGACTTTTGTCAACCTTTCTCAAGAAGACTTAACCCTTTTACTTTCAGAAATCTTGCCCTGGTAAATGCCTTCTGTGATTTACTATATCTAGGTAGCCCTAGCTTTGCATCATTTTACCCCTGATACTGCATATATCCTCTAATATCCCTACTTGCCAATTTCTAGTTCCAGAACCAAAATCTGATCAATACCTCCAGGGCTACTGGAAAATGAGTCAATATATGATTTTACAAACCTTTGTAAATTTTCAAAATAAAATGTCCCTCCTTGGCCATCATTCTTCTATATGTGTGTCTCTCCCATTGAAATCCAAGATACTACAGAATAAGGACCATATCTCCTTTTGTATTTGTGTCTCTAATACTTAATATGGTTTTTATATATAGTAAATGATTAATAAATGCTTTTTTTTTTTTTGCTTTTTGCTGAGGCAATTGGGGTTAAGTGACTTGCCCAGGGTCACACAGCTAGGGAATGTTAAGTGTCTGAGAACACATTTGAACCCAGGTCCTCCTGACTTCAGGGCTGGTGCTCTATCCACTGCGCCACCTAGCTGCTCCAATAAATGCTTTTTAATTGATTCATTCTTTAATGAAATTCTGATGCATGCCCAGACTACCTGACATGACTTCTTTGCACATGAAAGACACTAGATAACTGCTTCTGGGAGAAATGAGATAAGTATAGAAAGTACCTTGGAAAGACTGCTTAGATATTCCATTATTCCTTTTAGTCATCTAATCATGTGAAAAGGAGGTTCATTGAATATCTGTGTTTCATATTCCTATTTTTGCCTCCATCTTCTTGGGAAAGCTTGAATATAATTGAAAGAGTAAAGCCTATTAGCTTGTGAACTTGAAAGGTCCAAAGGCTTCCATGATAGGTCATCATCCCTACTTCCAGGATTTTTCAGCCATCTCAACCTCAGTGCCTTGAGGAATAAGGATCAGCCTGTGGGAGTAACTTTTGGTTTCTAGCACCAGGGCAGCAGAGACAATAACTCATTCACAGTGATATCTCTGTATGGAAAACTGATGGGACCAGTGCAATATAGAAACTGAGCCAAGTTTTGAGCATACTCCCCCAGAGACTAAAGGATAAAGTTATGAATCTAGGTATGGATAAAGGAGAGGGAAATGTTAGAATATTCTTGCTGTAACTTTGAAGTAAATACTCCTTTGTAAGAGTTAGTCACTGTCAAGTAGTTAAATTGATCTGAGGTGCTAATCTGTGGCCCCCTAACATGGGGAAGGAGAGAGCACAGCTAGTAGTAGACCCTCCGGAGTGGCTGGAATGTTGATGGAGAATGTGACTCTGGGAAAGAGAGCCAGAAGGTGTGTGCTACATACTGTTTGTTGATGACAATATGAACTTGCTGTGGTTTCTTGATCAGGAGAAGAAGAATTGGCATTTATATAGACTATAATATATTTTCCTTTTTTTATTAGATTTAATCCTTACATCAAACCAGCCAGATAGATGCTATTATTACCTCCATTTTTATGGTTGAAAAAACAGATCAGAGAGGCTAAATGAATTTGTCAAAGATCATATAGCTAATGAATGTCTAAGAATTTGAATGCAGATTTTTCCTAAATACAATTTGCATGTCATCTCCTGCCTTAGTGAGCCTTTTTATCTTTATCACCTCTGTCAGTTAAAAAACAATTTGAGCAAGTATCCCAATACTTGCTTATGCAATAATAAAGATAGAATGGTGTAAAGATAGAATAATATTTCATGTAAAGATAGAATGTTATTTCATTAAGAAGCGATAGAGAACCACTCAAGTTTGTGGAGTAGGGAACTGGCATGGCTAGACTTATGCTTTACCAAAAAAAACAAAGCAAAACAAAACAAAAACTTTAACTGCTTTGTGAATGAAGAATAAATTCTAGAGGGGAGAGACCTGAGACAAGAAGATCAATTGGGGGACTGTTGGAAGAATCCCAATGAGAAGTAATGAGGACCACAATTTGGGTGGAAGCTAAATAGAGAGAAAGGGACAAATGTGAGTTAAGGATAAATTAAAGGTCTGACAACTAATTGGATATGTAGAATGAAGTAAAATGAGGAGTCATAAATATTGATTACATTGTGAGAATTTGCATTACTGAAAAAAAATAGTGGTGCCATAGGTATCCATGAAATGATACGGTGGTATTGAGAAAGGGGTAGGAGCAGAATTTTAGCACCTGAGCAGCTGGTATTGTGGATGCCTGGAAAGATTGAACTGACACCTGGCTCATAAGAGGGTTAAGTTGGGAGTTCTCACAGTAAGTAGAGAGAGGTCTCAGATTTGGGAAATAGTGTGGAGAGATAAGAGTAAGGTTGATTATGCTGGCGACAAGCCCAACAATTGATTATCTCAGCAAGAGTAGGATGCAACCTATCCTTCTAGCTACTGATTGGTTGATTACTTACCCCTTGGGGTCAGTCCATAAATTTTTCTTCAAAATGCCTTGCCTTCCCTCTCCATCCCTCTGTTATATATTACAAATGATGATGGTGTTTGGGGAGTCTGGCAATGGTATGTAGAATAGATTAAAATATCAATGGATAATAGCAAGGAAGATTTTGTATTAATCGAGTCATGAATATAGTCTGCAGCAGGAGAAATTGCTCAGGAGAGGCAATGAAATATTCAGAAAGGAGATGACAGATAGTAGATAGAAGATAACAGAGAATCAAACTTCCTTTCCTCTTTTCTCTCTATTTTTTATGACCAAATATGAGCAGATAATAGAATCACATAATCTAAAACTGAAAAGAACTTTAAAAAGTTTTCTAGTTTGACATTCCCATTTTAATAATAGCTTTTTATTTTCAAAATATATGCAGATATAGTTTTCAACATTCACCCTTACAAAACCTTATGTTGCAATTTTTTTCTTCTTCCCTTCCCCCCCCCATCTCCTCCCCTAGACATCAAGTAATCCAATATAGGTTAAACATGTGCAATTCTTCTAAATATATTTCCACATTTATCATACTCCATAAGAAAAATTAGATCAAAAAGGGAAAAAAATGAGAAAAGGAAAAAAAAAGCAAGCAAACAACAACAAAAAGGTTGAAAATACTATGTTGTGATCCACATTCATTCAGTCCCCATAGTCCTCTTTCTGGATGCAAATGACTCTCTCCATCACAAATATATTGGAATTGGCTTGAGTCACCTCATTGTTGAAAAGAGCCACTCAACATTCCCATTTTACAGATAAATGGAGATTATGGATTGTGTATTTATTATTCAGGGACCATTCTAGCTTAATATTACCAAACTGCTGAAGTGAATTATCCAGTGTTGCAAAGGATTTGAATTCAGGTTAGATTTCAAATTTAGTATCTTTCTATTTCATCATGTTGCTTTATGTTTCCTCATTTGAGATCCCTAGTTTGAGGACGGCTAGGTAGGAGGCAATGAAATTATATAACAGATTGTGACTTTAACAAATGAAAGTAATTTTAGGGCATGTTAACTATATAAAGGAATTCAAATGCTAAATTACATTAATAATGATCTTTAAGACATTTTTCACTGAAAGCTTTTCTAGCTAATTCTTTCTTTCTCCAATTTATTTTTTCTACCTAATTGAAATACTTAAAAGTTGGCTCTCTGACCCTCCTCCAAGTTAGCTAATACATTGCTTAGAATATATTAAACTGCTCTCCTCACTTCTCCTTTTTACCTTCCTTCTGATAATGAAAGCATTACTTTTTATGGTCTCTCCAAGAGAGCCTATCCTCAATCTCTCCAACTTATGACCTTTTGATTATAACTTATAATAACACTATTGTTATATTTTCATACTACCCCAGTCCTTAAAAGATCTATAATTTTTGATCCATGCCTTAGTGAACAGTTTTATGAATTGCTATGACCAAAAAAATGAATAAATTTATTTCCTGGAAGCTAATTTTTAATGGTGACCTTTTCCATAAGTTAGCTAGGATGGTCCCACTTTGAAATTTTCACTTTTCTGGAATGGGCTTCAAGAACCCAAAATTACTTCCATGTCATTATGAAACATAGGCAAATGGATATTAATAGAGGTAACCTTTCATGTCTCAGAGAAAATCATATCTTCTCTATTTTATTTATTGACTCCTGAGATAGATGATTTTAATTGGATTCCTATTGTGTTCCCATCAGCATTAATCAGTTTAGTGTGATTCATAGGGATAATGATTGATGGCAGTTAGTAGTATACCTGCCTATCAATAAATATTATCACTGTAATCTTTCATATAATAGGCCCCCACTTTAATCTACATGATTATAAATTCATTTGCTTCTTATGAAGTTCAGTTTCTTAATCATAGGAAAATAAGTAGAGGACCTCCTTTTCTTCTTGCTGAGTAGGGGATCAAGCCTAGTGTGGCAGAGATGATTCGATGATATGGACAACTTGCCAGATATGTTTGTTGCCCCTTGGACCCTCATCACCCTTCTATTGCCCAACATGAGGAGATGGCCATGATCACTTGGCTAACAAGTGGCTCTGTTTGCTGACCTATAATCTGCGTGTCTACCAGCCTATCAGTCCATATGGATATTTTGACATTTGTTTATGATGATACATCTCTTAAGGTTTGCTCGTTAGGACTCATTAGGATATCCCAGAAGGTAAGATATTGGTTTGTCAATCGTGGGATTCTGTATTTTACGTAGACCCTCCTAGAGGTTCAAGGTCAAGGTCAAGATCAACCAGTGAGACTCTATATTTTTTGTTTTCTTCATCTGATTTTTCTGGGTACCAAGTACTATAAGACTAAGACCTTGGAGGAAGAGGGCATCTCAGATCATGACGAAGATCTGAAGTTCCCATTTATTGAAGGGTTTGGTCCTTTCAGTAAATGATTATTGACTTGGAACTCTGTCTCAGTTTCTTTTACTGTAGATTTGATGATATTAACCCCCCCTTCCCTCCCTCCCTCTCTCAACTCTCTTTTGGCAACCTTATTTGCTTCCATAACTTCAGCTACTATTCTTAAGCAGAATATTCCCAAATCCCTTTTCTCCAATAAGGAGTCTCCTCTGAATTATAAATCCATGTCTTACTGTACATTTCACCAGCAACTAAAATTCAACATATTCAAAATCAAACTATCTTTTCCTCCCATATTTCTTCTTTTAAAGTTATTTATTTATTTTATATTTCCCCCAATTACATTTTTGAGGTTTTGTTGCATGAGCTTTTTTAAATTTTATTTTTTTTAAATAGAATAAGAAAAAAACAGAAGGAATACAAAACAAAACAAAACATTGTCATGTGCCCTGCAAAACATCAAGGAGGATTCAAAATATATAACCACAAATTATCAGATCAAGAAACTATATATACATGTGCAAAAATGTTTGTGACAGCCCTTTTTGGGTAAGAAACTGGAAACTGAGTGGATGCCCATTAGTTGGAGAATGGCTGAATAAGTTATGATATATGAATATTATGGTTCAATAAGAAATGATCAGGAGGATGATTTTAGAGAGGTCTAGAGAGACTTACGTGAACTGACGCTAAATGAAATGAACAAAACCAGGAGATCATTGTACACGGCAACAACAAGACTATACGATGATCAGTTCTGATGAATGTGACTCTTTCTAACAATAAGATGACTGATGACAGTTCCAATGATCTTGTGATGAAGAAAGCCATCTACATCCAGAGAGAGAACTATGCGGATGGAGTGTGGATCACAATATAACATTCTCACTCTTTTTGTTGTTGTTCACTTGCATTTTGTTTTCTTACTCATTTACTTTCCTTTTTGATCTGATTTTTCTTGTGCAGCAAGATAATTGTATAAATGTTTATACATATTGGATTTAACATATATTTTAACATATATAACAAAAAAGAAAGTGTACATATATATATTAGTAGAAGAAATTATATTCATGAATGTCCATTTTTTTTCTTCCTTGTAAATTGTTCTTTTGTTCTCTGCTGTGCACCTTATTTACTTTATTCTTTTTCCCCTTTCATCCCCCCACACCATTCCCAAGGAAGCTATAGTTAAGAAAATATATTTATGTATACATATGTAAATATATATGTGCATATATACACACACACACACATATCTTTCCTATCCCTGCTGACTTTATGCTCCTTAACTTACCTTGCTATTACTTAATTTTCTCCCATCCATGGATCCTTCAGTTGTCTTCTTCCTATATCCTTTGCTTCCCTATCTGCCCATCCCTCCTCCCTTATTTCTTTATAGATTTTGGAAAGTACTATACCCTACATGATATATATGTGTGTAGCCTATTAAACCCTTTCCCGAGGTGAGTTTGTTTTAAGAACCAGGAACCCTCCTCCCAACTCTTATGCCTCTATGTCTATTCTTCCTCTGTACCTCATTTATATAATATAATTACTATTTTTGCCTTAACTCTGCCAATCTTTCTTTTGAGCTACTCTATTATTGATGTGAATCTTAAATGTGTAGAATACATTTCCCATGTAAAAATATTAATTTTTGATATTGGCTCTTATATGTTAAATTTTCTATTAAGTTCAAGTTTGGTTGATAGAAAGTTCTCAAAATCTGCAAGTTCATTAAATGTCCATTTTTTCTCATTCAAGATTTTAGATAATTTTGTGGATATGATAGGTTTGGCCATAGGTCTAGTTCTTTTGATTGTTAGAAGATATGATTCCAGGACCTGTGGTCTTTTATTGTAGCTGCCGATAAGTCCTGTACAATTCTAATTGTAGTTATAGCATATTTGAATTTTTTTTTCTTGTTTCTTGCCAAATTTTCTCTTTGATCTGGGGGCTTGGAAATTTGTTTTCTCATAAAGGATCTTGTTGAAGTGTTGATGGGTAGATTTTTTTCTATTTCTACTTTCCTCTCATGTTCTATCACTCCAGGACTATTTTCTTGGATTATTTCTTACATCATTATGTCAAGATTTCCTTTTTTGTCACCATTTTCTGGCAGTCCAATTATTCTTACATTTTCTCTTTTTGATCTGTTCTCCAGATCGTCATTTTTTAAAAATAAGATGTTTCACATTCTGTTCTTTTTTTTTATTCTTTATATTCTATTTTGTAATTTATCTCTCATAGCTTCACTGGCTTCCCCTTGCCCAATTCTAATTTTCAAAGAGTTACTTTCATCTTTGAAACTCTGTATCTCCTTTTCTATTTGGTCAACTTTTTTTTTTCATAATCTTCTTGTTTTTCTTCGATGGTTTTAAATTTTTTAAAAATTTTTCCTCAATGTCTCTCATCTGATTTTTAAATTCTTTTTTTGAGTTTTTCTATAAATTCTCTCTAAGGAGGGAGCCTTTTCACATTATTTTTTGGGGGTAGAAGCTTTTCCTTTACTTCAGTGGCCTCCTCTGAAGATGAATCCTGGTCTTTTTTCCCCATTCCCATATTGTATTTTTATGGTAGGGTTCTTTATTCTTTGCCAGTTCATTTTTGTTTTTTTAATGAGAAGTGTTAGTGTAAGCACCTCTAATCATGGAGTGGGTAATGGTGTCTCAAGCTTCCCTTCAGTTCTCCACTCTGACCAGGAACCCCAAACCAAGAGCTCCACCTTCCTGCAAGTGCCCACAACCAGCAGCATCCCTGCCCTGACGCTTCTATACTCACCAGTTGCTGGCTCCTTTTCCCCAGAATCTAGGGCATGGGGTTCCCAATAAGCCAAGGTTCACTCAGTCTTCTCTGATTCAGACTTGGACTCCACAGTCTGGGAGGTAAAAGTCTTTGTGTATTTTGCTGAGGCTCCAGTCAAATTTAGCTAGCTCAAGGGGTCCTCACTTGACATGGGTTAATCTCAGCCTAGGGTCTTTCTTCAGATCTTGTTGGATTGTTCTAGGAGATAATTTATCAGTTGGGGCATGGCTCTTATTTTTTATAAATTTGATTCAGTTTCCTATATATTTGAGAAGTGAGGTTTTATTGAGAAACTTGCTTTAAAAATCTTTTTTTACAATTATTATTGCTAATCTATTTCCCCCCATTTATTTTATTCTCTCTTTTTCTTCCCCAAGTCTTCTTGGTTTTTTTTCCCAACAGTCTATGTTCATCCTGAGGCACAAATTTGTTTTATTTGTGGGGGAAATCTTCTGAGCTTGAAATTTACCAACTACTCTGCAATCTTCCCAGAATCCTCAGCCCAATTACATTTAAAACAATATTTTATATTTGTTTTTAAAACTTTTGAGTTCCAGATTTTCTTCCTTATCCCCACCCCTAGACTCCATTAAGAAACCACATATCGGGGCAGCTAGGTGATGCAGTAAATAGAGAACTAGCCCTGAAGTCAGGAGGACCTGAGTTCAAATCTGGCCTCAAACACTTAACAGTTCCTAACTATGTGATCCTGAGCAAGTCACTTAACCCCAATTGCCTTAGCAAAAACAATAACAAAAAAGAAATCGCACATGAAGCTATGAAAAATATTTTCAGAAAAAACAAATTGTGAAAGAAAACATATATCTCCCACCTTTAAAAAAAAACTCAAGAAAAATAAAGAAAAAAATTTAAGAGAAAGAGAGAGAGAATGCTTCAATCTGTATTCAGACACAATCAGTTCCTTCTGTGGGTATGGATATATATATTCAGCCATTCCCCAATTAATAGGCATCCCCTCAATTTCCAATTTTTACCCTGAGAAGAGGACTGCTATAAATATTTTTGTACATATAGCTTTTTTTCTCTGTTTTAAAATTTATCTTGGGATTCATGCCTCATAGTTGTATTGTTAATTCAAAGGACATAGCGTAAGTTTATAATCCTTTGGACATAGATCATATCTTTTGATCATTTATCAATTGGAACATGGCTCTTATTTTTTTATAAATTTGATTCAGTTCCTTATGTGTTTGAGAAATGAAGTTTTACCATTTCTAGTCATATGAAAACGTGCTCCAAATCACTATTGATCAGAGAAATGCAAATTAAGACAACTCTGAGATACCACTATACACCTGTCAGATTGGCTAAGATGACAGGAAAAGATCATGACGAATGTTGGAGGGGATATGGGAAAACTGGAACACTGATACATTGTTGGTGGAACTGTGAACAGACCCAACCATTCTGGAGAGTAATTTGGAACTATGCTCAAAAAGTTATCAAACAGTGCATACCCTTTGAGCCAGCAGTGTTTCTACTGGGCTTATATCCCAAGAGATCTTAGAGGAAGGAAAGGGACCCACATGTGCAAGAATGTTTGTGGCAGCCCTTGTAGTGGCAAGAAACTGGAAACTGAATGGATGCCCATCAATTGGAGAATGGCTGAATAAATTATGGTATATGAATATTATGGAATATTATTGTTCTATAAGAAACGACCAGCAGGATGATTTCAGAGAGGCCTGGAGAGACTTGCATGAACTGATGCTGAGCGAAATGAGCAGAACCAGGAGATCATTATACACAGAAACAAGACTATATGATGATCAATTCTGATGGACATAGCTGTCTTCAACAATGAAATGCTTCAAACCAGTTCCATTTGTTCAGTGAAGAAAGCCATATACACCCAGAGAGAGGGATATGAAATGTGGACCACAACATAACATTTTCATGCTCTCTATTGATGTTTGCTTGTATTGTGTTTCCTTTCTCAGATTTTTTTTCTTGTAGACACGATTTTTCATGCACAGCAAGATAAGTGTGGAAATATGTATACATATATTCGATTTGTCAAGTATTTTAACATAATTAACATGTAGTGGACTTCCTGCCATCTGGGGGAGGGATGGGGAGTAGGGGGGGAAATTTGTAACAGAAAGCTTTGTAAGTCATTGTTGAAGAATTACCCATACATATGTTCTGCAATTAAAAAGCTTTAATAAAAAGAGAGAGAGAGAGAGAGAGAGAGAGAGAGAGAGAGAGAGAGAGAGAAATGAGGTTTTACTGATGCTAAGTAAAATGAGCAGAACTAGGAGATCATTGTACATGGCAACAACAAGACTATATGATGATCAATTCTGATGGACATGGCTCTCTTCAACAATGAGATGTTTCAAACCAGTTCCAATTGTTCAGTGATGAAGAAAGCCATCTACACCCAGGGAGAGGCCTGTGGGATCTGAGTGTGGACCACAACATAACATTTTCACGCTCTCTGCTGATGTTTGCTTGCATTTTGTTTTCCTTTTCAGGTTTTTTTTTTTCTTGTACATACGATTTTTCTTATACAACAAGATAACTGTATAAATATATATACATATATTCGATTTGTCATATATTTTAACATAATATGTATTAGACTACTTGCCATCTAGGAGAGGGGGTTGGGGGAAGGAGAGAAAATTTGTAACAGAAGCTTTGCAAGGATCAGTGTTGAAAAATTACCCAGGCATATGTTTTGCAAATAAAAAGCTTTAATTAAAAAAAAGAGAAAGAGGTTTTAAGAAGGTTTTAAGAAAGAGGTTTAAAAAAAAAGAAATGAGGTTTTATTAAAGAAACTTACTTCAAAAATCTTTCTAATTGTATTCTTCCCCATTTATTTTATTCTCTCTCTCCTTTTACCTTGTCCATCCTCAAGTGTATTGCGACTGACCACTCTCTCCTCTAATAAGCCCTTTCTTTTATTACCTCCTCTCTTCCATTCCCCATTCCCCTCCTACTTTTCTGCAGGGTCAGAGAGATTTCTATACCCATACTGAGTGTGTATGTTATTTCCTCTTTGAGCCAAATCTGATGAGAGTTAAGATTTCCTCACTCACCTTCTACTCCCCCTCTTTCCCTCCATTGTGAAAACTTTTTCTCGCCTCTTTTTAAGGCAGATAATTTACACCTTTCCACTTCTCCCTTTCCTTTTCTTCCAGTCCATTCTTCTCTCACCCCTTAATTTCTTTCTTTTTTCAAAAGATATTAATTATCCTTTCATAAAATCAAGCTATCTTTATCATTAAACATTCCCTTCTTTCTGATTCCATTTCTATCTATAATATCTGGTTTAAAAATTATTGTATAGTCTTGGACTCTTTCTCTCTTGTGTTTTTCATATCCAATCAGTTTACAAAGTCCTAGTAATTCTCACTGAAGCATCTCACAATTGCATTAATCCTCTTCTCTCTATTCCCAGTGACACTTCCTAGTACTAGCTTTTATTGACACATAAATAATTTTTTTGCAATACTCTCCTAAGTCTTTCAAGTTCTTTTCTCTGCTTTCCTAATTCATGCTCTACACTGCTGCCAGAATAGTGTTTGTTTTTTGAAAAAAATGCATAAATTTGGTTTTATCATCCCTTTACTCAAATCTGGAAAGGCAAAATTTTTGTCTAATCATGCCGTCCTCAGTCTGGCACCATTCTACCTTTCCAACTATGTCATTATTCTCCTCTCTGTACTCTGAAGTTTAGTTGCATAGACTGCCTCTCTTTATCCTTCATCCCCCAACATATCCTAAATTTTCCTATTTCTCTACCTCTGCTCATGCTGTTACTGTTCCTGAACTAAATTTACTCCCCATCTTTGTCTCAACTTCAATTCAGTAAACATTCTGATTCAACAAACATTAAGCATCTACTCTATGCAAAGGCAATGTGCCTAAATATCCAGATAGAAAAGAAAAAAATGAAATAGTCCCTGCTTTTGAGGAACTTACATTTCACTAGGGGAGAAGGAAGCTTAATTCTCCCTATCCTTTAAAGCTCAACTCAAATGAATGGCAGCTCCATTTAGAAGCTTTCCTCTTCTGACTTAAGGTAGTCTTTACTTTTGTGCTTATGATATATGATTGCATATTATAATTATCTGTTTGTGTCATCCCCTTATAAGATCAAAAGTTCTATGAGGACCTAGGATTTCCCCTGCATCTAGTACATTGCTCTGCACAGAGTGGAAGCATATAAGTGTTTATCACAATATGTCACATGAATAAATATTAGATTTTTAATTAATTCATTAAACATGATAACCATCTATGATACATATCCCTAAACCATGGGGCTGGCATTCTGTCATCTGGTACATAAACTCTATTTTTACGTCGTCTTTATTTTTTAAAATTTGTTTTTCTAAAAATTGAAAGAAAGTGATTGTGACAGCTTATAATACTAAAACATAAGGCCTCCTTACAGCTCATAATTAAAAATAACCTAGAAACAATTAGGAACTGCTGTATCTCTCCTGGACTGGGTTTGGCTAGTGTTTTTGTTGTAAATTTTGCTTTAAAGTTAATAATCTCGGGGCAGCTAGGTGACGCAGTGGATAGAGCACCAGCCCTGAAGTCAGGAGGACCTGAGTTCAAATTTGGTCTCAGACACTTAACCTTCCCTAGTTGTGTGACCCTGGGCAAGTCACTTAACCCCAATTGCCTCAGCAAAAAGCAAAAAAAAAAAAAGTTAATAATCTCATTGGAAGTTTTGATTTTGATATGATAACTAGATTAATAGAAAATACTGGTTTGAGTTCTGATCCTAGCCCTGTCTCAAGCAACTTGTCTATGGGCAAGTCACATAAGGTGCTGGATGAGAGAGATAGATGACATGATATCCCTTCTAGTTCTATGATTGTAAACATTGTCACATGAAAGAGAGTCTTGTTCAGCTTGTCCCTAGAGGACAAAACTAATAATAAATGGTAGAAGTTTCAGATTTAGGTTTGATGTAAATAAAATCTTACAAAGAACTATTGAAAAGTAGAATGGAATTCATTAGTAGGTTCTTTGTCACTGAAGGTCTTCAAATGGAAGCTTAAGGACCATGGTCTAGGATGTTCTTGGAAGGTTATTATTCAAAAATGGGGATAAACTAGGTGAGGAATTATGGGATAGTGGAAAAAAGCCTGAATCATCGATTGTTATGTTTCAGTCATTTCATTTTTCATTCAGTTCTTTTAACTTCATTAAATTCTCAATACATATCAACACATATGTAATTATTTTAAAATAGAATATTTTTTCCAGTTACACATAAAATAATTTTCAACATTATTTTTACAAGATTTTGAGTTCCAATTTTTTTCCTCCTCTCTCTCCCTTGTCCAAGCAATCTGATATAGGTTGTATAGCACATGTGTAATTACTTCATTGTACAATATAAATACTCTCCCATTGACATTTAAGAAAATTGGACTTTTGGAAATATGTTTCAAAGAATTGCACATATTTAATCTATATTAGATTGCTAGTTTCTTGGGGAAGAGGAGGTAAAGAAGGGAGAGAGAAAAATTTAGAACACAAAGATGGGAAATAATTGAATAAGTTTTATAAAAAAGTATGTTGAAAACTATCTTTACATATATTTGGAAAAATAAAATACTATTGGGGGAAAAATAATCTTGGGCATTTCTTAGTCTTGAAGAGAAATGAAAAAAGATACTCTTACTTTTCCCAGAGATTTTTTAAAAAATCAAACATGTGCATGTGCATAACTTATTCATAATTTATAGGCAACTGCTCTGCAATTTACATCCTCAAAGAGATGCTTTGAGTTAAATGAGTTAAATGATTGAACCCAGGTCTTTCTGATTCAAGTCAATTCTTTATCAATTATGTCATGCTACTTTGACATTATTAGCTCAATTAAATTACTTATTCAATCACTTATAGTTAAATCAGTGTCAGAAGATCATAACAAAGGTCTGTGCCAGGACTTCTTAACCTTTCTGGTATCAGCAACTATTTTAGCAGCCTGACAAAGCCTGGTAATTTCTTTTCAGAACGTTTGTTGTGTAGATTCATAATTGAAGGAAATGCTAAATTCTAATTAAAGTTAGTGAAAATAAATTTGCAATTTCCCCCCCTAATCAAGTTCATGGACACCCTAAAATCTATGCATGGACTCCTTGACATTCTCTGATTTCCAGGTTAAAAACCCCTGGTTTATGCAAAGAAAGTTAGTCATTGTTTCAAAGGATCTGAGATTTCATCAGTGTTGCAAAAAATATTTCACCTATTTCAAGAGTCACCTCTCCCAGCTTTAGCATAGACAATTTCATAGGTTGTTATAGTGTCCTGGTAGTGAACTTATCTCTTCACTTAAGCATGTTGATTTTTGTACAACAGGAGCAAGCTGTCCCTGAGACTGTATAAGAAATCTTTTCTGCTAGGTAGGGAAACCTGCCCAATTCTGCTATCACTGTGTTCTCTTCCTTCCATCAACTTCTTCAGAAAAGTAAAGACACAAACAGGACAATTTCATTAACACCTTGTTAAATTCATTATCCACTTAAAATAGTACAAATTATATGTAGCAAATTTTGTCATAAAAAGATAGCAATTAAGTTACTTCATTACTACATTTAATGTATACTTAAAATAAAAAATTATATGAAACAAACCAAATAACAAAAGTTAGCAATTTTATTACAACTTTGTTCAATTTAATCTATACTTTTTAAAAACCAGCCATATACCAAATGTTGATAATTTCACATATAATCCTTTTGTCATTTTATATTGAAATGTTTGTATTTGTTGAGGATTAAGTTCAAAAAGAAAAAGAAAAACAAACTGATTTCTGAGATAAAGAGGAAATTGAAAGAAATATATTAGACCAAGATATGTGGTCAAAGGATGTAAGCAACTTTCAAAATAATAAGCATTAACAACTATATAAAAATATGTTCCAAATCTCTAGTAGAAGAAATGCAAATTAAAGCTACTTTGAGGTTTTACCCACATCCTTCCATGCTAACATTCTGATGCCTTCCCCACCTTACATACTGTTGGTGTCTTTCCCTAAGTAAATACTTTGTGTTTAATTTTCAGTGCTCCTGTTGTTTCTCTCAAAAGAATGTATATTATTTTAGGACAGATACTGTTTCCCTTTTGTCTTTATGTTTTAGGCATGGAGCTTTATATTCTCGAGCTCAGAGATCATGCAGATCTCAAGACCCTGACTCTTAGAAAGTTAGGGCAAATTCAGACAACATACTAAAAAGCCAGAGATATCACCTTACTAGCAATCAAAGCTATAGTTCCAGTTTCTGTGAGAGTTGGACTATAAGGGAAACTTAGCACTGCAGAATCAACACTTTCAGATTGTGATTATGGAAAATATTTTTTATTAAAGCTTTTTATTTGCAAAACATATGTATGGGTAATTTTTCTTTCTTTTTTTAGATTTTATTTTATTTTTTTAAATTTTTTTTATTTGCATAACATATGTGTGGGTAATTCTTCAACATTAACCCTTACATAGCTTTCTGTTACAAATTTTTCCCCCCAACTCCCCACCCCTCCCCTAGATGGCAGGATATCCACTACATGTTAATTATGTTAAAATATTGGCAAATCAAATATATGTATACATATTTCCAAACTTATCATTGTTGTGCAAGAAAAATCTTATCTACACAAAAGATATATCAGATAAAGGAAACACAATGTAAGCAAACATCAATCAAGGAGTATGAGAATGTTATGTTGTGGTCCACATTTCGCATCCCTCTCTCTGGGTGTATATGGCTTTCTTCAGTGAACAATTGGAGGTGGTTTGAAACATTTCATTGTTGAAGAGAGCCATGTCCATCAGAATTGATCGTCATATAGTACTGTTGTTGCCGTGTATAATGATCTCCTGGTTCTGCTCATTTCACTCAGCATCAGTTCATGTAAGGCTCTCCAAGCCTCTCTGAAATCATCTTGCTGGTCATTTCTTACAGAATAATAATATTCCATAATATTCATATATGTATGGGTATATAATTGACCCTTACAAAGCTTTTATGGAGAATAGTTTTGAAAGTCCTTTAGACAGCTAAGTGATCAAATCAGTCATTAGTTAAAGGAATTAATTCAGAGTATTCACTGGAAGGTCGAATACAGAAGCTGAAACTTAAATGGTTTGTCCACATAATAAGAAGAATGGGCTCAAGATCCTGATGGGCCAAGCTAGGTGGTACAATGGATAGAGCACTAGCCCTGGAGTTAGGGGGATCTGAGTTCAAATCTAGCCTCAGAAACTTGGCATTTAATAGCTGTGTAACCCTGAGCAGGTCACTTAATCTCAATTGCCCCCCCCAAAAAAAAGGTAGAAAAGACCCTGATGTAGGAAAAGATTGAAGGCAAAAAGAAAAGAGAATTAAAGAAATAGATAGGGTCATAGAAACAATGAAATTGAACATGGATGTGGACAGACTTCAAGAGATAGTGGAGGATAGGGGGACCTGGTATGCTGTGGTCTTTGGGGTCAAAAAAGGTCTCACATCCTGAGCAACAACACTGAACACTGAACAACAACAGTGCCTTGTCATCTAGCATGTTCTATAAATATTTCTTGTATAATGACATAACTAAGCTAATGTGCCTCTGTTCTAATTAACATATCTCCAAGTCTTTTGTTAGTCAGAGCCACATCTCTACATTGTCCATTAGGCAACTGTACAGACTTCTCTGAAGACCTTCTGGTTGACTTGTCTGTATAAATCAAAGATTTATCATCAATTCTAGCTGAATTAGGACAATTGAATTCCATTCACGTTTTCTCTACCATAAGTATAGGCAATGCATTCTTATCTGGTCAGCATTTACCAAAAGCCCTTTTTTTGAGATGGGGGAATGGAGGAGACCCTTTCCATTACCTCCCATGATTCCTTATTCTTTCCCCTTTTACTTTGACAAGACCGTACAGATTATCCTCCCAAGGTTCAAAAAACATTCTAAGACACCAGAGAGGAAAGAGGGGAAGCTGGTGGCTCTTCCCAGTATTCCTGCTACATATGTATTATACCTTAAATTTACTTGTAAGTGATTTGCTCTGTTGTACATTAGAAACATTCAATATAATGAAAAAAATCACTAAACTGAAATCAGAAAATCTGGAGTTTCAATAATGACTTTGCCACTAATACCCTCTGTGACCTTTACCAACTAATTTCTCTCAGCTTTAGTTTCTGCAGCATAATGGAGCTGTTGGTGTGGGGTTAAATCCTTGGGTGGGGGAAGCTAACAATGGACAATTAAGGAGGACGAATTAAGGGAACTTTGAGGAACACCTCATCACCACAAAACTGATTAAAATAATTAAAATAAAATTCAATGATAACAGGATTATGGAGAACTAGGTAGATACATACATTGCTGATAGAACAACAAATTAAGATTATATTTTTGAAGAACAGACTTGTAATACACAGCAAAAGTGAGGAAAAATGTATGTAATCTTTGATGATTAACCTACTTGCTAGTCAAGATGTTTTCACTCATTCCATTTGTATTCCCATCACTTAGAGGAGTGACTGACACAGTATTACTGTCATTTACCATCACTTACAGGCAATTACTATGTCAGGGGTTGACATAGAGTCAATTAATAAATACTTATTGATTGAATCATAGTTTACTTACTATGTCATATGCACAAGCCACAGCTTTCCAAACTTTCCTAACCCTTTCTATATATATGTAACTTTTCCTCCATTTTCTTGTGAGATGAAACAGAAGCAGCAATCCATCACTTAAGAAGAAGGATGGAGTATGAAGTTAGATGTCACATTTTTTTGAAGCCTAAAATTATCCCACTTTATGTTAGTGTGCTAATAATAACTCATTTATGCAGTATGCCCCCAAAATCTTAGTGCAACATTTAAAGATTAAAACTACACTAAGATTTTTGGAACACCTTTAACAGTGATTTTTAAATTTTTTTTCTTTTTTTATTCATTTGAACAGTATTTTGTTTTTCCAAATATAGGCAAAGATAGTTTTTTTTAATTAAAGCTTTTTTATTTTCAAAACATGTGCATGGACAATTTTCAACATTCACCCTTGCAAAACCTTGTGTTCCAAATTTTTTCCCTCCCTTCTCCCACCCCCTCCCTTAGATGGCAAGTAATCCAATATATGTTAAACATGTGCAGTTCATCTACACATATTTTCACAAATATCATGCTGCCCAACAAAAAAAAAAAACAGATCAAAAAAGAAAAAAGTGAGAAAGAAAACAAAATGCAAGCAAATAACAAAAAGTGAAAATACTATGTTTTGATCCACACTCAGTTCCCACAATCCTCTCTCTGGATGCAGATGACTTTCTTTATCATAAAACTATTGGAAGTGGCCTGAATCATTTCATTGTTGAAGAGCATCACGTCCATCAGAATTGATCATCATACAATCTTGCTTTTGTTGTTATAATGATGTATAAAGAAAAAAAAGAAAGTGTTTTCTTTTATTGAAACAAGAGGTAAAATTTTTTTCATTGTTCCCCCATATTTTCTGATCTGCAAGTCACTGTAAGGGACTGGGCTAAGTGCTAGGGATAGAGGATAAATAGATAGGGGTCAGGATAATTGTATTGGGGATGGAGATTAGCTTTTATCCAAACCATCTGTATTTCCTTTTAGCCTTCTTTCTTCTTTTAAATTTTTGGAGGACTGGGATTGTCTTGCTTTTCTGGTTTGTTTCCTCAGCATTTAGCACAGCTGAATTTTTACTTACTATGTAATTTTTTACTGTGTAAATTCAATAAATGCTTATGAAGTCAACATTGCTTACTTCTTAATCCATTTCTTCTCTCTTCAAGTCACTTAGCCAGCTCCTACAGAGGATGACAAAGGCATCAGCAAAGGAAGCATCAGAATTTTTTTTTAATTCTTTTAATTTAAGATGCTTAAATCCATTCACTTTCTTTTTTTGTATGTATTATTACACCAGATAGAATTGTTTAAACAACCTATATCTTTCACTAAAAAGAAAACTCCTCTTGTCTCAAAGCAAATAAATTAGGGAGAATTTATTATGAATAATGAGAAGAATGACCCACAGGCTACAAAGTACTAGGCATGTCATTTATGTAACTGACACCATACATTTGGAATCCCTTCTGTCAGTTCCTGGGTTTTGATCTGTCAACTCTAGTTTCCTGTTCCCTAGTTTTCTGTTATCCGACACCAGCCTAATTTCCACTGCAGCTCCCTTCACCAGTCCTATATTCCTTACCTACAATTCATAGGCTCTTAAGATTTCACACTGGGAAGCATCTTCAAGATCATCTAATCTGGCATTCTTATTTGTTAAATGTAAAGATAAGGCTGAATAAGGTTAAGTGTTTATCTGAGGTCATCCATGTGGGTAGTAAGAATCACAGTCAGAATCTGAAACCAATTTCTAATTCTTGTTCCAGTATTCTTTCTTACAGTAGCATAACATGCTGATTTCCATTTCCTACCTTTTAGATCATTCCCATTGAACATATTCAGGTTAGGATTCTCCACATCTGCCTTTCCCAATATGGTGCACAACTCCCAAAATATCTTGTACCAGCAATCCACATAGCCTTGCCAGCTCCCAGTGATTACAATCCCTGTAATTCCCTTTATGGAACTAGCCCCAGTGAAAAATACAGGAAATCTCCATAGGGAACCACAGCCAATTAGAAGTTTTCTCTGTTTATATCCCACATAGTGAGGTGGTCTTTTCTTTGAAAAATCAGAACTGCATGATATAGATGAAAGAATACTGGGCTCAGATTCTAGAGTCCTACCTCTGATAATCAGTTGTGTGACTATGGTCAACCCATTTAATCTCTTTGAGCTTGTTTCCTAATCTAGAGAGTATGAACCAGAACAGGGTTCACCCAGTCCCTGTAACAAATATATTTATCTCACATTGTAGGCATTAGGGGTGTGGCACACCCAAAAATCTAGAAAATATGTAAATTTTTTTGATTCTTTCTTTATACCAGAAAAGAAAGCGCAATGGGGAAAGTCACCATGTGGAAGGAATAACCATATATCCTATGTCTCCTAGATCACATTTTGATTGCTTTAAGTGCCCTTAAAGCTCTGATTACAATGTGATCAAAGTCTTGCCCCACTTTTTTCATTTTGTTGGAACAACAGAATGAGCCAGCATGAATTGATTATGGATTACAATTCCCTTTCCCTCCAAACACCTCTTCCAAACTTCCCTGTTACAGTCAAGAGTATCCAGATTCACCCTGATTCTCTATCTTGGTGTCATCTTTGATTCCTTACTCTTTTTCTGAGCACACTTATACAATCAATAACCAAAACTGACATTTCTTTGTGTTGTTCCATTGTTTCAGTTGTGACTCTTTATGGCCTATTTGGATTTTTTAGAGCAAAGATAGTGGTTTGCCATTTCTTTCTCCAACTCATTTTACAGATGAGGAAACTGAGGCAAATAGGCTTGAGTAACTTGCCCAGGGTCATACTACTACTAAGTGTCTTAGGTTGCATTTTAAATTCCAATCTTCAAGCCAGTTATGGTGCTCTAACTACTGTACCATTTAGCTGCCTCAGCTTTGCTACTTACTATGTGAATCTCAATTTTCTCATCTATAAAATAAATTTAATAATACTTGCTTATGGGGAAAGATAATTTTCTCAGTGCTACCTATGCAGCTGGTGCTATTGGTGCACAGTTTTTGTTGTTGTTGAGTCATTCAGTCATGTCCATTTCTTCATGACTCCAAGGACTATAGCATACCAGGTCCTCCACTATCTTTTGAAATTTGTCCCAGTTTGTGTTCCTTAATTCCATGATACTACCCATCCAATCTCATCCTCTGACATTCCCTTCTCCTTTTGCCTTCAGTCTTTCTCTACATCAGGGTCTTTTCCAGTGAGTCTTTGTCTCCAATAATAGATTATAACCACTCTGAGGAGTTTATGCCCATATCAAAAGAAAGATGATTGGAAATTTATGTAGTTGGAGGGAAGGGGTAGAGTGAATTCAGGAAGGATGATAAGATGAGAGGTAGGTGTATGGAGATAAGCCCCTTGACTGGCTCTCAGTGTAGGTAGTATAATATCTACTTCATAGGATTTTGAAGAAAGCTCTCTGAAATCTGTAAAGCATTGTGCAAAAGTAGATTTTTTTTTTAATCATTATAATAGAAGAGAGCCACCTGCTGGATGACTTAAGACATTTTTGCAGATCTTTTAGACCAAACCAAAACTCTTTAAACAAAATGAATGATGACAAAGGGAGGATTCCTATGTAAATCACCTTAATAATACTTTGACAGAAGACCTCTTCTAATAAATTCTTCAAAACTCAACTCAGATGTCACCTCCTCTAAGCATTCCTTGATCCACCCAGCAATTAGAGACTCTCTCCTCAAGAACAATAGTATCCCATCCCAAACATACCACAGTTTATTGATCCATTCTCCAGTTGATGGGCATCCCCTCTTTTCCCAATTGGTTAATTTTGCCTTTTTAAAGCATTCTCCTCATTAGCTTTTTGTATTTCCTTTTGCACCACTCTCAATTCTTTTCCTACTTTCTCTCTCTCTCTCTCTCTCCCTCTCTCTCTCTCTCTCTCTCTCTCTCTCTCTCTCTCTCTCTCTCTCTCTCTCTCTCTCTCTCTTACTTGATTTTCAAAATCTCTTTTGAACTGTTCCATAATCTGAGCCCAGTTCTTATTTTTCTTGGAGGCTTTGGATGTAGGAGCTTTGACTTTGTTATCATCTTCTGAGTGTATGTTTTGATCTTCCTTGTCACCTTAATAACTTTCAATGGTCAGAAACTTTTTTTTTGTTTTCTGCTTATTTTCCTAGCCTATTACTCAGCTTTTAACTCTTAGTTAATGTAAGGCTCTGTTTCCAGGGTGGAGAGTGCTCTCTCCCAAGATTTAGGGGTTTGTATAGCTGTTTTCAGAGATCCTACTAAGAATTTGCATAAAAGCACTATTTTCTGCCCTGGAGCTATTAGATGTGTCCTGTCCCACTGCAGCTGTAAGATCTAGGGTGCTAGCTTGGGCTGGGCAGGGACTGGGGCTCTGATGAAAAAATCTTGTTTGCTGGGACTTCATGCTGGACTCCCACCCTGATGTCACAGATCTTTTTTGCTGACCTTCTAAATTGCCTTTTGGTTAGAAAATGTTCTATTCTGTCTTTTGGGATGTTCTGATGCTCCAAAATTTGTTCAGAGTCATTATTTAAAGAAGCAGTTTGGGGGAGAGGTTGAGCAAGTTCCTGTCTGTACTCTGCCATCATGGCTCTGCTTCTGCCAGCAATTTTAGATTGAAGGAGGAGCTCCCCAAGCCAACATTTCTAATATCTATGATGGGGCTGTTTTCCATGTATTAAGGAGTGGTCCAGTGGTTAGAGCCATCATCTAGCCCAACTGAGTCCCTCTCCATAAACACTTCTCTGCCCACCTACTGAAATAGTAATCACACTAATTTTATAAAGCACTTTAATGTTTACAAAGCAGAAGGGAAAGATGGGAGAACAGGCAATTTTTCTGATAAAAAAAAGATGTAATCTTTAAAATGTTTATCTACAAAAGTCCCATATACTCTCAGGATTCAAAAACTAAAAGGAAATTCAGAGTTCATATTATACAACTTCATCATTTTATAGGTAAAGAAATGGAAGGAGGCAGTAGGATCCCTTGAAAAGAATACTTGATTTTTAAGAAGAAGCAGCTTTTCAACTTGGTAATTGTGTGATTTTCAAAAAGATACCTAGTTTTGGGGGCAGCTAGGTGGTGCAGTGGATAGAACACCAGCCCTGAAGTCAGGAAGACCTGAGTTCAAATCTGATCTCAGACACTTAACATTCCCTAGCTGTGTGACCCTGGGCAAGTCACTTAACCTCAATTACCTCAGCAAAAAAAAAAAAAAAAAAAAAAAAA
>JAJPUD010000007.1:1473676-1541828 GCA_023553655.1 Myrmecobius fasciatus | reverse complement strand
TGAAGGGATTGAGCTTCATGAGCTTTGGTAGAGCTATGATCCTAGGATCCCTAGAGAAAAGATATTATTCGTTCCATTTTACAGATTAAAAAAAACTGAAGGTCAGAGAGGCAACTTTTCATAAGATAACACAACTAATTAGCATTAAAGCAAGCATTTGAACCCCATATCTCCTTGTTTCTCCTAGTTCTGCCCTCTGTCAATTACACCATAGCTACCTCTTGAAAAAAAAAATGTGTTGCTAGGAAATGGAGAAGCTGACTACACCTGCTTCCAGAATTAATTGCTTCTTTGCTTTCTGCAAAGCTGGAAAATTCTCAGAATGTAGTCAGACCTCTTTTGGAGCTCTGATCTAACTCTTGCTTGTGATTTGGTAATATAGCAGATAGCTACAACATTATCTAAGCCAGAATTGGGAGATTTGTTTCACTTTTCTGTTGTGAGTCAAAGACAATAAAATCTTTCCTAAGGATCATTAACATACCAGTAAAAAGCAGGAATACACCTGAATGAAAAAAGGAGATGGTCCAAGGCATTAGATGAGGTATTTTCCTTCATGTCCTCTTCTCTAAAGCCATACATAGGCACTTATTTTATTTTTGTAAATACTTCCCTAAAATTACTTTCTTACCTCCATTCTATTACTAACACAATTCCCTATGGATGGAATACCCTCCTCTGCTCTTTTTTTTTTTTTTTGCCTTTTAAAATTTTATTCATCTTTCAAGACTCAGCTCAAAACACTACAACTATTGGTTCTGGCCAGAAACTCTGAGGGTCTTTTCCTTCCAGATTGAGTCTTTGGTGAAGGCAAACTAGGCTATTTCCTGCCTCAATAACCTTTAACTATAAATGGGTTGCCTCAGACAAACTAAGATCTTAGCTTAAGGCTAGGATTTCCCACTGCATCCAGGGCCATTTCCAGGAATCCTGATCTATGTCTTGACATTGGACCCCAAAGACTCTGAAGGAGACAGGATGATGACTCTGCACAGTTCAGCCTCAATTAAATCCAATTCACTAGCAAGTCAAGACATCATGCTCCTCCTGATATCATTAATCCTTTTTGAGAACAGCAAAAAACAAAATACTACTTCTGCCATGAATTTTTTAAATTATCATTCTGACTCTAGTCAGAAAGTAACATTCCATCCCTTCCACGTAACACTTTGTACCTCTATTATACATAGTGTTCTAATTTATATCATTGTTCTCTCTTCTATCTACAGTTCAGAAGAACAGAGGCCATATATTTTTCATATCTAATTTAGCATAGTTCTCTGTGCTAAGAAACACTAATAAAGTGTTGAATGGGCTCTTTTTACATGATTAACATTTTGTTCACTTAATATGCAGAAATACAAAAAGAGATCATAGGAGCATGAATTTAGAACTTAAGGGGACTCGGCGGTCACCTAGTCCTACTTCTTCATTTTATAGATGAAGAAACTAGACAAGAAAGGTTAAGTAACTTGCTTAAGATTATAAAAGTTCTAAGTACTCAGATTCACTATACCATGTTATCTTCCTATCTGTTACACAGATCAAAGTATTAACTGATCTTCAGCATGGCCACACTTTTGCCTATAGCTCTTCCAACCCAAGTCTCTCCTTGTACTCCATCCTCAATTCTCTCCTTGCAGATGGAGCAAGCATCTTTGTGATTCCCTATTGTTCCCTGGAAAGCATCCCTCCTCCCTTCTTTGACACAGAGTTGACCTTGGATTGAGTTCCTTCTCCTGACTTTTACTCAGCTTCTCCTTTACCCCCCTCCCCAGTTGTCAATATAAATCTTTAATTTTCCACTGTAGGAGCTCCTCTTTTCCCCAGTAACTTAGCAACCCTCCTTCTCCTCCTGACCGGAGCCTCCTTTGCAATCCTAGGTATGCTAAGTTTCTGCTGTAACTGGTACCTCCTCACCCAAGGTGGGGGAGGCAGGAACTTCCTTAGAGGAAGCAGCTCTAAGAAAAGCTCTGGAGCCTTGCACTGCCAAATTCATTGCCTGTGGGCAGTGATATCAAAAGTAATGCCAAGAAAGCAAAAGGGGTGGAGGATTAAGTAGAATATCGCACTGTTCTTAAATTTAGATTGATGCTGTAGGAGACAGGTCTCCCTACCCTATATGAACTTCCATGGTTAATTTTCTAATGAGATGGTGAGATTAAATGAAATATTTCTAAAACACTTAGCACAGCATCTGGCACATAGTAAGTTTTAATAAAAGATTGTTTCTTTTCTCTGTCCCTGCAACTTCCTCTCCTAGTGCACAGACAGGTGACTTCCATGATTTTGACTCATGCTGATTCCAAGTACAGTTATACATGTACATTTATACAATCAACTCTTTTATCACAGAATATGACATTTAAAAGGGTTGGGGCATGACTTCTGGGTAATTTAATAATTTTATTAATAATGCCAGCATTTTAATAAAAGGATGATCATTTGTCTTCTCTCTCTCTTAAACCAAAGGCAATGATGGTTTTTACACATAGATTCAATGGAAGAGGGGTGGTCCTGAGTGTGGCAATCAATTATGATTGGTTAACAATTAATGAAAGAATGAATATTACAATGAGGGGCTGATCCTATTCATTTGAAGTTTAATTATGTCATTCACTTCTAAGTCACCCCAGTCTTGGACAATCTATTAAAATAATTTCTCCCCACCCAGATCTGAGGCACAAAGGTGAGGGAGGGGTCTGAACAAAACTGTTAAGAAAGTTAATCCAGTGTCATTATCAGTAATGTCCTCCAATAGATTGAACTTTTGAAATCAGGACTTTAGAAAAAGAGGGAACTTCTGGGCCTCCCCAAATCATTGGTTATTAATAATCATTTCTCTCGAGACACCTGTAATGAAATGACTTCAAGGGATTTGGAATAATTTGGCATTATTTAAGTGAGCCTGATATAAGTGCCTTGGCCATGATTTAGGGTGTTGGGTATCCCAGCAGAGGCTTACTGCTTGAGGTCAAGGACTGACTCATTTGTTTATATGTAAGTCTAGGATCTATCACAATATATGTCACATAGGAGGTGATTAATAAATGTTAGCTTCCTTTAAGACTCCGACAAATGGTCATCTCTGGCAAAGAGGTCTTTCATAATCACCAAGGTAACTAGTGTTTTCATCACTAAAGCTATCATCCATATACTCTGTTTTTATCTAGTCTGTACCCATTTATGTATATGTTGGCTTCCCCATTAGAAACTTAGTCTGTTATTGTTTTTTCTTGGTGTACTTAGCACTTAGCTCAATGTCTGGAATATTGTAAGCACTTCATAAATGCTTGTTGATTGACTGATGGTAGAATTTGTATTATCTCTATTACAATATTGCCACCTGACATATCCCAGAATACTGAAAAAAATCCCAGAATATCACTCGGATGTTCAAGTTTTACATTATAATAACCAAGGCTTATGGAATGATTGTTTATTGAATTATACAAAATATCAATAGGCAACTTCTACAAGTAGGGACTGAATTTTTTACTGTCTAGATTCTCTTACTTTTTATTTCATTTGTTCAGTTTAGTGACCACAATTCTACTTTGTCAGTCCTCTTGACCATTCAGCTGAAAAAGTCAACTGTGGGGGAAGGGATCCTAGCTTTTTCTCACCATATATTATATGGCAGCACAAACTGTGCTCAGTACTTGAATCAGTCTGTTGTCAATAAGAACACTACTCAGCACGTCTCCTTTCAAGCAAGAAAAGGCAGCCACAAAAATCAGGAACACGCTGCATTTCTTTTGAATTGTATTACTATTTATTGAGTCAGCTTGCTTAAATGGTTAACTGTCAGAACAGGAAGAAAGACTTTGGTACCTGGAAGACTTTCTCCAACCTCTCTGTCTTCTTTCAGAGGATAGAGTAACTTGGTGTCCATCAATCATTTATCCCTGCAATTGTGTCATCTTTCTCTGCAGTCCCTTGGCACCCAGACAGAAATTAGACTGGAACAGAGATATGGAAAAGAAACTCCTACTCTCTTGGAGGCTTGTCAAGTTGATCTGTGCTGTGTAATACTGCCACCTGTTTTACATCCTAGAAGACTGGAAATTGCTTTATCACCTAGGGGATCAGACTTCACTAATAACCAAGGCATATGGATGGATTGCTTATTGCATTTTATGAAATATCAACAAGCAACTTCTTGTTTTCAACTCTTCTACCCAGTACCCTTGCTAATATAAAAAATTAATACTATTCCTAAATTTTTAAATTTTAGTTTTTATGTACCATTTCATATGAATATTTAATTTAAAAAAATAAGCCTTTGGATCTCCTCAATTTTTCTTCCCCTGCCCAAATGAACAGCAAAAAAAAAAAAAAAGAATAACTTTGTTACAACTACACATAGTCCAGAAAAACAAATTCCTGTACTGACCATGTATAAAATACATGTTTCATTCTGCACCTTAAGCCTATCACCTTTGTAGAAAAAGGTGAATAAAGTGTTTCATCTTTGGCTCTCTGAAATTGGTTTATCATTTTATTAATCAGTTCTAAAGTCTTTCAAAGTTGTTTTTCTTATAATGATGTTGCCATTATATATATATACATATATATATATTGTTCATATAGTTTTGCTGGCTTTTTGTTGTATCAATTCAGAGGTTTTCCTTTGAAACTTTCCATTTGATCATTTCTTATGGCATAGTAATATTCCATTTTATTACTATGTCTTAATTTGTTTACTTATTGCCATATAGGTGGGCATTCTCTCAATATTCAATTTTTTTTCAATTAGGAAAAGAGTTGCTATAAACATTTTTATACTTATGGGTCCTTTCCCTCACTCTCTCCTTTTTAGATAATTTTGGGGTATAGACCAAGTAATCATATTTCTGCAACAAAGGGAATGAATAAATTAATGTTCTTTTAAAAATTTATGTATTAACCAATATGTTTTCATGTTCATAGTCCTTTACATCATCGTGGTCTACTTTAGGTAGCAAACTAAAAAGAAAGGAAAAGATCATTGGAGGATGCAAGTTTAGAACAAATTCTATGATACCTGACTTAGTAAATACAATTAAGTGGGGAAAATGTCCTTTCTCATATCTTCATTTGGCTTACTGTAATTTGATTCAGTTTAACAAAAAAATGAATTATATATACAGGGCTTTGTGCTGGGAACTAAGGATACAACGAAGATGGAATAGCCCCTGCTTTCAAGCAGTTTAAAATATCAGCACTAGCCCTTGAATCAGGAGGACCTAAGCTCCAATGTGGCCTCAAACACTTACTAGCTGTGTGACCCTGGGCAAATCACTTAAACCTGTTTGCCTCAGTTTCCTCATCTGTAAAATGAGCTGGAGAAGGAAAAGGAAAATCACCCCAGTATTTTTTCCCAGAAGACCCCCAATGGGATCATGAAGAGTTGAATATGACTGAAAATGATTAAACATATATTGCTTTTATATTAGGAGCAACAGGCAGCCAGTTCTGATTAAATTTCACTCAGAATTCTTCTGTGCTCCATTTTTGTATATTCAGTTTGTTTTATACTTTGCTGTTCAACATCTAAAGGAAGATTTATTAAGAATTTTCTATTTGACCTTAGCTGGAATTCTGTCACTTCCATTAACTTAATTGTAAGCAGTGCTTCCTAAGGCCCAATTGACTTCATTCTCCAGGATGTCCAGGTAGTTCAGTAATCAACACTGTTGTAATTATTGGTTTTATTGAAATCTTTTACAATTCTTCTGTATACTCTTGAACAGAATAGCAGAACAGTTCATTTTGCCCTTTCTGGGGGCAACAATAATATTGATTCTGTGAGTGTGAGGAGGAAAAAGGAGTATTCTCATATGACAAGGAGATAAATGATGGAGAGGGTGGATGAAGAGGCTAACGAGTCATTGGTCCTTGGAGTGTTGATCCAAGAGACTTGGTATGGCTGCCAGCTGTCTAATTTATTCAGATGAAGTGAAGACACATGGGTCTAAGAAGTGAAGAGCCTAGTGGCTTAGTTCTTCTTAGTCTTATGACATATACATAAAGTATAGAAACAAAAGAAAAAAATTATCTTTATAATAGAACCATTCTATTTAGTTGCCTTATAACTTGTTCTAATTTAATGCTTTGGAGTTAGTTATGTGAATGTTTTGTGTTACAAATAAATTTTCCTAATTGTAGAATACTTCATTAAAAAAAATTGTGATCAAGCATAATTTCTTGATTATTTTCAAACCAAGTTACTTAAATTGAAATTATTTTCCATTTCTTTGTGAATAAATGAATAACATTTTAAAAAGCTTTTTATTTGTCTAGTATCTTGCTAGACCCTGTGCTATGCAAAACCATATCACAGTTGTGATGACACTGTTCCCAAAATGTTTCTTGAGAATGGACACAGAGAACTTCAGAAATTTTCTCTCTAACGTAATAATAAATTAACACTTTAACGTTTGCAAAACACTTTACATATATTTTCACATTGGAGCCTCATAAACTTTTCTAGGTCATTTAATTATATCTGAGACAAACTCATCAGAATTTATCTCTCCAAGCAATCTGACCTTCTTAATATAGTTCCTGGTACCTTGCCACAGACTAGCAAAAAAGAGTAGAGCCACTACGCAGGGGATCTCTGATCTTCCAGAACATCAGGACACTCATCAGACTTGACTAGTACTTGAGAGAAGCAAAGAAATCCATATAGTTAACAAGGAGCCAGATCCTTGATCCCTCAGTTAAAAAAATTCCCATGGCTGTATTTGAGCTTCATAACTGCAAAATTATATAACTTTGTAGTGATTTTTCCTTAGCTATACTGAGACACATACAACCAAATCAGTCAATCCTGTTTACCTACACAAAAGCGCTTTGATGATGGCTTTTGTAGACAACTTGTGAATGGCTTCCAAAAGGAGAGATCAGTGAGAAGATTTTCCAGCTGTTCTACTGGAGTACTTGCATCCTTGGCTTGTGGTGTTTGTGTCTCTTACTTTTTATGATCATTTGGTGACACTAGTTTCTGCCCAGCAGATGTGGTTTGTTTAGCTTTTCTCTGGCTTGTGGGTATCAGTTATTTGGGACTTAAGCCTCTGATAGAAGGTAGAATGGAGACAGTGGCTTACCCCAAAGAGAAAATGAATGGCACATTTAGAACTTGATGTTAGAAAGGTACTTTAAAAAGTAAAATACATAACTTTTTAGGTATTTTGATAAGAATGATTTTGCCTTTTTTATTGGGTGCCTCTTTACTCTTTTTGCTTTCTGACTGTATCAAGTTCTTCCATCTACAATTTTTGAGAGGCTTTGGTGGATATTTAGAAACAATGTACAGTGTGGTCAACTCAAGAATTAAATGAAGCATTGCCTAAATAATTTGTAATCATTGCCTAAATAAACTATACTTTAAAATATTATACACCAAAAACATAATTTTATTTTGATAAAAAAACATGGTTAAACATATATGTTTTTTTTCTTCCTGGAATAATAGTGATTTTATGTTTGTAAAGTAGCTTGAAAGAAAAAGTAGCACCTCTTCTTTCCAGTTCTGGAAGCTTAGATGCTCAGATCTTAAATTTCTAGGAGTATTTTTGAGGGAGAGGGATTTCCTAATACTGTTGCTCATGAACCCCTGGCTGATATGCTCTTTGTTATCAGTCAGCTAGTCAGAATTGGTTAGGTTTTAGAAAGAGGTATTTATTGGAGAAATAAAATAAGGGCAATTGTTATAGAAACAGTCCCCACCTTCCTGGCCAAATAAGTGTGAGATACTCTCTCCCAAGTACTTAAAGAGTCCAGGGGAAAGTGGGTCTAAGCTTTAAAAGATCATGTGGTAAAAGGTAACTGATAGCTTCTGATTGGATAGAAATCCATTTCTCTCTTTTTTTGATTTAACATGTACTTTTTTTTTTTTTGCAGGAGCCTATCCATCATGGTTAAAAAAAAAAAATACAAATACTTGTATTGATGTTTTCCTCTTCAAACTGAATGACTGGCAAGTCTGTGTTCTTAAGGAGTTTTGCATATCTCTCTGCCTCCTGTATCCCTGTGGGGAACCTAGGCCTTTCCCAGTAACATCAAACACAGATATGAATTCAAGTCAGGATCTCCCTTCTTGTTTCCTAGCAACTCAAGGACAGTGGTGCTTTCTCCTATTGAATTGTTCAGTGAAAGATTCTAGGATCACTTGGTGAAGGACTCAGTTCTCAGGGAAATGTTAATAACTTTCATTTGGAGAGACTGATCCTGGGATGATGGTAGTGGAGGAGGGGTGCTATAAAATTGAAGTGGGAGCTATTACAGATCTTTCTAAGGGACTCAAAATTGACCCAGAAGTAATTCACTTGTTTGAATTGGTTATTTCCTCTGATGGACTTTCTTTGTAGATATGGGATGAACCTTTGAAAACCACTAGAATTCTCTGCTAGGTTGATACTTGTTTGGCCAAATCTGCTCATAGATAAGCAAACTGAAAGATTCTTTTTTTGAACTGTCTAGAGAATGATTTTTTCTGTCTGTGCAAGGCAATGTTTGGAATTACTTAATGGGTTCTGTCAAAGAATCACTCAGATTTCTGTGATTTAAAGGTAAAGGTGGAATGAAGGGGAGGTATCTAAAAATCAGGCTAAAAATTGTAAGAAACTGTTTCTTTTTCCTTTTTGCTTTTGCTTAAAAGTATAAAGAAAAAAATATCCTTTGTTCCCTATAGATTAATCTGCTATAAAAACAGCTAATGGGAAATTTGCATATTTCTTGGGAAAGCCACTGAACAAAGATGTTGTTTTCCTATCTTCAGGCTTGATGCTCTATCTACTGAGACACCTAGCCTCTCCTACACAAAGGTAGTGTAAGGCAGAGTTTCTTAAACTTTTTTCTACTCACAACCCTTTTTCATCTGAGACCTCAGGTATATAAGTATATAAAATAGGTGTATAAATCAAACATTTACTGATAATAAATCATAAAGAAATTTATTTTAAAACAATTCTTTGGTGTATATATATATGTATATGTAATTTTACCATTTATTAAAGATGTAAGCAAACTTGCATACCAATGAGATGAATGTGCTTGTTTATTTTTTTATATAAAGAATTAAATCTTGGCAAAATATTTGATACCTTTTATTGTTGCCAGATTTTTCTCACCCTCATATGGGATCATGACCTACAGTTTAAGAAGCTTTGGTGTAAAGCAACTTTATTCCACAGTGGAATTTGTGCAAGAGAAACAAAAGATATCCCTGGGCACATACACCCCCACCCCCTTTCAAAGAGCAGATGATTGGCTACTTGTACCTTCCATGTAAATGAACTTCCTTCTTAGCAAAGTGGAGATGTTTGGTTAGCTCCCAGTGACTAGTTTGTGATATTTATTTTTTATACATACTTAAACACTTGTTCTTTATTGTTCCTTTTCTTCTCTAAACATTTCAGCTTCCAGCAGTTCAATCTCACTGGTGTGTGAGAGTATTATGTTTGGGGGCGGATTGGGGAGATATGCAGAGTAATGTATATTCTAGGCTATATTCTATATTTTCCATATGCAATCATTGCATAGAATCAGAGGAAAATAGGTTTAGAAGTACAAAGGATTGTAAAGGTTATTCTCTTCATTTTATAGATGAATAAACAGAGGCCAAGAAAGGCTAAAAAACTTACTCAGAATCACACATGTCAGGTCAGAGTGAAAATTTGAACCCAGGACTTCTGACTTCAAATCCAACACTCTATCCATTACATTGGGCTTGTACTGTTTTCCTTTTGGGTGTGATTGTACCTTTTAAAAGACATGATGGCAGGTTCTATTTCTTTCACAGAGCCCAGAATCCAGAGAAAATTATTGTCAATGCCTTGCACACAGTTTGCATTTAATAAATGTTTGTTGAATTCAGTTGACTTTCAGAGACCATGATTAATCAACTGGCTGATTTAATGGATCTCAGGAGGTACTTCAAAATTATTATTTATATTTCCCTGACCTTTGATCCAAATAAATAATTTTTAGATGATATCTACTTCCTTTGATACCACCTTCAATTTCTGATAATATGCTTTGAATTTCAAACAATGGGGGCTCTGGGCATTATTCTTCTTGTAACTTTGTGTTAGTTCCTGAAATGACAGCACTTTTTTTTTCAGTGGATATATAACCTGCTGAAGTGAATTGAAATGGTTTTGGCAAGCAGGAAATTATTGCCAGCACTGTGATTTTTTTTTTTTTTTTAGAAATTCCCCATCTCTATAAGAAAACTCAGTGGAAATACATTTAATTAACCAAATGAAATGCTATTTCTGTGTTGATTCTATTGGAAATCACATCAGTCAGTAGTTTCAGTAACTAGAAACTACTGAGGAACCAGAAGCTACTTTACAGCTTTTTAAAGGAATTTATCTTTATTTAGTGAATCAAGTAGAGCTGGGCAAACTCAAAGCTTTATTTTTTACTGATAATGTAAGGCTACCTCAAGCACTACCTTATCACCTCAAGGGAGGAGACTAATCCAGAGATATTAGATAACCTGCCTACAATCACACAAGTAGTACCTAAGAACATGCTTAGAATACTCACTGTCTGGAATATAATGCTAAATGACTAGCAGAGTCCTTATAAAAACTTAGCTTAACTGATTTCAAACCCAAAATGCTTCCCATGTCTCTTACTGCCTCTGTGTTTAGCATAATTAATTCACATAAATTGGGGATCTAAATAATTCAGATTCTGAAATGGATTTTTTCACCCAGAATGATTTACTTTGTCTTGACATGCAAGTTAAATTAATTTTTTGAACTCTTGTCTGTATATGGTGCAGTATGTAGACAACCTGAGTTCAAATATCTTCTAAGACAAATTATTTGTTGTGGCCCTTTAGTCATGTCAGTTATATCTGACTTTCCGTGATGTAATTTGGGGTTTTCTTGGCAAAGGTCCTGGAGTAGTTTGTCATTTCCTTCTCCCGCTAGTTTTACATATGAGAAAAATGAGGCAAACAGGGTTAAATGACTTGCCCAGGTACTAAGTGTCTGAGACCAGATTTAAACCTGAAAAATGAGTCTTTGTGAATCTAGGCCCAGAACTCTTCACTTATCCTGGTGACCAAGATGAATTATATCAGCATCTTAAAAATCCCAAATTAGAATATAGGCAAGAGGCTACAGGTAAGAGGTTACTAGTTCAGATATAACTTTTAAGTGCCTCTAATTCAAGAGATATTCTTTTTTAAAGGTCACAACATAGTTTTTGTGCTATTAAAGTTTATAGTCTTAAGAAGGAAAAGGGCCCACATGTGCAAGAATGTTTGTGGCAGTCCTTTTTGTAGTGGCTAGAAACTGGAAACTGAATGGATGCCCATCAATTGGAGAATGGCTGAACAAATTATGGCATATGAATGTTATGGAATATTATTGTTCTGTAAGAAATGACCAGCAGGACAATTTCAGAGAGGCCTGGAGAGACTTGCATGAACTGATGCTGAGTGAAATCAGCAGAACCAGGAGAACATTATACACAGCAACAACAATACTATATGATGATCAGTTCTGATGAACATGGCTCTCTTCAACAATGAGATGATTCAAACCTATTCTAATTGTTCAGTGATGAAGAAAGCCATCCATACCCAGAGAGAGGATGTGAGAACTGAGTGTGGACCACAACATAGCATTCTCTCTCTGTCTTGTTGTTTGCTTGCATTTTGTTTTCTTTCTCGTTTTTTTTTCCTTCCTTCTTGATCCAATTTTTCTTGTGCAGCATGATAACTGTATATATATTGGATTTAACATATATTTTAACATATTTAACATGTATTGGACTATCTGTCACCTAGGGGAGGGGGTAGGAGGAAGAAGGAGAAAATTTGGAATAGAAGGTTTTGCAAGGGTCATTGTTGAAAAATTACTCATGCATATGTTTTATAAATAAAAAGCTTTAATAAAAATTAAATTAAATGAAATTAAAGCCTGATAGGAATGAGGAGATAATAAGACAATTACAGACCCATATCTTAAATGAGATAACTTATAAACATGGGCTCTTATAGAGGAAATACATTGTAGATTTCATCTTGAGAGATTTGTTGTATTTGGTGAAGTTCTCCAAATGCTTGCATTTCTGACACTGCTAATTGTATCAAGGCCCTGGACATTATAGAGTTTCCTGATTAACATTCAGAATCACTTTAAAGTTTTTTCCTAAATATGTTTTGCATGACTGCACAAGTATAAAATCTATATCAAACTGTTTTTCTTGTTAATGAAGGTAAATTAGGAGGGAAAGAATTTGGAATTCAGAATTTTAAAAGAATGAATATTAAAAACTTTTCACACATAATTAGAAAAAATAACATATATGAGAAAAAGAGTTTTTTCTAATTAGACAGTGAAACCAGACATGGGAAAAAATCATGTATATGAAGAATGCCTGTTATCCTTTAATTTTTTCTTCTTTTATTGCTAAAGCTAATGTTTCTAATAGTAATGGTAATAGTGGGCAGCCTTGTTTCACCCCTGATCTTATTAGGAAATCTTCTAGTTTATCTCCATTACATATAATACTTGCTGATGATTTTAGATAGATGCTACTTATCACGTTAAAGAAAACTCCATTTAAAGAATGTCTCTTACTTGCATGAACTGATGCTGAGTGAAACGAGCAGAATCAGGAGATCATCATACACAGCAACAACAGTATTACATGATGATCAATTCTGATGGACATGGCTCTCTGCAACAAAGAATTGTCTCAAACCAGTTCCAATTGTTCACTGAAGAAAACCATATACACCCAGAGAGAGGGAAATGAAATATGGACCACAAAGTAACATTTTCATGATCTCTATTGACATTTGCTTGCATTGTGTTGCCTTTCTCTGATTCTTTTTTTTTTTCTTGTAGATAGGATTTTTCTTGTATAACTTCTCAAGCATTTCAACATTATTAACATGTAGTGGACTTCCTGCCATCTAGGGGAGGGGAGGGGACTGGGGGTAAAATTTGTAATGGAAAGCTTTGTAAAGATCAATGTTGGGGAACTACCCATACATATGTTATACAAATAAAAAGCTTTAATAAATTAAAAAAAATAAAGAATGTCTCTTGTCTAGACTATGATATAAAGTTAGACAGCTCAGAAGCTGATCCATCAGTACATATATTTTAAATAGATACTGCTCATGAGCAATAGTGAAAGAAAGACAGAGAGAGAGGGAGAGAGGAAGAGAGAAAGGGAGGGAGATATGGAGGGAGGGAGAGGAAGAGGGGAAGAGAAAGGGAGGGAGAGAGACAAGAGAAAAGGAAGGAAAGAAGGAAGAGAGGGAGGGAGGGAGGGAGAAAAAAAAGGGAAGGAAGGTAGGTCTAAGGGTTCTCATTTCTCAGTAGCCAAAAGAGCTTAAGTGGGATTGTACCAGGAGGCTATAACAAGAGTAGGAGAAAGGTCAATCAGATCCCAGGGATAGCTTTAAGAAAGTAAACCACGTTGGGAAGAGAGTGGTAAGGGGAAACACTAGATATTATTCTTTTCATACTATTTTATATCAAGAGAGCTAAAGAATCCCTGCTTCTCTTCCCCTCCCCAGTACTTTGGGTATACTGCCTATGGATAATTTATAGAAGATAAATAAGTATTACACAGGATGTTAGGATATAATCTGACCCTTGAACAAATACTGACATCAACAAGGTCACAGATCTATTAAGCAATAAATCACATTTATATGATACTTTAAGACAAATGCTTTTAATATATTTTTTCAAAATGCTTTATGTATATATACATGTATATATACATAAAGTTATATATATAGTATATATATATATAAATATATATATAAATCTTATATATATATATAAATCTTAAAGTATATATATAAATCTCATTTGATCTTTGTCACAACCCTGGGGGGAAGGCGCTATGGTTTGCCCATTTTACAAACTGAGAAAAAAATTAGGTGACTTGTCCTATTACACAATTTGTAATTTTCTAGAGCTGAATTGGAACTCAGGTCTTCTTGATTCCAGTTCTTTATCCACTATGCTACCTAACCACTTATTCTTTTTAAAAGGCCAGGAAGGAAGAGAACAATATTTAGATGAGTTGTCATCTTGTTTATAGTTACACATTTTTAGTGACTCCATGTCAGGTAGCTAGATGATAAAATGAATGGAGAATTGAACTAGGTGATATAGTGAATAGAGCTGACTTAAAAAGTGTAAGCCACCCTATAAACTCCAGGGCAGATGTCCAACATCATCTTTCATCTTTAAAATATACCGTCCCTGTGACGTAGAACCACAGATTACTATCTTCAATTTACAGATGGGACCCTTGAAGCACAGACAAGTTAGATTTGCCTAAGACTGTCCATAGACTTCTTCATTTCTTTCTGTATACTGTCTCTTGATGACCTCAAATGTTGATGGTAGTTCAATCATCTCTGAATATATGACTTCCAATTTTTGTATCTATCCAAATTTCTCCTCTAAATTCTTCTGTATCACCAACTTTGTGCTCGATATTTCTACTAGAATGTCCTGCTTAACTCAGTTTTCTTAAAATGCAACTTAATCATATTCCTACTCTAAATCTACCTCTTCTCTGAAACTCTCTATTTTAATTAATTCTACTACCTTCCTCTCAATTTTATTTTGAACTTCTTTCTAGATAGAGTAGTGGATAGAAAAAGGTCTTCTTGACTCCAGTTCTTTATCCACTATGCTACCTAGCCACCTCCAATTAGAATGTGAAATAGTTATTCCAAGTATAATTATCACTTATCACAGATCCAGCAGTCAATATTACACACTTGTTAATGTGTGATATACTGGAGATGCAAATATGAAATGAAAAATGATGAAGGAAGACTCATCTTAATGAGTTCAAATCCAGCCTAAGATACTTTCTAGCTCTGTGACTCTGAGCAAGTAACTTAACCTGAGTTCCTTGTCTATAAAATGAGCTGGAGAAGAAAATAGCAAACCATTCCAATATCTCTGCCAAGAACACCCTAAATGAGGCCATGAAGAATTAGACACAACTGAAAACAACTCCCAATGACAAAAGGATAAAATTATTCCCATTAAAAAATAATATTGTACTAATTGTAGTGCAGCAGCTAGGTGGTGCACTGGATAGAGTCCTATACCTGGAGTCAGGAAAATCTGAGTTCAAATCCAGTCTCAGATACTTAGTAGTTGTCTGATCCTATATAAATCATATAACCCTTTTTGCTTCAGTTCCTCATCTATAAAATAAAGTGGAGGAGGAAATGACAATCCACTCTAGTGTCATAGCCAAGAAAACTCCAAAGAGACTACAATTGAACATCAGCAGATTCAAAATATTAAAATTATATTTTATTCTTCCTCCCTCTCCAACAGCCCTATATCCTGTAATTTGTCAAGTTCTGCCAATTTTACCCATATGATATTTGATATATCTCTCTACTTTTATCCACTCACTACTGCCACTCTGGTTCAAGCCCTTACTCCTTTTTCTTGGATTATTGTAGCCTATTGTCAGCCTTTAGTAGATCTCATTGCTTCCTGCCTCTCCCTTCTTCTTCAAACAATTGCGCAAATACCTTTCCTAATGCACACATCTGACCTGTTTCTCTTTCTTACTAAAATATCTTGAGGCCAGCAGTTATTAATATTTAATTGGCAACTTTTTTTTGCTTTTGATACTAATAAAGACTTCCCCAGCCTCCTCTTGTCCAAGTCTTTGATATCCTTTCCTCTTTCAAATGCCATGAGAATTAATTCTTCATTTGTATCATAATTGTGTTGCATCTAGCATAGATCTCATCTGTGATTACTTGGTCTGGTCCAATTTTTCATCCTATATTTGTTTTCTTATCTTTTCCCAAGATAACCAGAAAGAAAAAAAAAAAAAAGAATACCACAGCTTTTGAATCAAAAAGCCCCTTTCCTTAGTTTTCTCACCTATTAAATAGAAATGAAAACATTGGAAAGGAACACATGATAATAAGTACCTGCCACACCCTGTAGCTGGAAAGTCCAATAAAGGAGTGAGCTGCAGTTATATTTTTATCACATTAAAAATTAGGGGCAACTAGGTGGTGCACTGAATAGAACACTGTCCCTGGAATCAGGAGATCCAGAATTCACATCCAGCTTCAGACAATTGTTGTGTGATCTCACCCTGATTGCCTCAAACAAACACCCCCAAAAAGAATTAACTCTTTAATTAGGACCTTGGATTTACCCATAAAAATGAAAATATTTAGCTTGATATTTGAAAATCAAAACTTGGTTTCTAACCCCCTTAATCTTAACTGCTTTACTCCTTAATTGTAATAATTTTTAAAAATTGATAGTCTGAATCTTCCTTCCAATACTATATATACATGCTGTCTAGAAACTCAATGACTGTACCCTACCAACAGACAATAGACTTTGGACAGGGCTGGAGTGATATGACATTCAGGATACTGGACCATAGAAATTTTATTCTTTTGAAATGGCACACGCAGTTAACCTAAAGGAGTCTCTTAAATTTGAACAAATCCTGATGTTATGGAGGATGCGGGATATATAAGTGAAATAGACTGAAAATGGTTATCTCAGCTGGATTCTGGTTATCTCAGCTGGGATTCTCTATCTATTACATGAAACATCTGACAAAGATAGGAGAAATCAGCTTGTTGGAGCTCCCTCCTATCTCTAGGAGTGAGAGTGTGAGATGAAACTACTGACCTAATGGCTAAAATAAACAAGTGTCTGAATAAGAGGAGTAATTAGAAGGTTTCAAATAGCATTACCAAAAAACCTGAAAATGTAGGATTATTATGGAAGGCTAAGGATAGTATAGGGGGGCAGCTAGGTGGTGCAGTGGATAGTGCTGGGCCTGGAGTCAATTTGACTCATTTTCATGAGTTCAAATCTGAACTTGGACACTTATTGTGTGACCCTGAGCAAGTCACTTAACTATCTGCCTTAGTTTTCTCATCTGTAAAATGAACTGGAGAATGAAATGGCAAACCATTCCAGTATCTTTGCCTAGAAATGAAGTATTGCACATATTCGATTTGTCAAGTATTTTAACATAATTAACATGTAGTAGACTTTCTGCTATCCAGGGGAGGGGGGCAGTAGGAGGGGAAAATTTGTAACAGAAAGCTTTGCAAGGGTCAGTGTTGAAGAATTACTCATACATATGTTTTGCAAATAAAAAGTTTCAATTTAAAAAAAAAGAAATGAAGTATTGGACATAACTAAAAAAAAACAATTGAATAACAAGTGAGCTGGACTATGATTTCAGTAATAAAGAGAATATTTGAATGAGTAAAATCTCTTATCAGTTCAAGTCTCTGTAACTTAATAATCTTAACAAATTGTTTAGGCCACTGAAAGATTAAATAACTTGCCTGGGGTCAAATTGACCCTAGGGTTCAACTTGAGCATTCTCTTAATATGGAACATTGTTATGTCCTAGTTCTCCTCCTAGCTGTTGGACTACAACTTCTCAGACTTCTTTGCTAAATCCTATTCCAGAACTTGCCCACTTTAATCTATTCTACATAACTGATTTCATCAGCTCCCTGCATTTAATTGTTATTTTTATGCCAATAATTCTCAATCTACCTATCCTCTCTGCTGACCTCTGATCTTCCATATCCAACTGTCTTTCAAACACCACAAACTAGCTATGCAGTAGACATCTTAAACTCAATATGTCCAAAACTGAATTCCTTATCCTTCCCCCTTTCTCTCTCTGTAATTATTATTCTCCCTATTACTGTCTCTCCCCATCACTCAGACTTGAAATCTAATGATATCCTCAACCCTGCACTGTCTCTCACTAGCCATATACAATCTGTTGCCAAGGCCTATTGATTTCACCTTTGCAATATCTCTAAAATTTGCCTATTCCCTTCCTCTTAAATTGCCTTCACACCTGGACTATTGCAATAGCCTGCTGGTAGGTCTCCCCACTCCAAACCATCCTCCATTCAGGTACCAAAGTGATTTTCCTAGAGCTCCTGTCATCCTCAGAGTCAAATACAAAATCACATATTCTTTGTTCCAATGACTATGGCCTCCTTGCTTTTCCTTGAATGGAGCACTCTCTCATCTCCAGACATTTCTTCTGGCTAATCCTAAATATACACACACTGTCCCCAATGCTTGGAACACTCTCATCCCATTGGCTTCCCTGGCTTCCTTCAAGTCCTAGCTAAAATTCCATCTTCTAGAGGAAATGTTACTCAAGTATTAATTTTAATGTTTTCTTTCTGCTAATTATTCCCTATTTTTACATATAACTTGTTTGTATACATAGATATAGATATGTGTGTGATTGCTTGTTGACCCTCCTTTTTTTTTTGTATTTTGCTTTTTTCTGTATCCCTAGCACTTAGCACAGTGCCCAGGCACTTAATTAATTGATTGAAGATCATTTTGGCAGCCAAATGAAGGATGGATTGGAGTGAGGAGAGGTTTGAATCATGAAGACCAACCAGAAGGCTTTACCAATAGTCTATTTGTGAGGTTATAAGGTCCTGCACCAAGTTGGTAGCCCTGGGAATGGAGAAAAGAAAGCTTGCGTAAGACTTTTTTTGCTAAGAGTAGAAATAACTCGGCTTGACAACAGATTGATTATTTGGAGTGATAGTAGTGATAATGAGAGAGGAATTGAGAATCGTATCCTGGGTGACAGACAGAATGGTGTTAACACAAGAACAGGAAAGAAGGAAGAGGGGAAGGAAGATTTGGGAGAATAGATTATAAAACAGAGCCAGGATAGGTCTTCTTGGTTCTGAGGTTGACTTCCAACAAAAAGTCTAAGAGTGCTGGTGGGAGGTGCTGGAATCAGAAAGTCTCATCTTCATGAGTTCAAATCTGGCCTCAGACACTTACTAATTCTGTTTGCCTCAGTTTCCTCATCTGTAAAATGAGTCGGAGAAGGAAGTGGCAAACCACTACAGTATTTTTGCCTAGAAAACCCCAACTGGGGTCACAAGGAGTTGGACACAATTGAAATGATTGACAAATCAAAGCTAGAGAGAGAATTTGCAGTAACAGAATTGGAAAAATTTTTTTTATTCTGTATTTTTACCAGATAATTAGACCAAGATTGAAGTTTATAGTGAAGAGAGGTGGGAATTTGTGTTCTTTCTGGTAAGGATGAATGAGGAGGCAGAAGGAGTGGGTTGGATGGGTTTGAGGGTGTGTACCCTTTTTCTCTTTTGGATCTCCACAGTCATTAGTTCTTATTTCTTATAGGGATTAGCCCCAGATCAGAGCTGGAATGTGACCTCACCCATCACTGTCTTTCACCTTCATCTGCACTGTGTAAAGTAATAACAAAGCCTATGTTTGTTATATTTTGTGAATGGTAACTATACCAATCCAGAGGAGCTCAGAGCTTAAAAGCTGGGAGCCAGCTGCCCGGAGAGCCACTCTGGCTTTGGCCCCAAGTGAAATCAGGAAGTGCAGAGTGTTTACCAGGTAGACACTGTTGCCAACCCTCTTTCCCCGGGAGATCTCACTGGGCTGGTCAGAAGCCCATGGGCTGGGCTGGGCTGGGTTTGGCAGAGTCCACACTTCCTCGAGAGTGCTTGCAACCTGTGGGCGATGCTGGGTCCGGCTGCTCAGCTTTCTGGAGGAGCAACACGGAAGGAGGGCTGTCACTAAGCATGGCCTGCAGTTTGCCAGGAGCCTTCCTTGACTGCTCTGGGGAAAGACATAGAGAGGTGGCCTCTTCTCACGGCTACTGGTCTCTAGAAGGATGAAGGAGTTGAACGCTTGGTCTGCAGTCAGGAAGATGGCTACTTTTTACCAGTGCATCCGGGCTGACTCCAGGTTAGAGCTTGAACTTGGGAGCTTCTGGGGTGACCTTGTCAAAATAAAATAAAAGGGCTGGTGGAGAGAGGATAGGAAAGACAGACAGACACTGAGACAGATAGACAGACACAGGAAGAGAGAAAAAGAGACATAGATAGAAAGGCAGAGACATGTCTCAGAACTCTGAGTGAATAGCTCGAGAAGATTACCTTGTACACAAGCAGAACCAGTGATTTGTTAAATAGCTGGCTTCAGGCATCCCCTGCCGTTCGTGTTTTTAGGTACGGCTGACCACACCATAGAAGCCCAATCTAAGCCTTGGTGGTCCCTACGTGCATCCCCTTACAGATCAGCCTCCCTGGTTTTAATCCTGAAACGCTGGAGAAAAATAATGAGGTTTTTAACCTGCATTATCTTTATAGGAGAGATATGCTGGCTAATCACTCAGCTGTTTCCAAAATGGAATCTGCTTTACAGTAGTTTGGATACAAAGACCTTTTCTGCAAATAATGATTCATAGCGCTAATGTATATATGCCCTCAAACAGGTAATCCAAATACATTTGATTTGGGCAGAAGGAAGTGAAAGGACATTTGGTGCTCCTGTTCCATTCTTTTTCCTCTGGGGGTATGTCCAGGTTTTTTAAATGAGTAGTCTTGAATTTGTAAGAATATGTTGTTTTTCTTTTGGTTGTTTATAGTGTATGAGCTTATTATCTATAGAATGAAAGGTTTTATGTATTGCACACAAGGTCATATGTCTCACTATAGGATTATTTCAGCCAGATGTTCTTTTCCTTCACTTTGGTTGTGTGTCCCCAACATAAAGTGAAATGCAGAGCTGGCAGGTTTCCAGAGAACTTGATTAATGAGATAGCCAAAAGGTGTATTTTAGCCCCCCCAAAAAGGAAAATATTTAGCTTGGCAAGATTATTACATAGTAATTGTTATAGTGTTCACTAATTATAGTATTAAGTATAGTAGCTATGTTTTTGTTGTTTAGTCATTTTCATTTGTGTCCTATTCTTTTTGACCTCATTTGGGGTTTTCTTGGCAAAGATATTGGAGTGGTTTGCCATTCCTCCTCCAGCTCATTTTACAGATGAGGAAACTGAGGCAAATGGAATTAAGTGACTTGCCCAAAGTCACACAACTTGTAAGTGTCTCCACTTACAGATTTGAATTCAGGAAGGCTGTTCTTCATCTATTATACGTACCTAATATCCATGGTAATAGACTTTAATTGATGTTACTACAAATACTCATAATCTGCAAGTTGGGTGAAGTGAAAAATGTTTAAAATTTAGAGGCCAAGCAAAAGACATCAAAATCACTTGGTATATATCACCTCCATTATACTGTCTGCTGCTGGAGTTAGTTGTTTCAGGAATGCTTTTAGTGAACCCAAAGCTTATATTTCTAATTATTTTATTCAACTATAAAAAGTAGTTATTATATTCATGTGGACAATAGTATATAGTACATTAGATTAAAAAAAAAGAATAATAGCAGGATTTATCCAGGACTTTTTTTTCATGTAATAACAGCAACAATATTTTAATTTAGTCAATTAGCTATGGATCTGATGATTTATCTTATGTAGCTCTCATTGCTATACAGTTTTCCTTAAGACATCATTGTAAGGTCAGAAGCATAAGTGATATTATCCCTATTGTATGGGTGAGGAAACTGAGGCAGAGAGAAGCAATTTGCCCAAAGTCACATAGCTAGCAAATGACAGAACCAGGCCTTGACACAAGGGCTCTAAATTCATTACTCTTCCTACTACACCATGATTCTTAGGATCATAATATGATATGTAGATTTAGAGCTAGAAGTAACCCTTTTTTTAAAAATTTAATTTAATTTATTTAATTTAATTAATTTATTTATTTTTTAATTAAAGCTTTTTATTTGTATAACATATGTATGGGTAGTTCCTCAGCATTGATCTTTACAAAGCTTTCCATTACAAATTTTACCCCCAGTCCCCTCCCCTCCCCTAGATGGCAGGATATCCACTACATGTTAATTATGTTAAAATATTTGACAAGTTGTGCAAGAAAAATCCTATCTGCAAGAAAAAAAAAGAAAATCAGAGAAAGGAAATACAATGCAAGCAAACCTCAATAGAGAGCATGAAAATGTTATGTTGTGATCCACATTTCATATCCCTCTCTCTGGGTGTGTATGGTTTTCTTCAGTGAACAATTGGAACTGGTTTGAGACAATTCTTTGTTGCAGAGAGCCATGTCCATCAGAATTGATCATCATGTAATACTGTTGTTGCTGTGTATGATGATCTCCTGGTTCTGCTCGTTTCACTCAGCATCAGTTCATACAAGTCTCTCCAGGCCTCTCTGAAATCGTCCTGCTGGTCGTTTCTTACAGAGCAATAATATTCCATAACATTCATATACCATAATTTATTCAGCCACTCTCCAATTGAAGGGCATCCATTCAGTTTCCAGTTTCTAGCCACTACACAAAGGGCTGCCACAAACATTCTTGCACAAGGGGCCCTTTCCCTCCTTGAAGACCTCTTTGGGATATAGGCCGAGTAGAAACACTGCTGGGTCAAAGGGTATGCACAGTTTGATAACTTTTTGAGCATAGCTCCAAATTGCTCTCCAGAATGGTTGGATCCATTCACAGTTCCACCAACAATGTATTAGTGTCCCAGTCTTCCCACATCCCCTCCAACATTCATCGTTATCTTTTCCTGTCATTTTAGCCAATCTGACAGGTGTGTAGTGGTACCTCAGAGTTGTCTTAATTTGCATTTCTCTGATCAATAGTGATTTGGAGCAACTTTAGAAGTAACCCTTATAGATTATCTACTCTAAACTCTTTATTTTACAGATGAGTAGAGTTTATGTTTGGTAAACCTGGTCTTAGAGGTAGTTGTTCTTTTACTCTGTGAGTACAGATACAAAAAAAATGGGGGAAAAAGTCTTTTTCAAGTCATACAAAATGTTACTTTTTTTTAGAAGATGAACATTTTCTTTTTTTTTTCTTTGGAGGCAATTGAGGTTTAGTGACTTGCCCAGGCTCACATAGCTAGTAAGTTGTCTGAGGTCACATTTGAACTCATGTCCTCTTAATTTCAATGCTAGTACTACATAAAACTGTGCTACTTAGCTAGACCTCAAGGAAGACAATTTTCTTTTTTTTTATTTCTTTTTTTTTCCTCAATAGTATTTTATTTTTCCAAGCACGTTTATTTGTATATAAGATTTTGTATTCCAATTTTTTTTCTCTCCCTTCCTAAGATGGCAAGTAATCTGATATAGACTATACATGTTCAATCCTTTTAAACATATTTCCTTATTAGTTACATTGTACAACAGACCAAAAGGGGGGAAAAAAAACCATGAGAAAGAATAAGTGGGAGGGAGGTGAAAACAGCATATTTCAATTCACATTTAGTCTCCATAGTTCTCTCTCTGCATGCCGATGGCACTTTCCATCCCAGATCTATTGGAATTGTCTCAGATCACTGCATTGCTGAGCAGAGCCAAGTCTATCATAGTTGATCACATAATCTTGCTGTTACTGTTTACAATGAGGAAGGATATTTTCTAAGAGTATACATGTGTAGAAATAGTGTGAAGGCTACCCCACTCTTTTCAGGGCTGCTTTCCACCTTTGGTGTCCACCTGATCCATTTAATTCTCACCTGTGACTCTAAGAAGCTGTAGCATGCACAATGGCCACATTCTATTAACCTTTTTAGTAAATGGGCTAAACGAGGTTAAGGGTCAGCTAATGGTCTCAAACCCTATAGTGAGTTAGAAGATATCTACTATGTATAGAGCTGTATTCCACATGCTGCAGAAAATATAAATAAGCCATAGCTCCTATCCTTGTAGAGTTTTCATTCTAGCAATGAAATGATGTATAATGAAGTAGAAAGTAATGAACTGTGTAGTCAGGAGACCTATGTTCAAATTCTGCTTCAGTTAATTGCTTCCTGGGAAAGTCATTTCATCTCTCTGAGCCTCAGTTTCCTCATCTGTACAATGGGGACAATATTACTTATGCTTTCAACCTTACACTGATAGGGTAAGATACTGGGAGATATCCTTGTAGAGATGGCATCCAGTTGGGAGAATCACACAGAAGGACTATTGAAAGGTATACGTGGGTTTGAGTATAATTTCAATAATCTAAGACAAGAATTTGGGGTGAAGGGGAAAAGAAGGGTTCATTGTCTAAATTTTAGATATATTTTGAATCTCTGAATGTGCAAAGTAGCAATGTTGTGAATTTTTATTAATAGATTTTGGATCATGCCTTCAACTTACTGAAGGGAACAAAATTTGCATCTGGTGTGATGTGGAAATGTCAAATTGTGTAGCATTCCAGATAAATTAAGCCTCCAGGATTTGAAGTCATTTTTATGACATGCATACAGAACCTATTTTTAATGATAGTTTTTGCCTCATCATTTAGATGAGAAGAAAAAAAATTTTTGAAATCCCTACCAGTACACAAATTCATGCACTACACATCAGACAGACATCCTCTTTTTCATAATAATTTAAATAAACATTCAGTCTTAATAGTGAGATAGGTACGAAAATGTTTATTATCCTTGTCACCCCCACAAGAATTATAATGAAGCCCATTTTTTAAAAAATATGTAAATTATACTACCAAATAGTTCTCCAATATTTCAAACTTTTGTGTTTACTTTTGATTTAATAATTCTGTACGTCTACCATAGATTTCTTCACTAATTTTTTCCCTCTTCAGTAACTTGCAAATGTCTAAATCAATGCTTCTCAAATGTCAACTATACAATAAAACCAAACCAAAAACTTAATAAGATAAATAAAATTTGAGTGAGTAAAAACTGATGCACAAATTTTGATTGTGAAATTATCAGTGCATTTGTGCATATTTATACTAATTTGCACACCCTTGTTTATATACGTGATCCACAAAACAAATAAGTTAACTAAAAAATTTATATACCTAAATCATTTCTCACTGACTTGAATTATTAATGTGGTTTTTGAGTAAATATTTTTTTTTCCTCTTCCTGGGAATAAATGAAAATGGGGACAGATCTATCATCTGACTTGTAGAAAACCCCTTTTATAGAAAATCTCTCCAACACAGCTTTCAAATTCACCTGTAATCTATAGTCTTAAAGAGGGATTTGGAACGCTTAAGAGTTTGAGATTTTGCCCAATGTTGTACATATGAAGTATTTATCAGAGTCCAGATTACAATCCTACTCTGTATTCTAAAACTAGCCCTTTATGCTCTATGTCTTGCTGTCTTTTATTTGTACTAAATTGGTTCAAATAGAGGCTGTATTTTTTTCTTTCCAAATGTTTTTATAATTTTTTAAAATCACATACTAATATATTTGTTTTGCTTTTCAAAGAAATCTCATTTTACAGGCACAATTAGGTTCTTAGAAAATGGAACTATTCTCCATTCACATACCCTATGCTTCCCCAAGTTTGTACCTTTCTCATTGCTTCCCTCTGCTCTGAATGCCCTCTCTCCTTGCCTTTGCAATTCTTACCAATCTTTTTTTAAAATTTTTTCTTTTTTTAATTTTATTTGCATAACATATGTGTGGGTAATTCTTCAACATTAACCCTTACATAGCTTTCTGTTACAAATTTTTCCCCCCAATTCCCCACCCCTCCCTTAGATGGCAGGATATCCACTACATGTTAATTATGTTAAAATATTGGCAAATCAAATATATGTCTTACCAATCTTTTGAAACCAAACTCAAAAGCCACTTTTTCCAAAAAATTTTTCCTTTCTCTTTCACCCCTCTTCCCCCCACTGTTAATAATGACCTTTTCCTCCTTCAGGTCTGTCATAGTACTTTGCTTGGATTTTCTATCACACTCTTATCATGTAATCTAAATATTATGGTTATTTCTATGCACATGAGATCCTCCCCTAGATTATAAATTCTAAGAAGGGAGGCACAAGGTCTTATAGAAATTTTGCAATCATTCTATGTCCTGTGCATATTAAAAAAAACATTTAATCAATGAATTAAATTGAATTTGGGTGTGACATCTTTGGACCAATTTTCAGGAAATTATAGAATCATAAATTTGGAGTTGGAATGCATCTCTAAGGCCATCTAGTCCAAAGTTTCTCAAACTGTGGGGGTTGTGAAATTATGATTTATTATCAATAAATGTTTGATATGTATATCTATTTTATATATCTGTATACTCGAGATCATGTAAAAATTTCTCAGGTGAGAAGGGATTGCGAGTAGAAAAAATTTAAGAAACCCTGATCTAGTCCATCCCTCTGATTTTAAAAATGTGCCTTGCCGAGGTCACCATGGCATTGTTGGCATTCAAATTCAATTCTCAAGCCAGCAATAATTCCACTACACCATTCTGCCTTTAAAGTTTATTTTGTGGGTGGCTGAAATTATTTGAATAGAATTTTATTTTTGTTTTTGGTATCATCTAACAATCTCTTTTTGCTTCACTTAAAAAGGAAAATATATACAACCTCTAGAGCACTTCATAGAAATCCAGTTCCTGTATTATTAGTGTGTGTGTGTGTGTGTGTGTGTGTTCTAGAGAAGTTACAATATTGTGGCAGTCTTTGAGTCTCAGATATAGAATGCATTCACTATTGAAAAGAAGCTTTGAATATTTGGTACTATTCTAGCTTCCAATTATAGGGAACAATTCAGAAATTCTGCGGGACTCTTCTCCACAACGATCAGTTATGCTATTTGTGTGTGCTCTCTAAAAGAAAAACCGATTTTACCTGATTGCTCATGGACAGGTCAGGTAGGTTAGGAACTACAAAGCTGAACACTAGGAAGGCTTTTTTTTATGTGAAACAAAGCAACCCTCTCCAGAGAGTCAAGAGGAAACTTTTCAGGGAGTCTTTAGGATGACCTGTTATTGTCAAGATTGGGTATTCCTAGAGATGGCCATACCATGCTTATGGTAGGATCAATGTGGGTATGGTCATGTTCTAACAGCGAAGAAGAAAGGGGACATTAAGCTGTAGGTTTATAAGGATGTAGGCAATTTTTTTTTTCTGAAAACAATAACAAAGGAATCCCCGAAGTCAAAAAGTTAATAATTCTGCGTAAATACACAGTTTTAGCAAGTTGAGATTTCTCATATTTATGGTGTATACACAGAGAGGAAATGAAGGGATGACAGAGATTCAAGCCCCTAGGAATATAGAGGAACAAGAATAGTAACTGCTGGAAGGAAGTCAGAAACAGTAGCACCTGTGCTGAGTCTAGGGACTCTGAGAAGCCGAGATGAGTTAAGGAGTGTTTTTCAGGCAGGGCAGATGGCTTGTGGGAATTGAGTCATATAATCTCAGCTTTGTCAAGAACAATATGTAAAGGTTGCAAAGAGACCAAAGAACTTGATGCAAGAAAAAACTTCTTGGCAATTAGTGCTTTGCTAAAACCACAAAGAAGGGATACAGAATGCTGAGTTTAAAGGAAAGAATTATTTCAGTTTAGTTGGAACATAGGGTGTACAAAAGGGAGTATATGAAAAGGGTTAATTGTTATTGACTTTTCATATGTACATATCTTGTCTGCCAAACTACATTATAAACTTTTCAATTCACGTTTTATGCTTCTCTGTTTCTCTAAAAACTTTAAGGCATTGTTAAACATACAACAAATACTCAATAAATAAATAATGAATGAAAATCTTTAAAATCTTTAAAAAAAGTCATCAGATATATGTAAGCAGCTATTCATCCAGCTGCAGCTATTAAAGAGTTTGATGTTATAGGGACATATTCCCTAAATTCCAGCAATTATAGAAAGGTAATCATTACAGAAAGATAATCACTGATCACTAGACCATATGGGTTCATTAAGACCAAATCAGTGCAAACCAGCTTCTAGTTATATTGATGTAACAGAAAAATGCTACAGATATTGATAATTATATAAATCTGTGAACAGAATCTCTCATAACTTTATGATTAATGGATCAAAGTCAATTTAGAGGAAGATTTATGGTGTCATAGTTCAGGACTCTGTCCTCAATCCTCTTCTGTTCAAAATTTTTTATTGATGACTTACAGCCATAGAAGACATAATTTATCAAATATGCAGATGACATAGATTAGGCAAAAAATAAAAAAAAATTAGATAAAATTGAGATTCAGAAAGAACCCAATCATCTAAACAGAACAAAACTAACAGAGAAGCAATGTATGGTAGAGAGAATGCATGATTTAATCATTACTCCAATCACTATTTAAGGGTAGGTATTAGAAATACAATTTACTCCTAAATTGACTCCATGGATTGCTTTCTTTCTTCTCACCAGCTGCCTTGCCACTGTGAGGATATTTTTCTTTCCCCTCCTGTCCTTTCCAGCTTCCTTGTATTGTCTTTTCCTATTAGAAAATAAGCTTCTTGGGGCAGCTAGGTGGAGCAGTGGATAGAGCACCAGCCCTGAAGTCAGGAGGACCTGAGTTCAAATGTGGTCTCAGACACTTAACATTCCCTAGCTGTGTGACCCTGGGCAAGTCACTTAACCTCATTTGCCTCAGCAAAAAAAAAAAAAAAAGAAAAAGAAAAGAAAAGAAGCTTCTTGAGAGCAAGGACTTGTATTACTTTTTTGTATTGTATTTCCAGGGCTTAACCCAGTGCCTAGTAAACACTTCATGTGTTTTTCTTTCTTTCTTCCTCCCTCCCTTCTTCCCTTCTTCCTTTCCTTTTTTTCTTCCTTCCCTTCTTCCTTTGCTCCCTCCCTCCCTTACTTTCTTCCTTCCTTCCTCCCTCTCTTTCTTAGGTCTATGTGGGACAGGTATAAGACCCCCTTTCCCAGATTAACTAATCAGAGACATCTTCAGCTACAAAGAGAAAGTATTTATTTAATCCCTGCCGGAGAGGCTTAGACACACAGCTAGGAGCCATCCCAAATCCAGCCATGTGCTCCTGGAACCTGCCTGCTTCTGCCAAAACCCAAGTAAAAACTATGCCCAAAGGGCCATCAAACTGTGCATAAACTTTGACCCAACAGTGCCATTATTGGGTCTGTATCCCAAGGAAATCATAAAGGAGGGAAAAGGATCCACATGTGCAAAAATGTTTGTAACAGCTCTTTTTGTGGTAATGGAGAATTGGAAAACGAATAGATGCTGGGGCAGCTAGGTGGCGCAGTGGTTAGAGCACCAGCCCTGAAGTCAGGAGGACCTGAGTTCAAATCTGGTCTCAGACACTTCCTAGCTGTGTGACCCTGGGCAAGTCACTTAACCCCAATTGCCTCAGCAAAAAGAAAAAAAAAATGAATAGATGCCCATTAAATGGGGGATACAAACTGTGGTATATGAAGATAATGGAAGATTATTGTTCTATTAAAAATGATAAAAAGGCTGATTTTAGAAAGATTTACATAAACTAATGCTGAGTGACACACGCAGAACCAGGAATACACAATAATAGCAAGAATATGTGATGATCAACTATGAAAGATTTGGTTCTTCTCAGTGGTTCAGTGATCCAAAGCAATCCTAGAGACTGAATGAAAATCAACACATGCTATGTTCATTTCTTTTTTCTGTTTTTTTGTCTTTCCCATGGTTTTTCCCTTTTGCTCTGATTTTTCTCAACATGATTCATAAAGCAATGTGTATTAAAAATAAATAAATTTATTAGGAAAATAAAAAAAATTTAAAATTTTTATTTAAAAAAATAATATATTTGAAGAGTAACCATTGGCCCCCAGGCTGTCTTGAGCTGAGTATCCCAGGTTTTTTTCGAGTTCTGTACATGGACTTGCATGAAGGTAAAAGTGTAAGGAGAAAATGTTTCTTTTCTTCATTTTTTTTCTAAATCTGTTCTTTTATTAGTGTGAAAAACTCCTTATGAAGAAACTCTCTCTACTAATACAGATTGGTAACTCTTCTTATATGGCCTTAAAACAATTGTCTGAGACACTAAAAAGTTAATTGATTTTTCCAGGGTCATAAATTAGTATGTGTTAAAAGGAGTACTTGAGCCCAGGTCTTTCTTACACCCATGTTGATTATCCATCCATTATAGTACTCTACTATGCCAAGTACTATTCCTCTACATGGTTAGGGGGTGACATTGTTTTCAGGGGGTCCACTAATTCTTAAATTTTCTCTCCTTGACCTGTTTAACAGATCATTTGTTTCTTACAAGTCAAGGAAAGATAATTTAAGACTCAACAAAATGGTTTTGATATTCTATTTTTTTCATCTTTATTTCACTCAAAAATTTCTTTTTGGCTTCTGAAGTCATGGAGATCTATGTGCTCCATTGGAATATTCAGGGAGTCTGTTACTTGTGTAAGATTTTCTGCCTTCTATTGTGCACCACTGATTTTCCTTCCAGCTGCCTTTCCAATATCTCCCATTGGATATCCAAGAAAATATCTTAAATTCAACATATCCAAAACTTAACTTATTCCCCAGAGTAATTATTTCATATATCTCTTGCCTCATTTCTTCCAGAGAATTTTATAGTCCTTGTGTTTAAGGCATTTTTTTCTCTTTGGCTCTGTTTGTAGTTGTATGTACCTCTTGGACATCTCTTGATCCCCAATATTTCTTCAAGGTGTTTGATTATCTTCTTCATTATCTTCTAAATTCAGTTCCTAGTATGGCAGTTTATGCCAGGACCAGGCTTCATTCCCTCCCACATTTTTAATAGTCAGTCAGTAAGCATTTATTAAGCATCCACTGTGTGCTAGACACTGTATCAAGTGCGGGGGATATGAAATGAAAGATAATTCCTGTTCTCAAGGAACACACAATCTGATGGGGAAAACAGCAAGCAAACTACAAATAAGCTAAGCACTACAATTCCAAGGAATTGAGAAAGATTTATTCTAGAAGATGGGATTTTAGTTGGGTTTTGAAGGAAGCTAGAGGAGATGAAGAGAGAAAACTTTCCAAGCACGGGGGTCAACAAAAGAAAATGCTTGGAGCCTAGATACACAATACAGCAAAGAGGCTAGTGTTAGTGGGTCAAAGAGTATATGGGGAGTGTAAGATATAAGAAGATTAGAAAGGTAGAGGAGTGGTTTGATTATAAAGGGCTTTGCACATCAAACAGGATTTTTTTGTATTTGATCTGATCACTGGAATTTATTGAGTAGAGGATAATATGTTCACTCTTGAATTTTAGGCAAATGACTTTGGGAACTGAATAGAGGAAAGACTAAAGTAGGGAAAGATTTATGGAAAGAAGACCAACCACCAACCTATTTAAATAATGCAGAAATGAGGTGAAATATCGCCAAGGTGAAATTGACTGACTTGGATTGGATATGGAAAGTGTGAGAATTAGTGAGGAGTTGAAGATGTTGCCTAGTCTGGTGACTGGGAGAATGATGGTACCTTCAACAGTAATAGGAAAGTTTGGAAGTGGGGAGAATTTAGGAGGAAAGATAGTTCAGTTTTGGACATGTTGAGTTGAGATTCTTCTTGGATATCCAGTTGGAGATGTGATAGTGGAGGTCAGCAGAGAAGGGCAGGATAGGTAAATTTGAGAATCATCAGGGACAACCAGATGGCGTGAAAGATACAGGCTTCAAAGCTGCCTAGAATATCTCAGATCAGATGCTGCAGTCGTGATGTTTCCTGGAGCCTCACATTCAGAGCACTGCCTGCTGCTTCCCACTTGAGTGTGGTTAGAGAGCTATAAGTTTCTGAACTCCCTGGAGTTTCTCTGCCTGCTAATTTGGGGTTGCCTGGTTCCCAAGTACAGAGTACTCTAGGATTCAGGTGCCCCTGAAGTATCTTTGAGCCCTGCATTGCCCAGCATGCTCACACTGGGTTTCCCTGAGGGGGGGGGGCTCCTGTAAGCTTGTTGTTCAGTTATTTTTGAGTCATGTCTGACTCTGTGACCCCATTTGGGGTTTTCTTGGCAAACATACTAGAAGTAGTTTTCCATTTCCTTCTCCAGCTCATTTTATAGATGGGAAAATTAAAGCAAACAGGATTAAGTGATTTTGGCCAACATCACACAGATTTGAACTCAGGAAAACAAGTCTTCCTGATTCCAGATCCTACCCTCTACTTACTGCACCACCTTACTGCTCCTTTTTTTGGAAGTCCTAGACTAGGTAAAGGTCCTTGGTGTAATTTCACTTTGAATTTCTTGATCTGATGCTGCTTTTTTCTTTGCTGAAGTGCATGTGGTAGAGCTGGGCTCCTCAATGCCTTGTCACACTGATTGACATCATAACTAGGAATAATGGGATACCCTTTTGAGCAGAAAGGAGAAAATTGACCTAAGGGTGATTTTAGTTCCATCTGTGACTATTTGAAAAAATAATTTAATTATTGAATTTTTTTTCTTTTCATAGTTAACACCTTCATTTTTCTACTTTCTTCGTCAGTATCTGCCATTTCCTCTGCTTTAAGCTGAGAAGTACAGTCTCCAGTCCTTCTCAAAAAATGTGATCTGCACTTTTGGAAGATAGTTGGCATTAAGGCTCTTTCTGGCAAACTGTTGGTCAACAAGGGCGTGAACTGTGTCTGAACTTGTGTTAGGTTTTGCATGGGTTAATAATAAACTTTGCCAGCAATAAAATATGAAGACTCCACCTGCTAATAAACTTGGGGCGTTTTGAAGTGAAGATATTGTTCATATATATTCAGAAATCTACAGAATGTAGATAACCAGTTTTGTTTATTGCATCAAATTAGTCAAAGTCTTTGAGATACTTCTTTGAACTCAAAGATAATATGATCATAAGCCCAAATAATCAGAGAGTATGGCCCCTTTGCTAAAGAGGAGAGACTAGCTTTGAAATACTGTTCTTTGTCCATTTAAATTTCTTCTCTTTCCTCCACCATTCATTCCTAAGACTTGGGCAATTTAGTGATTAAGTAATACAATGGTTAATATTCTTTTTTATTCTATGGAATACAGTAACCCTCTTCTGTATTCTGATATGGTAGATGATTTTTTTCAAGTGAAGAAAACTTTAAATAGATATCTCTGAATGTTATACTTTTTTTCCCCATTTTTCCTGTGGTTTCATAGGGACTATCCATTGATGAAACTCACTGTTGGTGAAGATGGCCAACCATTCTGAAATTTTTAGACTTAGAAATTTGTCTGTTCCAATGAGAAGTTAGGGTCACACAGCCATGATGTATCAGAAGTGGAACTTGAACCCATCTTCTTGGCTTGGAGGCCATCTACTCTGCCAAAGTGCCTCTATACTAAACTACTTAATTGTTATCCTGAAATAATGTAATTTCAAGCAGAGCAGCACAGGTCAAGCTAGCAAAATGGATAGAATGTTGGATTTAAGAGTCAGGAGACCTATATCTTATTTTTCTGTTGTTGTTGTCATTTTTCAATCACATACACCTCTTTATTTTATTTATTTATTTTTGCTGAGGCAATTGGGGTTAAGTGACTTGCCCAGGGTCACACAGCTAGGAAATGTTAAGTGTCTGAGACCAGATTTGAACTCAGGTTCTCCTGACTTCAGGGCTGGTGCTCTTACATCCTAGCTGCCCTTACATCCACCTCTTTATAACCCCATTTGGGATTTTCTTGGAAACTATTCTAGAATGGTTTGCCTTTTCCTTATCTGAAATGGAGTGGTTTACCATTTTCTTCTCCAGTGGATTAAGGCAAGTAAAGAATAAGTGATTTGCCCAGGATCACTCAAGTAGTAAGTATTTGAGGACACATTTGAGCTCAATTCTTCCTGACTCTAGGCCTGCTGCTCCATTCAGTGAGTAACCTAGCTGCTTTCATCTTATTTCTAGCTTTGCTTTTGCCTGATTGTATAACCTTCTTTCTTTCTTTTTTTTTTACTTAGTATTTTATTTTTTCCAATTACATGTAAAGATAGTTTTTCACCATTTATTTCTAAATGGTGATTTTGAGTTCCAATTTTTTTTCCTCCCTTGTTTCCTTCCCTTTTCCCTCCCCACAATAACAGATAATCTCATGTAGGTTATACATGTACAATCATTTTGAACATATTTCCATATTAATCATGTTATAAAAGAAAAATCAAAAGAAAAGGGAAAAACCACAAGAAAGGGAAAAAAAGTGAAAATCATATGCTTAAGTCTGCAGTCTCCATCGTTTTTTCTCTGGATGCGAATGGCATTTTCCATCCCATCTGTTGGAATTGTCTTGGATCACTGTATTGCTGAAAAGAGCTAACATAGTTGATCATTATGCATTTGCTGTTACTGCGTACAGTGTTCTCCAGATTATGCTTACTTCACTCAGCATCTGTTCTTGTAAGTTTTTCCAAGCTTTTCTTAAATCAGCCTGTTCTTCATTTCTTGTAGAACAATAATATTCCATAACATTCAAATACCACAACTTATTCAGCCATTCCCCAATTGATGGGCATCCATTCAACTTCCAATTCCTTGCTACCACAAAAAGAGCTGCTACAAACATTGGATCAAAGGATATGAAAAATTTTATTGCTCTTTGGGCATTGTTCCAAATTGCTCTCCACGACAATTAGATCACCAACAATGCATTAGTTTCCCAGTTTTCCCACTTTCCCTCCAATATATATCATAATCTTTTCCTGTCATGTTAGCCAATCTGATAGGTGTGAGGTAGTATCTCAGAGTTATTTTAATTTTCATTTCTCTAATCAATAGTAATTTAGAACATTTTTTCATATGACTATAGATGACTTTAAATTCTACGTCTGAAAATTGTGTGTTCATATTTTTTTTCTTTTTGGCTGAGGCAATTGGGGTTAAGTGACTTGCCTAGGGAGAGTTAAGTGTCTGAGACCAAATTTGAACTCAGGTCCTCCTGGCTTCATGCCTGCCCTTTGTTCATATTCTTTAACCATTTGTTAGTTGGGGAATGACTTGCAGTCTTATAAATTTGACACAGTTCTTTATATATTTTAGAAATGAGGTCTTTATCAGAAATATTGGTTGTAAAAATCATCTCCCAACTTTTTGCTTCTCTTCTGATCTTGATTGCCTCAGTTTTGTTTGCACAAAAGCTTTTTAATTTAATGTACTCGAAATTATCCATTTTATATTTCATGATATTCTGTTTGTTTAGTCATAAATTCCTCCTTTTCCCAAAGATCTGATAGAAAAACTATCTCTTGTTCTCCTAATTTGCTTATAGTTTCACCCTTCATGTCTAAATCATGAACCCATTTCAACCTTATCTTGGTATAAGAGATTATGTGACCTTTTTCCTGCCTTATGTGACGCCTCATTTTTGGGAGACCTCAGTTTCCTCATCTATAAAGTAAAGGAGTGGTACAAGATATACTCAAAGGTCCTTTCCATCTTTATGATTCACATGGTTAATGAAAAACTATGTTTCAGGAAAGGAACTGCATTCATGTTTGACTATATTAAGACTTTATAACTGAAACAGAATATTGTCTCTAATTTTGACCTTTTCATAAACCATGTTGCAAGTGTTTTTTTTAGCTTCCTTGACTGCATTGGGAAAAATTGATCATAGGTGGCCGGTTTTTGTTTTTTTGGGTTTTTTTGGCAGTACATTGTTACTCTTTAATAACTCTGTTTTTTCCATCAACTGATACGCACACATAATTTTTAAATTGGTATCAATCTTTGTTGGCCTTTAGTAGTAAATGGATGTGAGCTTTAATGAGTTTTCCAAAAATGTTTTGTAATAGCTAATACATTGCTCAAAATTGGAGTCATTTCTCTAATACAAATCTCAAATAATAAGTTGTTTCTGTGAATCATATCTTCCAAGGAATTCAATTTAACTTTGCAGTTTTTAACTTGATTAACTTTTTTATTCAAATCTCTTCAGATTACTTTTATCAATTCAGTGAATATAATAAAAGGAAATGTTCTTTAGTAATCTGCCAGGACATATGAATCATAGTAATGTCATGTTTCTTTCCTATAAATCTGCCTTCACTAATCATGTGTAGGTTTTGCTGCACTTTTTGCCCTTCAATTCTCTAAAATATTTTGTTTTCCTAAAAACTACTTCTTCTGGAGATGAATGGCAGTTATTACCCAGAAAGACACATGAACCAAAGCTTTATTCCTTTTGGTCATTTCCTCTTCACAAACTCCAGAGATTAACGAAATGATTGGAATTATATTAATTTGTAGTTATCTATCAGCCAACAATCAACAAGTTATTAAGCAGTTAGTCTGTTCCAAGCACTGGGCTAAGCAATGGAGATGCAAAAACAAAACCTTAGTTCAATCTGTATCTAATTGAATATGCAAATGGGTTTTTACTTTCAGCTTTTCATAGAAGAGCTGCCTGTTCCTGTCTTTATAGAAGACTCAGAAATTTGCATTTTTCATCAGTTGATTTCCAGGAAACATTACTTCTCTCCCAGAATAAATTGATTACCTGAAATCTTATCACTATCTAGACTGATTCAGTTTTTGTTACTCAGCAGCTTTTCAACTTCCTCAGTTGCTTCTCCCCTGTATTTGAAGGGCTAGAGGGCTGGAACAAGAAACTTTTCACAAAGTCTTCCTTTATATAGATCTTTTTTGTTGTTGTTGTTTGTTATTTCAGTTGTGTCTGACTTTTCATGACCTCATTTGTTTTTTTTTTTGTTTTGTTTTTTTGGCAAAGATACTACAATAGTTTGTCATTTCCTTCTCCAGTTCATTTTACAGAAGAGAAAACTTAAGGCAAACATGATTCAGTGACTTGCCTAGGGTCACACAGCTAGTAAGTATTTGAGGCCAGATTTGAACTTAAAGCTTGGTAAAACCACCTAGTGATCTTATCATAGTCCTAGGACCAGAGCAAAACTGATATCATTGTCTACATTGACTACCTTATCACTATTTCCCAAAAGCTCATTATTGGGAAAAACTCATTGTCCTGTAAGATCTCGTCTGTCTTGGTAGCTTACCTCTTCACTAACCTGATTGAAGGATAAAGCCGTGAATGTGAAAACTTCCATTTAAGGCAGAAGCTCAGCTTAGAGTTTCATTTCTTACCTGGCTGCACTGCTCTGGGACATCCCTGACTTCTCCACTGTTTCCTCACCTATCAGGTACCTTCCTTAACCCTTCTCAACTTCCTTTTGTATTGTCTTCCTCTCTTAGATTATAAACTCCTTGAAAGCAAGAACTTTTTTTTTTTTTAAATTTGGAACCCCCAAGTGCTTCATAAGTAGTAGGCATTTAATAAATGTTTATTGACTAGCTTCAGTGTTACAAAAAGAGCAAGCATTTTTTCTGACAATGACTTCAAGTCATTAGAGACAGGCTTTTTTAAAAAGAAGAGGTGGAGAGAAAGTGGGATTTGTGAAGATTAATTGAAAGTAAGATGCCTCTGGTGGTTGACAGTAAGCAGAGCAGGAGTACAGATCGCTAAGAATGCCATATCCCAAACCCCATTCTTATAGGACACTCTCTTCACTGGTAGAAATTAATGCCCCCATCTTGAGAATGGGGTGCTCAAGGTTGGCAAGAGTCTTAGAGAAGAGAGGTTTGATTTTAGGACTTTCTTCAGAGACCCTCTTGGGAGTTCTATGGTTTTTTCAGGAACTTTTAGCGTCCACCTAGAAGAAAGAAGGTGGAAGGTGCCATCATCACTTAAGATTGCTAAACAAAAAAGACTCTGGGAAGAAGCTAATCTTAGAGGAACTAGCATTCTCCATGATGTCCCTTTCCTTAGCTCACTACGCTAGAAAATACAGAAAATTTCCTCTTGGGTAAGATTTGGAACTGCTTCTTGGTTGAGCTGAGTTACCTTGTTCCCAAAGGGAAAGTTCCTTAACTCTGATTTATCTGTTACATACTTGATATGATTTCTCTGATTTCTGTTTTATCACTGACTTGAATGGATGGGTTTCTTTGCTACCCACTACATGTGTTCATTGTGGAACTGTTATTTGGTAAGGAATCAAACCTTTGATATAAAGTTTGGGGTCCTGCTTCCCCCATTAAATAAACAACAATTGGAAGTTTAGCTTGAACCTAAAAACTATATCCCTTAGACTAACAATAATTTAAAGGAGCACATAGATATAATGATAATGTTGGAGGGGATGTGGAAAGATTGGGACATTAATACATTGTTGGTGGAATTGTAAACTGATCCAACCATTCTGGAGAGCAATTTGAAACTATGCCCAAAGGGCTATCGAACTGTGCATACCCTTTGATCCAGCAGTATCTCCACTGAGCCTGTATCCCAAAGAGATCATCAAAAAGGGAAAAGCAACCACATGTGCAAAATGTTTATAGCAGCCTTTTTTGTAGTGGCAAGGAATTGGAAACTGAGTGGATGCCCATTATTTGGGGAATGACAGAACAAGTTATGGTATATGGATGTTATGGAATATTATTGTTTCATAAGAAATGATCAGCAAAATGATCTCAGAAAGGCCTGGAGAGACTTACATGAAATGATATTAAATGAAGTGAATAGAACCAAGAAAACATTATACACAGCAACAACAAGATTATGTGATGATCATTTCTGGTGGACGCTGCTCTTTTCAACAATAAGATGATTCCTGAGTGGATGCCCATCAGTTGGATAATGGCTGAATAAGTTATGGTATATGAATGTTATGGAATATTATTGTTCTATAAGAAATGATCAGCAGGATGATTTCAGAAAAGCATGGAAAGACTTACATGAACTGATACTATATGAAATTAGCAGAACCAGGAGATCATTATATAGGGCAACAACAATATTATACAATAATTAATTCTGATGGACGTGACTCTTTCCAACAATGAGATGACTGATGCCAGTTCCAGTGATCTTGTGATGAAGAGAGCCATCTGCACCCAGAGAGAGGCCTGTGGGAACTGAGTGTGGACTACAACATAACATTCTCACTCTTTTTTTTTATTTGCTTGCATTTTGTTTTCTTACTCATTTTCTTTCCTTTTTGATCTGATTTTTCCTATGTAGCAAGATAATTGTATAAATACATTTAGATATATTGGATTTAGCATATATTTTAACATGTATAACAAATATTGGATTATGACATCTAGGGGAGGGGATGGAGGGAAGGAGGGGAAAATTTGAAATACAAGGCTATGCAAGGGTCATTGTTGAAAAATTATCCATCCATATGTTTTGAAAATAAAAAGCTTTAATTAAAAAAAAAAACAGTAAGGTGATTTGAGTCAATTCCAATAGACTTATGATAGAAAGAGTCATCTGCATCTAGAAAGAGGACTATAGGGACTGAATGTGGATCACAACATAACTTTTTTCACCTTTATTGTTGTTTGCTTATTTTTTCTTTTTTCTCCTCATTTTTCCCCTTTTTAATCTTTTCTTTTTTTTGGCAGCATGATAAATGTGGAAATATATAGAGAAGAATTATACATGTTTAACATATATTGTCTTGGAGAGGGGGTGGGGGGAATGAAGAGAGAAAAATTTTGGAGCACAAGATATTGCAAGTTGAAAACTTTCTTTGCATATATTTTGAAAATAAAAAGCTCATAGCAAAATTTTTAAAAGAACAAAAAACTCTAAATCATTTGATTAGATTAGATTAGATTTAATTTAAATTAAATTAATTAAAACACTTTTGAGGTACTTGTCTCACACAATCAGATTAACTAAAATGATAGAAGGAGAAAATGGCAAATGTTGGAGGGGATGTGGAAAAATTGAGACACTAATACACTGTTGATAGAACTGTGAACTGATCCAACCATTTGGGGGAACAATCTGACATTATGCCCGAAGAGACATAAATTTGTGCATCCTTTTACCCAGCAAAACCACTATTAGGTTTGTTCCCCAAGGTGATTAGGGGGAAAAAAAGAACCTATATATTCTAAAATATTTATAGAAGATTTCTTTGTGGTAGCAAAGAACTGGAAATTGAGGGGATGCTTTTTAATTGGGAAATGACTAAATAAATGTTGGCATGTAGTTATGATAGTATACCACTGTACTGTGAGAATTGATGATCAGGTTGGTTTGAAGAAAACATTGAAAGATTTGCATGAAATAATGAAGAGTGAAATGAATAGAAACAAATGAATACTGTATACAGTAACAGCAATATTGATTTGAAGAGTAACTGAATTCCTAAATTATTCTAAGTTATATGAATATTTAAATCAACTACTAAGGACTTATGAAGGAAGATGTTATCCACCTCCAAAAAAAAAAAAAGACCTAATATAGTGGAGTATATATATAATGTCTGTATCAAATGTTGGCCTTCTCTTATGTGGGTTTGAGAGGGAGCAAGGGAAACAGCTTGGTACTCAAAATGTAATAAAATAAATACATATTAAAAATAAATAAAAATAAAACTTACTGTCCATATCCTTTGACCACTTATAAATTGTGGGATGGCTCTTATTTTTATAAATTTCAGTCAGTTCCTTATATGAGAAATAAAGCCTTTCTCAGAATAAGTTGCACTAAAATTTTTTGATATTATTTCATTGTCTTTGATTTATTGTTTAGTCATATCTCACTCTTGATAATCGCATTTGGGGTTTTATTGTCAGAGATACTAAAATGGTTTATCATTTCCTTCTCCAGCCTATTTTTACAAATGAATAAACTAAGGCAAATAGGGTTAAGTGACTTCCTCAGGGTCACACAACTAGTAAGGCCAAATTTGCACCCAGGAAACTGAGTCTTTCCAATTCTAGGTCCAACACTCTATTCTTGTGCTATCTAAATTTTTGTGCTAAATTATCTTGATTATCTCAATTATCTATTTTAGTTAGATCTTTTTTTTTTTTGCTTCTGCTTTGTCTGAGAAAAAGATTGCTACTCTTTTTTACTTCAACTGAAACATAAGTCTACTTTAATTCTTTATTTTAACTTTGTATGTGCATTTCTGTTTCAAATGTATCTCCTATAAACAGCATATTGTTGGAGTCTAGTTTCTAATCCATTCTGCTATGTGCTTCTGTTTTATGGGTGAGTTTATCTCATTCACATTCATGGTTATGATTACGAACTGTATATTTTCCTCCATCCCATTATCTTCTGTTTCTTTCTTTTTGTCTCTTGTCTGTCTCTCTCCCTTGTTTTCTCCCCTGTCCCTCCTCAAGTCTTTTTTTTTTTTTTTTTTTTTTTTTTTTTTTTACCCCCCTTTTTTTCCCCCCTTTCCCCCCTAATTTTTTTTTTTTTTTTTTTTTTTTTTTACTTTTTGACCTGCCTTTCTTAGTCCATTTTTCCTTTTATCATCCCATCCTGCCACAATATCTCTTACTCCCTTTCCTTCCTAGTTCCCTATTGGGTAAGATAAAATTCTATATCCAACTGAGAGTGTGTGTGTGTGTGTGTGTGTGTGTGTGTGTGTGTGTGTGTGTGTGTGTGTGTTCTTCTCTCTTTGAACCAATTCCAATGAAAGTAAGTCTCAAGCATTGCCTGCATCCCTACCACTCCCCAATTTTTTCCTCCCACTCTTTTTATTTATTTATTTATTTATTTTTGGATATCTCTTTTGTGTGAGAAAATTTCCACTATATTACATCTCTCTTCTTTTCCCAGTGCATCCCTTTTTCTCATCCTTCATTTTTTTGGAGATCATCCTATAATAATTGGCTCATATTCATGCTTTCTGTCCATGTATATGTCTTCTAACTAGTCCAATAATGAAAAACTCCTCAGGAATTACATGTATCATTTTCCCATATAAGAATATAAATTTTATATAAGGAATTATTTTAAAGTATTTGAAGGAGAATGTTAGGAGAGTTCAACTGGGTTGCTACCCATATTCCATTATGTTGACTATACTTTTCCAGCCTTTTTCTACTACTGGAAAAGTACAAGCCGAATTTCAGTGGAGTAGGTATGTAGGAGTTGAATAATCTCTTCTCCCATCCCCACCCATCCATATCAATGATTCAAGCAACTATCTTGGTAAGAAGTCCAGGAACTAAATTTTGGGAATGTGGCTAATTGTACTGGAATTGAGAAAAACAAAAGGAAGTCAGATGTACTGAATTATTTGTGATTTTTTTTTTTTTTTTAGAAAAAGATAGTAGTATTTTAGTAGTATTTACTTAAAACCATCAGCAAGCATCATATGTAATGGAGACAAACTAAAACCATTCCCCATAAGATCAGGAGTGAAATAAGGCTGCCCACTGTCACCATTACTATTTAATATTGTATTAGAAATGTTAGCTTTAGCAATAAGAGAAGAAAAAGAGATAAAAGGAATCAGAGTAGGTAATGAAGAAACCAAATTATCACTCTTTGCAAATGACATGATGGTATACTTAGAGAACCCTAGAGATTCAACTAAAAAACTACTAGAAACAATTCACAACTTTGGCAAAGTTGCAGGATTCAAAATTAATCCACATAAATCATCAGCATTTTTATATATTACCAACAAAGTTCAGCAGCAGGAGATACAAAAAGAAATTCCATTCCAAATAGCAGATGATAGGATAAAATATTTGGGAATCTATCTGCCAAGGAAAAGTCAGAAACTATACGAACTAAACTACAAAACACTTTCCACACAAATAAAATCAGACCTAATCAATTGGAAAAATATTAAGTGCTCATGGGTAGGCAGAGCGAACATAATAAAAATGACAATACTACCCAAACTAATCTACTTATTTAGTGCCATACCAATCAAACTCCCAAGAAATTATTTTACAGATCTAGAAAAAATAGTAGCAAAGTTCATTTGGAAGAACAAAAGGTCAAGGATTTCAAGGGGATTAATGAAAAAAAAGGCAGATGAAGGTGGCCTTGCTCTACCAGATCTAAAACTATACTATAAAGCAGCGGTCATCAAAACCGTTTGGTACTGGATAAGAAACAGAGCAGTGGATCAATGGCACAGGATAGGTTATCAGGACAACCTAGGCATTAACCTTAACAATCTAGTGTTCGATAAACCCAAAGACCACAGCTTTTGGGATAAATACTCTCTATTTGGCAAAAACTGCTGGGAAAATTGGAAACTAGTGTGGAAGAAATTAGGGCTTGACCCATACCTAACACCACATACCAAGATAAGATCTAAATGGGATCATGATATAAAGAGGGACTTTGTAAGCAAGTTAGAGGAACGTAATATAGTTTATCTCTCAGACCTGTGGAGATGGAATAAATTTATGTCCAAAGAAGACCTGGAACTCCTAATTGAACACCAGATGGATAATTTTGATTATCTTAAGTTAAAAAGTTTCTGTACAAACAAAACAAATGCAGACAAGATTAGGAGGGAAGCATCAAATTGGGAAATCATCTTTACATTTAATGGTTCTGATAAAGGCCTCATTTCTAAAATTTATAGAGAATTGTCTCATATATATAAGAATTCAAGCCACTCTTCAATAGATGAGTGGTCAAGGGATATGAACAGACAATTTTCAGATGATGAAATTAAAACCATCTCTAGTCATATGAAAAGTTGCTCCAAATCACTATTGATCAGAGAAATGCAAATTAAGACAACTCTGAGATACCACTACACACCTGTCAGATTGGCTAAAATGACAGGAAAAGATAACGATGAATGTTGGAGGGGATGTGGGAAAACTGGGACACTAATACATTGTTGGTGGAACTGTGAATGGATCCAACCATTCTGGAGAGCAATTTGGAACTATGCCCAAAAAGTTGTCAAACTGTGCATACCCTTTGACCCAGCAGTGTTTCTACTGGGTCTATATCCCAAAGAGATCTTAGAGGAGGGAAAGGGCCCCACATGTGCAAGAATGTTTGTGGCGGCCCTTTTTGTGGTGGCTAGAAACTGGAAACTGAAGGGATGCCCATCAATTGGAGAGTGGCTGAATAAATTATGGTATATGAATGTTATGGAATATTATTGCTCTGTAAGAAACGACCAGCAGGACGATTTCAGAGAGGCCTGGAGAGACTTGCATGAACTGATGCTGAGTGAAATGAGCAGAACCAGGAGATCATCATACACAGCAACTACAGTATTACATGATGATCAATTCTGATGGACATGGCTCTCTGCAACAAAGAATTGTCTCAAACCAGTTCCAATTGTACACTGAAGAAAACCATATACACCCAGAGAGAGGGAAATGAAATATGGACCACAACGTAACATTTTCATGATCTCTATTGACATTTGTTTGCACTGTGTTGCCTTTCTCTGATTCTTTTTTTTTTTCTTGTAGATTAGGATTTTTCTTGCATAACTTCTCAAGCAATTCAACATAATTAACATGTAGTAGATATCCTGCCATCTAGGGGAGGGGAGGGAAATGGGGGTAAAATTTGTAATGGAAAGCTTTGTAAAGATCAATGTTGGGGAACTACCCATACATATGTTATACAAATAAAAAGCTTTAATAAAAAAAAAAAAAGAAAAAAAAAGATAGAAGTGAGATCATGTGTTCAAAGTCTTTCAGGAAAATCCAACACTGGACAATAACTGTAGGGTATGAGGCCATCTTGAGAAGAGGTACTATTTCAGTCTTTTCCATTATAGACCCTTGTTCTACCCTTACACTGCAACTGATTGCTATTTACCAATATCACTGAACTTTACAGGTCTCACTATGCTGTATTTTATGTATAAAATCAAATTAGAAATTTCTAAATGTGTAGAAATAGATATGATCTGAGTCCTAAAAAACTCATATCGTAAAACAAATATACAGAATCAATTTTGCATTTTTAAGTGAATTTGTTATAGATCTATGTGTATGAAAGGGAGAAGTTTTTAAAAAGAAAAACAAATAAAAAAAAATCCAAGTGTTGAAAAGATAATGTTATAACTGGAATAAATTGTGGGTTTTTATGTTCCTGAGAATACCTTACCATATTAGCTACCCCCAAGTATTCTCAAGTTCTCAGGTAGCTATAGCTGCTGTAAGCACTTAGCTCCTACACTTTTATGTTCTAGGATGTTTGAGAGATTCAGGACCTAAAAAGCTACTTAGAAAACATTAACAATAACAATAAGCATTTATATAGCATTTTAAGATTTGCAAAAAATTTTTTTCTCATTTAATCCTCACACCAACTTAGTGAAATATATGTTATTGCAATTTACTATTTCTTGAACATGGCACTCAATCTCCCATTTAATCTCTTTCTTTTTAAATACTTAATTTCCTTCTAAACTCAGTTCCAGTACTGTTTTCTGCATAAAGTCCTTCCTGAGGTCCCCAGTAACTGGTATCTGGTCTTCCTAAACTACCTTTTATTTATTTTATATATGTGTTTGAAAGTATAATTGAACAATTAATCTTAATTATACTTAATTTGGGGAGAGAGGTCAATACCATCCCCATCCAATTTTAGCCTTTATATATTAACTAGAATTAACTATACTGACCCCCATTTTACAGAAAAGGAAACTGAGGCCAAGAGACATTAAAGCACTTGCTCAGGTTCACATAGCTACTAAGTATCTAAGGAGAGAGTTAGACCCAGTCTTCTTGACGTCTGAGTGCATCACTCTGGTTGTTATTTCTCTTGAAGCTCTGGAAGAACTGGCTAGGTACAAAGAATAGGACTAGAATGCCATAGTACTGTGGAATTGAAGCTGTCCCAAAAATGGGATATAGATTGAGGATCCGTCTTGCCCCTGTGATGATGTTTCCTGCATACTTACACCCCAGAATTGATTAAATTAACTTCTAAGCTTCTTCAAAGCAAGAATTCTATTTTTTATCTACCCATCTCCCTACACTTAAGTGTTTTTCTTCAGGTGGCCACTAGATGTATATTATTGATCTAGCTGTTAATTTGTATTGATTGTTTTGAATCCATCCTTTATGGAGAAATTTCTACATTCAAAGCAGTTCTCATTAAGGAACTCTGTGTGTGTGTGTGTGTGTGTGTGTGTGTGTGTGTGTGTGTGTGTGTGCGTGTGTGTTATTTACCACTGAAGGATATAAGTTGCTGCCGGGTTGGCACACTACCTACTTTAGGGTGTGTTTGCGTCATAAATGTCAACCAGTAACCATGTATATGACTTCCATGAAGGTACAAAGGATTCTTTCATTTAAGAAAAAAAAAAAAAAAAGGGAACCAGATCTGACTTGTATAGTTGGTGGTATGACTGACTGTTTTCCACCTCGTCTACTGCTATTGTTTGTGGTCAGTGATCAGATGAATTTTTAAATGATTGCCAAGTTTAGGGGTGTAGACATATTTCTCTTCTAGAGAACTTTGCTCTGTGATCTTATTTTCGTCTAGGTAGATTTGTGGCAACCAGGGTTACCAGCAAAAAGCAGCTACCTGATTGACTTGGATCTTTTACTGAATATGTTTCCTAAACTAAAATTCGTTTCTTTTTGGTTTCTAGGGAGGTGGACATGAGCTCTACAAGAATAATGGATATTAAGATGCGTGAAGCTGCAGAAGGACTTAGTGAAGATAACTCAGGTAAGATCTTTGCCCCTCCTGCATCATAAAGGGACCTTGTTGGCAGGTGAATAATCCCTGGGTCACAGGGTCATTTCTGTATGTGAAGAGGAAAGATTCATCTGCCCACAATCATACCCCAGATCTGCTTCAAATGAATAGGTACATCTCACACAGGTGATTTGATGGGATGAAAGGAGAGATTTCAGGTGATTTGTTTGCTCTTGGGAACATCTCCGTCTACTGCAAAGTAAGTAGTATTTTTTTTTTTCATGTTCTTTAGAATAAACATTTCTCAGTCTTTAAGTGGCTTCAAAAAGGAGAGAAAGAAAAATAGAACTATTTAGCATCCCAGATTTCCCAGGGAGTTAGGAAGAAACTGGTCCTTGTCTAAGAATGTCAGAATTCCTCAAGAGGGTCTCACTTCCCTATTGTTCTTTCCTTCTCTTCCCAGGAACCTTTTATACATTTTATTTGTTAAGTGGAACTCAAAGTTAATAAATTTTTATCTCATTATTCAAAGATTTTCTTTCTTTCTTTTTTTTTTTTCTTGCTGAGGCAATTGGGGTTAAGTGACTTGCCCAGGGCACACAGGTAGGAAGTATTAAGTGTCTGAGGCCAGATTTGAACTCAGATCCTCCTGACTTCAGGGCTGGTGCTCTATCCACTTTGCCACCCAGCTGCCCCTGGTATCTTGATTTTTTATAATTGTTATGATCCTGACATTAGAAAGCAATTCCTTTCCCTAAAACACACCTTCTAACCCCAGCCTTTTTTTCACCAAATGACCATTTGATAACAAAGCTCTTCTTATCTTTAGCATTTAATGTGCTGGGCATAAAAGGTGTCCCAGATGCAATTTCTTTTCATGATTAACTTAAACAATTCAGGAAGAAAAAAATCACTAATTATGTTAAGCCTGAGCTTATGTTCAGATACTCATTTCAGTAGGGATTGCATTTTTCTACTTAATATATCATGAACAAGACTGCTGCTTCCTCTGGCAAACAATACTAGATCAAGATCGATAAATGATACAATGATTTGGGAGTTATTCAAATTTGCTTTTAGTATTTTCCTTGAGAGAAATATTTCTGTGATGAAGAAAGCTTTATAAAGCAAGAGATATAAGGGGAAGGTGGTAAGGGAAGCAGCAGAAAGATTTACTCGTTGCTTTATTTATTGTTTGAAGGATTTTTCAAAATTAGAAAAATGTCCATGACCATATAGGATACTTCCTTCCTTATATTGGGGGGGAAAAAAAGTCCAGGAGCAGACTGCTACAATCATTTAGGAGATACTTCTTGCCAATATTCTGGTCAGAATTCCTTTGAAATAGCTATTCAATGATATAGTCAACTTAGAGTATAGAGTAATATGGGTTTACTGATTTAAAAATAGAAAGAAGCCTTGGAGATAGTAGGTCATCCAATAGAGTCCCTTCATTTTATTCTTTAAAAATAAATTTTATGGGCAGCTAGGTGACTTAGTGGATAGAGAGAGCACCAGCCCTGAAGTTAGAAGGACCTGAGTTCAAATCTGCCTTCAGACACTTAACACTTCTTAGCTGTATGACCCTGGGTGAGTCACTTAACCCCAAATACCTCAGCAATAAATAAATTTTATTTTTTTAATCTTTTTTTTTCTCCTTCCTATATATGGGGGCTGGGAGAAGGTGGCAGGCAGGAGAGAGAACAAAGATCTTAGAGTATGTGTAGTTAAGCAAAATAAATTCCCATGTTGGCCACATTTAAAAAATGGCCCATCCTACATCTTGAATACATTACTTTCTGTCAGGGGGTGAATAGCAGCATTCATCATTAGTTCTCTAAAATCATAGTTGGTCACTACATTGATCAGAACTGTTAAGTATTTCAAGGTTGTTTTTTTTTTTTAACACTATTGTCATAACTAAATACATTGTTCTGCTGTCTCTGCTGACCTCTACTCTACATCAGTTCATATAATTCCTCCAAAGCTTCTTTGAATCCATCCCTTTCATCATTTCTTACATAATAATAGTATTCTCTTATATTTATATACTATTATTTGTTCAGAAATTCCCTAATTGATGGATATTCCCTTAGTTTCCACATCTTTACACTAGAAAAAAAGAGCTGATATAAATATGTTTATACATGTAAGTCCTTTTTCTCTTTCTGTGATCTCTTTTGGGTATCTAAAGACTTAGTACTTCACCTCCCCTTATTTTTCTCTATATACTATAGCATATATATACATGTTATATATATATATATGTATGTATATATCCATATATATGCATAAATGTATACATAATATACATACACATACATGTATATTTACAATAACGCAAAGCCTTGGTGAGATTTCCTTTAATCACTTAAAACTATACTATATATGTGTGCATGTGTGCCTTGTGCATATATCTGTATATATGTTACATGCATATGTATGTGTTAATCAAAAACCTGCTGTGAAAGTTTTTTTGCATATTTGTACAAACATATACATGCATATATACACATTTTACTTATATAAATGTACATATTTATGTATTATGTATGTATAGTTGCTGCTCAGCATTCAGTCATGTTCAAGTCTTCATTAGGCTCTTCTGTCCTACTGTGTCCTGAGGTCTGTTCATTCATTCTTCTATTCATATCTGTTCATTCTTCCATGACATCTTCTGCTGTCCCTTTTTCCTTTTGCCTTCAGTCTTTCCCAACATCAGGTTCTTTTCCAGTGAGTCCCATCTTTTCATTATATAACCTAAGTATTTAAACTTTAGCTTCAGTATAGTCTGAATTAATTTCAGTATTGATTGATTTGGCCTTCCTGCTGTCCAAGGGACTCTTAAAGAAGTCTTTCAGGGGTAGCTAGGTGGTGCAGTGGATAGAGCACCAGCCCTGAAATGAGGAGGACCTGAGTTCAAATTTGACCTCAGACATTTAATACTTCCTAGCTGTGTGACCCTAGGCAAGTCACTTAACCTCAACAAAACAAAACCAAAAAGAAGTCTTTTTTCAGCACCACAATTCTAAAGTATCAATTCTGCAGAGTTCAGCTTTCCTTATACTTCAGTTCTCACAGCTATATATTGCTGTTGGAAAAACCATAGCCTTTTATAATATGGATCTCTGTCGGCAAGATGACATCTCTGCTTTTTAGTATGCTATTCAGATTTGCAGTAGCTATTCTTCCAAGGAGCAAGCATCTTTTAATTTCATAGTATGCCTTTATGTACCTATGTGAACAGGATTGGTTGATGTCCTTTGTTCTCAAAGAAAATCAAAATAATGTCACTATGTTAAAGTCGAGTTACAATGTTTCCGACTGTGGCTATCAGACCAATACAAGTTTGGAATGCTCTGCCACAAGTCAGATACAAATAGTCTCTATGAACATTTGGGATGGTTTCTGTAACTGCACATCTTGTATTTCTTCTGAGCTAATTCAGCTCTGCTTTGCTCATAGAGCACAGCATCTTCTCTGATGAGGGTACGCTATGCTGGGAGGTCCTGTGTCAGTGTCTCCCATGCCATGCAATCAATTCTAAAGTTCTTCAGAGAGACTCTGAGAGTGTCCTTGTATCACTTTTCTTGACCACCTTTTGAGCATCTGCCCTGTATGAGTTCTCCATAAAATAATCTCTTTGGCAAGCATTCATTTGGCATTCAAATAATGTGGCCAGCACTTAACATTTTATATATAAGGTACTGTAAAAGTCTTTGTGTTTATATGTCCACAATATACATATACATGTATTATTTGTGCATAGTGTGTTTTTATGTATGCACTTGTACATGTCTATATAGAATAACTCTAAAGCTATTAAATGCAAGGTGGGCATCTAGGTAAGCAGAGGAAAGAGTGTCAGCTCTAGAGTCAGGAGGTCTGAATTCAAATCCAGCCTCAGACACTTACTAGCTGTGTTATCCTGGGCAAGTCACTTGACCCTGTTTACCTCAGTTTCCTCATCTGGAAAAGAAAATGTCAAACCATTCTAGTATCTCTACAAAGTAAACCCCAAATAGGGTGATGAAGAGTTAGACACAACTAAAATGATTCAACAACAGCAATATATACAAGGTAGAGAAAAATGAAATCACTTAATTTGCCTGGATCAACAAATTTTTCATCTATAAAATGAAGATTTTGATCTAAATGATCTCTAAACTCTCTTCTAATTCTACAGTCATATGATCCATGTTGTAGTCTACATGTGCTCTCTGAGGAGATATTACCTCATTTTTGTGTTTTGTATCCCCAGTGCCTGTGCAGTGCTTGGCTCACAGGACATGGAGAGAAGGGTTTGGACCTGTGATTTCATTAGCATAAGGACCTCTCAGGTGAGGAAGCTGCCTCTATCAATGCAAGATGGCACTCTCTCTACCACTTAATAGTCTTAAGGAATTGCCTCACTCTAAGCCTGGGAGCTCTTAGAGTTTAAATGGCTTGCCTGGTGTCTTCCCACAATGTGTCAGAGGTGGGAGTTATACCCAAGTCTTTCTGGCTTTGAAGCCATTTCTACTCATTTTGCAATGTTGTTTGCTAATGTGATACTCTGGATCATCTACATGTCTTATTTCCCATCCACCTACCAGTCATTGTGCTAAGTGCTAGAAATACAAAAAGAGGCAAAGAATAGCTTCTGCCCTCAAGGCGAATACAATCTAATGGGAGAGACAATAAACAAATATGAGTAGACAAGCTGCATACCAGATAAACAGGTAATAATTAACAGAGGGAAGACAGTAGAATTAAAAGGGATTGGGAAAGACTTCATACAAAAAGTGACATTTTAGATGGAATTTCAAAGAAGAAGGTAGAGCTACTAAGTGGTATGGTAGAGAGATTGCTCAGCCTAGAGTCCAGAAGACTCATATCTTCCAGAATTCCACATTTACAAGCCATGTGACCCTAATCAAGTCACTAATCCTATGGCCTCAATTCCTTATCTTCAGCTTAATGAGCTGGAGAAGGAAATGACAGGTATCTTTAGAAAGAAAACTCCAGTCAGGCAGGCCTGGGAAAAACCAAAAATCAAAATGACTGAACAACAAAGAAACTGAGAAAAGCCAGGAGGCAGAGATAAGGAGAGAGGACTTTCCAGGCATGAGGGACAGCCAGAGAAAATGCTGAGACAACAGTGTTCTTAGAAGAGCAAGGAGGAGTATCTTTCAATTAAAGACAACTTGGCTGAGAATCCTAGAAAGAGTCACCAGGGTTATAAAAGGCATTGAAGGCCAAGGATTTTGCATTTCATATTTTGTAAAAACACTGGCAAGCCCCAAAAGGAATGGCTAACTACCAGTCCTTAAATATTGAAAGAACTGAGCTGCATTCATCTCTGAGGGCAACTCTGACCAACATAAACAAGGTAAGCTGATCAGGAGAGGCATCTTTGAATCAGAAAAATATATTCACAAATTGCAGATAGACTTGCAAATGGACTAGATATGGCCCTATTCAAAGGTAAATCCAGTTAGGGTCATTCAAAGCCATAGAAGACAGAATCTGTTAAAATTAATTAACTGAAATAAAAAGGAAGCTGAGGACAGTTACCCAACTGTCTGTGATTTACTCTGCAAAATTGGCTTTTGCATATCAAATCAGGTTACCTAACTACTCTGAAGTCAGTCAAGGAATGATTTAAAGAGATGGTTTCTATAACAAAAAGGAGGAATTGGAAAAAAGGACAGAAATGTTTTTTGAACATAATTTAATTGGACAAGGCATATCATCTAACAAGTTAGCAATCCTATGCCAGAAGTCCTTTCTTCCAGGTGGTACCTCTTGTTACCAGAAAGCATATTGGGAAAGAGGAAATTGTGGTAAGTGGTTAGAAATCACTTCCCATCTTTCTTGAATAATCTCCATTACTCAAGCTCTGAAAAAAAGGGGATTTAACTTAATATCTGGCTAACTTTTCTCCAGCTGCAAGAAAGGGACACTTAGCCTCTGGTCAACATCCTTTTCTACTAGAAAGAGAAATTTAGCCTTTTGAAAAACCTTATAAATTTATGATTTTTAAAAAATTATTCTAAATTATCTACTACTCAATGGTAAAGTCTTCTAATCTGTCTACTCACTAAATCTATAAGTAACCTAAACGAAAGACTCATCTCTGTTATTCTGGGTTAACTTAGGGCTAGCTCCTATATCCTATAATCAGGCTAAAAGTAAATTTTTAAACAGGTGATATCTTTTTCAAATCTTAGAATCTCAGAGTTGGAAGGAGTCTCAAAGCTCATTCAGTCTAATCTCTATTTGAAACATAAGCCCTTCTTGAGTATCCTAAGCACAGTGCTATCCAACTATTACATGGGTACCTCTTATGATGCAAAATAATTTCACACCCAAGTCCATGATTTTTACTTTTGGATAACTCTCATTATTAAGATATACTGCCTTATTGAAAGGTTTTGAGTCAAAATGCATTTTGACTCAAGAAAAACATGATAAAGGAAATTAATAGTGAAAAGATTAAATTATTACCTTATGATCAGGAAAGTAGGTAAAACAACCAGTTGGATGTTTGTGAGAAAAGATGGTTTGGTTTGGAGAACCTTATTTGATAACTTTGAATATTGGTAAAAGGTAATAGAACTGGTTTTCCTATGGTTGACAGAGGTTTGCTTAAAGTAAAAATAACCCCAGTACTTTTGAATGACCTTAAATAGATAGGATAATATTTCCCATATAATTGCAGATATCCTTCATTTTAAGGAGGGAGGTATTCCATTAATTAACTAAGGAATTAATTTTATTTTTTTTCAAATAGTATTTTTTCCAAATGCATATGAAGACAATTTTTAACATTCTTTTTAAAAACAAAATTTTGATTTCCAAATTTTCTCCTTCCTTCCTCCTTAAGATAAACAATTTGATATATGTTATATAGATGCAATCATATAAAAGATAATTCCATGTTAGTTATGTTGTAAAAGAAGAAACAAAGCAAAAGGAAAAAACTATGAAAAAATAAAGTGAAAATAGTATGCTTGATCTGCATTCAGGCTCTATCATTTCTTTCTCTGGATGTGGATAGCATTTTCCATCGTGAGTATTTTGGAATTATCTTGGATCATTGTATTGCTAAGAAGAGCTAAATTAGTCATAGCTGATCACTGCACAATGTTGCTTTTACTGTGTACAACGTTCTCCTGGTTCTGCTCACTTCACTTTGCATCAGTACCAGGTTTTTCTGAAAACACCTGCTCATCATTTCTTATAGCAAAATAATAGGGAATTAATTTTAAAGAATTTAAAAGATATTACTATCTGTGTGACCCTGAGCAAATCACTTAATCTTAATTGCCTCTCAAACAAATAAAGAGACAAAAATTTAAAAGACACAAAATAAATAAGGTAGGAAAAAAATCATCTCATATTATTGGAGTTTTTTAACTTGAAAGAATTTCCATCCTTTAATAAATAATACTTATGACACTAATTAAAAGCATGCTAATGTAGCTTACTTCAGTTCAGCATTTTAGTGCAGAACCTAATCCTCAGCACTAGAGTAGATGAAGAATTTAAATAAGTTCAAATAAGACAAGTGCTCTTACTTTATGGAGCTTACAATCAACTAAGGAGTTTTGACAAGTACACAGAGAACTATATAGTACAAAATAATGTACAATTAGGTATAAAAGTCATACGTTAAACTGCTAGGAGAGGAATGTTCTGATTGGGGAGGAAACCAAAGAAGTCTCCCTGGGAGGAGCTAACTAACACAGGATTTGAGCTTTAAAAGATGAGTAGGAATTTGGAGTTGTGGGGAGGGTGAAAGGTGTCAGCGGTACAACATAACCAAAAGCAGAGAAATGTAAGAGATATGGGAGGAACTGTGAATAACCCCACTTGACTGTTGCATGGAAAATGCTGAATTTGCTTAGTCTGTGATAAAGCTCCTAGCTTTTTAAAGACTGTATAATGCCGCAACATAAGGACCTTAAGTTATGTAATTTTTTTTTTTAAAAAAAGGTGGGACACTGAGAAGTCACTAAAGAGCAGTTTTTAACCTCATTCTTGTGTCATGGCACACAAAGTATTTTTATAGTTAGCATTTATATAGCACATATTTTGTGCTAGACACTGGTTCCACTTTACAAATATTATCTTGTTTGATCTTCACAGCAACCCTGGAACATAGGTACTGTTATTGCTGAAGCAGAGATTAAGTGATTTGCCTGCAGTCACTTAGTTTACTAAGTGTCTGAGGCTGGATTTGAATTCAGATCTTCCTGGTTTTAGGCTTCATATTCCTCTGTGCCTCTAACTGAATAATGTTGGGTTTTCCCCCCATTTAATAGTATTCAATTTTTTCCAATTACATGTAAACATAGTTTTCAACATTTACTTTTATAAAATTTTGATTTCCTTTTTTCTCCTTCCCTTCTTCCTCTCCCCAAGACACTAACCTATCTGATATAATTTATACATGTTAAACATACCAGAATGTTTTTAAGTGCATAAAGTATTACAAAAGAAATCCATCATATTGAAATATACCTATCAAAATACTTTAAAAAATACATTCATGGATCTCAGTCTTGGTCTTTAGGGAGTTTGTTTTTAATTTGGATTTTTAAAACCCTTTATGACACTTTTGAATATCTTTAGCAAGTGTATGGTCTCCCTGCTTTATGCTTTGATTTATACTAATTTAAACCAAATCTCTGTGGCTTTATCTATCAAGGACCTTGGTGAACTTAATATGATATGGGAGCCTCCTTGTCTCACCTTTAAGAGCATTTTACTTTACTGAGTCAAAGGTTTTTTACCTTTTATAATAAACAAATTATAGAAACAGTGGGATCTTATATTATTTATATTTCTGAGTCAATTGTGTAACTTATTGTATGGGCTGTTCTAGTGAGTCACCTAAGAAAGGTTGCCTAGTAACTTTTGATATTTTGGCCAAGAAAACCCTTGATACAGATGTACATTGGCCATTCACTTAAAAGTTTTGGTGAGATGAAAAAGCAAGTATCTGGGCTGGTAGAAGTCTTTGCAGTAATCATTTTTTGTTGTAATTATGTTATATAACATTTTTAAACTTCCAAATTTTCTTTTTATATTATGAAGTTGATAAGCATAAACAAACATTGCTGTGTGTAAAGAAGAACTGAAAAGATATATCATTCATAATTTTGTATATTCTATTAGAATCTTCTCTTTGAGTTATGTTGAAGATTGGCCCTCAAGTATCTTTAATTATATCACTTCCAGTATAATTTTCTTTGTATGTATTTACAGTATATAACTAGTATATAACAGATATAACTAGATTATTCTTCCTGATTTTATTTTCTCCTATGTCATTTCCACATAAGATTCTGACATCAGGTACTATAAGTGTTAAAATCCAAATGTGACAGTTCCACTGTCATTGATGGTGAATATAGACCATTATGGCAATGATGGCAAATCTGTTCCATTTCATATATATTTGTTTGCTTCCAATTACAACTTTTAGAGTTTTTATAATGGTATAGCTTAATTGGGCCTACCACTGATTACAGGCTTGTTTATTCCACCTCTGCTTTTACATCTTTTAAAAAAAAACCAAAAACAAAAACAAACACTGCCTTTAATGAATATTCATCTTCCCTGTTGCTTTGCAAATGAACCTGTATTCTAAGTTGGTATTATCCTTGGCAGTCAGATCTTTTTACTTGGCAAAGATATTGTGTTTGTTGGCTGAAATATTTTCTGGACTCTTTGTAGTAATTGTCAAACTCTAAGAAATGGCAGTTATTAGAACCAGTCTTAACTTTTAAGTTTGTTTTGTTTTGTTAACTTTTTTTTTTCTTTAATGTTTAAGTCCTTTTTCTGTTTAGTAGTATCAACAGCTGATTTACACAGGTTAGATTGCAGCTGGTTTAGATAATTTGCTGTATCTTCTTAACCATCTTTCTGAATGCTTTGAGAGTAGAGACTGAGGTATGGATTGTTTTTATTTTGTTTGTTTTATTTTGCTATTTTCTGTCTGTCTTTGTATCCTCAGTGGTTAGCATGAATACTTTGAATATGGTAGATGCCTAAGAAATACTTATCATCTTGAATAACTAATTTTTAATTTGGTAGTTATTAGGCAAAGGGGATAGAGTAGCAGCCCTAAAGCCAGGAAGTTCCATCTTCCTGAGTTTAAATCTAGCCTCAAATCTAGACACTTATTAGCTGTATAACCCTGGGCAAGTCACTTAATCCCTGTTGGTCTCAGTTTTCTCATCAGTAAAATGAGCTGGAGAAGGAAATGACAAACTACTGTAGTATATTTGTCAAGCAAATTCTAACTGGATCAAAATGAATCGTGACTAAAAATGACTCAATAACAACAACAGTTTTTTTTTGTTGTTGTTGTTGTTTTTTCTGAGACAATTGGGGTTAAGTGACTTGCCCAGGGTCACACAGCTAGGGAATGTTAAGTGTCTGAGGCCAAATTTGAACTCGGGTCTTCCTGATTTCAGGGCTGGTGCTCTATCCACTGCACCACCTAGCTGCCCCAACAACAGTTTTAACTAATTGTTAATGATTTGACTTTTTATAGACAATAGATTCAGAAATGAATCCTACATTGGTAACTAGTAATTTCTTGCCTATTAATATAAAATTCATTTTATTTTGGGGGGTGATATTTGTTGGTACCTTATGACTTTCCACTAAAATTTCTCATAATATTAAATCACAGGATGTTTGTATAATTTATAAATTTTAGTCTCTTTCATTTCTTAATCTTGACCCATATGCTCCAGTATTCTCCATTCTTTAATCATCTTTTCATTGAAGACATCAAGTATATGTTGATTTGGTTTAGATTTTGTCAAGTTCTTCATATAATTTCTTTCCTACAACATATGGCACATATATAGTACATAAACTGAAATTATGCTGATCTATTTGTTTATACTCATAAAGTTCACTTCCAATTCTTATGATCGTGTCACATGAAATCATATTTCTTAGAAATGGCCCTTGGTAACAAGATGAAATCCACTCTACCAGTTCCTTTATTTGTTTCTCTGGGGGAAAAAAAATTGTGAATAATTCTGCATCTTGTCTTATCTTCTTTCCAGTTTCATTTATAGTGAGAATATTCATTGCAAATGGTTCCATTCATCCAGTAATACCTCTTTTCAATTATTAGAGAAAGTTCTAACAGTTAGAATGCCAAAATTTAAATTAGTAGTAGGTAAAAGGAGCAGGAGATCCCAGAATTCTATTTGTGCTCTGCTTGTTCTGTTTTTCAGTTATCTCTTAAGTATGTTGAAATATATAAAAGTGAAGGGATCCTAACTTTTTTAATGCACACACATTTATCTGTTTGTCTTATTTATTTAGGAAAGAAGAAATCTAAGTTCAAAACTTTTAAAAAGTTCTTTGGAAAGAAGAAGAGAAAAGAGACCTCAACATCTGCAAGTAGCAGTAGTTGGAAGCCAACTCAATCAGAGAGTGATGTCATTGCTCCAGTATCTATGCCCATTGGCTATGACTCAGAGGATGAACTTGAGTAAGTTGCAGACTTTGCCTCTTATTGAACATCAATCCACAATTTATTAAGCACTTATTGTATGTCTAAGGTCTCTTCCAGTTCTAACATTTTTATGATATTAAGATTCTTCTAAGTTGGCAAAAAGAGTGAGTTCAGATGATACCTCCCATAGGAAGTCTCTCCAATGTGAGGGGGATTTTACAAGTGCTATTATTTTCTTCCAGAAAACAGATTTTATTAAGGATTGCATGAGTGTAACAATTACAACGAATTTGAATCCATGAGATATTTTATATTTTGAAATATTTTGGAAGTAATAAAAAATAGAATATTCAAGATTGTCTTGAATAATTCTTTTCTTTCATAGAATAGTGTTTTCTGCCTTTCCATATTCTCCTGGGGTGAGAATTTTTACCCCAAAGTCTTTTTAGAGCTTGCCAGACTTTGAACTCTTAGAAAGAGACAACCCATTTGGAAAAAGCCACTTATTTAAAAGAGAATTCTTGAATAAATGAAAAGCATTTATTAAGTCATTGCTGTATATAGAGCACTGAGAATATGATAGAAATAGAGATAAGGATAAAGATAGGGTATAGTCCTGTGATTGTACTGATTTAAGGAACTCTCAGATCAGGAAACTGTCTCTATCAATGCAGGTGAGCTTCTAATATAGTCTTAAAAAATTGGTCAGAGAGGGATATGAAATATGGACCACAACGTAACATTTTCATGATCTCTATTGACATTTGCTTGCATTATGTTGCCTTTCTCTGATTTTCTTTTTTTCTTGTAGATAGGATTTTTCTTTCATAACTTGTCAAGCATTTCAACATTATTAACATGTAGTGGACTTCCTGCCATGTAGGGGAGGGGAGGGGACTGGGGGTAAAATTTGTAATGGAAAGCTTTGTAGGGATCAATGCTGGGGAACTACCCATACATATGTTATACAAATAAAAAGCTTTAATTAAAAAAAAAATTGGTCAGAGCACACAGAAGTTGAAACTTGTCCAGAGTCATATAGCTAGCATGTGTTAGAGCCAGGATTGAAATTGTATCTTCTTAGATCCAGGGCCAGCTCTTTATCCACAATACCATGATTATTCTCTTGCTTTAAAAAAAAAGCATTTCTATGATCTGAAGAAAATAAAAACAACTTTTAAAATAGCTTTTTATGTCAAAAACAAAAACAAAAACCAGAATTATCTTAAATTTAGCCAACAGTTTTCAGGAAAGATAATAGTTTCCCAGGATTAAAAAGTTAATAGAAGCCAAATATTGTCTCCCATTAATGTTAATTTTGCCAATACTGTATATACTGATACCCTAATAAATGCCTCCTTGCCTAATAAATACCCAATTGAACTGTTCACCAAAATCTGTTTCCCTTATCTAGGAATGACCACCTGGTGGCAGCAAACAACTAAATATCTTTGGAGAATTTGATTTTTTTTTTTTTAATTTCTTCTCTTTCCTTTCTCCTTACCTTTCCTTTCTTTTCCCTTTCCATTTCCTTTCCTTTTATTCTTTTTACTTTTCTTTCCTTTCCTTCTTTTCTTTCTTTTTTCCTTTCCATTTTATTCCACTCCTTAATATCAAATAGCACCCTTATTTAGGATACACAATTTGCATTCAAACCTTTTTAGTAGCTATTAATTGCTATTAATTGTGCACTTCCTTATTAGAAAAATCCATAAGTATATTGTTGTCCCACTTCAAAGAAATTGTCTGGGATTATGTGTACTGGATATTGGGGTAACTGGTATATAAGAAAAAAAATAGTTGTTACCCAAATCATGCAATAATCTGCATTCAGTTTGATTAGAAGCATCAAATTTGACTTCTACCATATCTTGTTATACTTATTTTAGGCTGTCAGGGAATATAAACTTTCTTATTTCATTATTTATCTAGTAAACCCTAGCAATAAAACTAAAATTATTCCCATTATTATATGCATTATTATATATATGTATATGTTATACATATTTATTTGTGTACATATTATATTGTGATATTATAAATTAATGTATTATATTATGTTACATATTAATATTATTATACTTTATCATATTGTTATATTCTTTTACATTATTTGATCTGTTGTAAATATATTATACAGATATGTTACAAATGTTTATTATACAAAAATATGTTAAACTTGGAGACAAGTTATTGTACAAAAAAAAAATCAGGTATGTTACATGTACACCACATACATATAGAATCGTAAATTTAGAACTGGAAGAGACCTAAGAAACAAGCCAAATTTTACAGATTAAGAAATGAGGTCCAGGGAGATTGATCATAACAGATAGTAAACGATCAAAGGTAGGATTTGAATCTTGGTCCTCAGACTCCAAAACCTGGTTCTTTCCACAAATACCAATAAGGCAGCATTACATAGCAGATAGACAGCAGATCTGGGTTCAAGTTTCACATCTATTCTATCTTAGACTTCATGGATAGAAGCAATGTGTTTAACACAAGAAAAGTATTGCTCTACTATAGTTTGAGTCATATCTAAAGTATCATGTTCAATTAAAGATGAAATATCTGAAGAATAAAATTATGTCCAGAAGAAGGCAACTAAGATGCTGATGATCTTCTAACAAGGGAATCCATGCATGAACTTGTTTTTTAAAGAAAAAAATGTCAGTAATTGTATTTCAATATAATTGATTTCCTTTTCAACCCTATTTAAAAAAAAAAAAATTTAGAAACATTCAGAGAAGGGATTGATAGGTTTCACCAGGCTTCTAGAGTTTTCAACAGAAGAAAAGTTAAAAGCACCAATTCTAAATGATGCTATTGGGGCTTAAGGGGTAACCCAAAAATATTGGGGTTCCAGACCAGTGTCATGAGGTGTCTTGAAAGAATTTGCAGACTTGAACCCATCTCTAAGTCAAAGGGCAAAGTTTATTATAATTATAATGCCAATTAAAATGGGCTAAGTTCCAAAAGAAGTTAGCAAAGAACCAGGAAAAAGAAGGTAAATTTATAGGGAAAAGTTAGAGAGATCAGGTGTTTCATGTCACTGATATGCTAATTTTATGAAAACTCTGTTATCACAGACCAACAGGCTGTTATCTGACAGCCAGCAATATTTGTGGCCTTAGCATCCTGATCATAGAGAATAAACTGGAGGAAAATAGCCTAGGGGAAAAATATATCATTTCTAACTCCGTCATTCCCAAGGCCAGGTAGCCTTGGGATTATTATTACTTTCCCTAGGAGCTGCACCACATCATTACCATGTGAGGAGATTTCAGAATGAATATGACTTCTATGTTCATTTTTTTCCTCCTCTTCCTCCTCCTCCTTCTCCTTTTCCTCTTCTTCTTTTTCTTCTTTCTGCTTCTTCTTTCTTCTTTCTTTTTTCTTCTTTTTTACCTATCTCACCCAGGCTCAAAGTACATGAACCAGATCCCGCTGCTGATAGATATGGAAGCTTTCACTTGTTCAACTTCTCCCTTAAGCACTCATCCTTGGGCAGTCTGGTGGCCCCCTGTTCTCAGGACTTCCCTCTTATTGATGCTATGTTTGCCATTTGAGTGCTATTTCAAGATTGGAAGAATGTGAATTCATAGAACTGCATGGACTTCCTCAGAGTGATATTCATTTTGCAAACAGTGCTTTACAAAATAGCCTTCAAGGCTATTAGCCAGTTACTAGGGTCAGATTTTCACATGCACAGATGCAACAAATTGGCAACATCTTCAATTCAGTGTATTGAGACAAAGCTTTCCTTCCTTCTTTGTCAGGTGTCTAAAATAGACCCTTTTCCACCTATTGTTTGACTGGTCATCATTGCTAGGAAAGTATGACTATTAATTTCTACATCCTTTATTGAGAATACATCCTCCATTTATTCTTCATGAATCCTGTTCCACAAGACTAATGGCTTGATTATTTAGTTGGTGGGGGAGGGAAACAGTGGGATGTCAGAATTAAGATTAAAGACTAAGACGGTGAGGAAAGAATGATCTAAAAAAATGGTAGTATTCCCACATTACATTTCAGAGTGTTCCCCATATTCCTGTCTTGTATAAAGTAATAAAAAGGGACCATGGATTTACAAATTCGTAATTTCCATTCAAATACACCATCTGCTGAACCCAGATGCCAGGACTTGGGTGGATATTTTGGATAATCTTGTGACCAGACTATCAGACAGCCAGTTTACTCAGCCTGCTGTGCAAACACAGCCTCCAGAATAGTTTCTTTACTTGGGAGCCAGAGCGTCTGCTTGCTTACATACAAGAAATGACTTCATTCTTTCCAGATTTTCCATTTAACTTACAGAGTAGAGAGAGGTCAGAACTGAGATTGGTTATGAACTATTCTTATTTACTCTGCTTCCTTGGAGTCATCATTCCTGTCCTACTGTTGTTTTATTTTGTTTTTAATAAAATAAAGGTTTCATTCTTCCTGTTTCATGTCACAGCTCTACTATGAGAATTCATGTCTCTGAAGTACCTGATATGTCAAAAATGTTTCTTAGAGAGACGGGCTGACTGACTGACTATAGTCCTGAGGATTGATCTTTGACAATACAAAGATGGTGTTATTAGGAACAACAGTGCTAGTATTGGTCTTTTTTATGTTCTCAGGCCATGATTATATTTTTTATGGTTTTTTATCACTAAGACACAGAGTGATCAGGAAGGAATGAAAGCAAGCACAGTGTGAACCTATCTTTTCTGTCTTAGGGATCACAAGGGTACCCTGGGGAACCGAGCCCTTTCACATGACAGCATTTTCATTCCTGAGACGGGTCAAGACCCCCCCAGACCGGCTCGAGTGTTTTCTCAGGAAAATGTGTCTGAGAGGATCAGAGCTTTACAGGTAATACTCCAATCAGTGAGATTGAGATATAGAATAAGGTTGTAGAAAATGTTATTTTTTTTAATGTTGCTATAATGATTTGGACTATCATTTGGATGCTACTGTATCATTCAAAAACCACGATTTCACCTCTGAGGCTATTTTACTCCTTTTACCAAAACAGATCGCAGCCTCCTCACTTCTTAGTATATAGTGTCAACAGTTGCTCTGGTCCTCTAAAATTCTTCATTTGGTAGATCCTCCAGAAATTTACTTCAATCCAATTGACATTTAAATCATTGCTCTGTGTAAGGTCCAAGGGCTGCAAAGACAAAAATGAAAAAGGGTCCCTGCTTTGAGGAGCTTACACTCTACTGGACTCTTCAAATTTAGGTCATCTGATCTCCAGTTTACAGTATTCATTGCCTAGCTCATACCTAAAGCCTTTCCAGGTTGGGTTGGGCCCACAAGAACCTGGGACACCATTGCCATAGCCTTTGAGAATCCATCCAAGGTGATAAAATAGAGCAAGACTTCACTGAAAGCTTCATTGATAGTAAAAATCATTCATTCTCAAAAAATTCTATCTTTGTCCAGAGTTATTTCTTTCTGAGACACTATTAGGAAAGGGTATAGACTTTGCAAAATGAATTTCTTAGTTCAGTCTTTAGCACCTAGCAGGGTACTTTAGCACAGAGAAGACAGTAACATTATTGATTGTATAGATTATTTTTAATTATATCAGCCCCCTAAAAATTTCTGTTAATAAAACTTGAGAATATTTCCTTTTTTCCATTACAGATGAAAATCCAATATAATATGAAACTGGGACCCCCTCCTCCATGTGGGATTCCCAATAAACGGGGAGATGATGCCGGCATGAGTTCTGAAGATGATGGGTTACCAAGGAGTCCTCCAGAAATATCTTTATTACATGATATAAATGCCAGCACAACAACAAAAGCAAGTATCATCATCAGCATCCTGTGCTTTTGACCCATTTCTGTAACAAAAGGCAGCTAGATGCTTGTTGGGGAATCAGCTCTCTTTCCTTTTCAGTTTATTCCCAAATGACATATGTGTCTATGGTAGGGAAGGGCCAGCAGATTTTATCAGTTAGATCAAACCTTTGATGAATTGGGGGCATGAAAGCCATTAACAAAACATTTACTTGTTGTTTTTTTCCTTTGAGCTGAAAGGTAGTTCTTTAGAGATGACTTGAATAACATGATTCCTTGAGACACATTTAGAAAAAACACCCTGTCACCCTGCCACCTCTGCCAATGTATGTAACAATCTATTTTCCTAGTCTTTCAACTCTTTGGTGAAGAGAGGGAAGTTCTTTGCCTCATCTCTCCCCCAGAGCTAATCCTGGTCATTATAATTATGTATCATTCAGTTTTGTCGTCTTATTCTTTTCATTTGCACTGTTAGCCATTGTGTAACTTTTTTTTTCTTTTTTTTTTTTTTTTTGGTTCTTAATCAGTTTCTGTCTCTATTAATAATCTTCTGTGTGACCATGGGAAAAATTATTTAAACTGCCTGGATTTCTTCAATTGCAAAAGAAGGGGCATTAAACCAAATGGTATCTGAAGTCCTAATTCTAACTCCAAATCTATGGTTGTGTGATTTCTCTAGTCATAAATTGTTTAGACCAAGTGGCTAATTTCAATGAAATGAAACAAATTCTGCTTCTTTTTTCTAGTATGTGTTTTTGAGGTTTGTGAATAATTTGTGTTTCTAGGTTAGCATTGGATGTACATAGCTATATGTTCCTTTTTAGGATAGGAGAATTTTAGGATTCTGGACAGAAATTTGATAGGGTCAGAATGCCAGAAAGTAAAAAACTGGCATGGTAAATATGGATAGAGCCATTTGACAATTAACAAATAGATTTTTAAAAATGTTTATGTGTTCATTATATACCCACACATACACTAATACCTGTATTTATTTATGGGACAGCTAGGTGGTACAGTGGATAGAGTACTGGTCTGGGAGTCAGAAAGATCTGAGTTGATATCCAGCCTCAGACACATCCTGGCTGTGTGACCTTAGGCAAGTCACTTAACCCCTATTTGCTTTAGTTCCTTATTTGTAAAATGGAGACACACTGGAGAATGAAATGGCAAACCACTCCAAAAAAATCCCATGAACAAGTCCATGTGGTTACAAAGAGCCAAACAGGACTGAACAATAATATGTTTATAGAAAGACACAGTAGATTTTTTTTAAAAATGGGTCTAGACCCAGCAGCATTTCTATTGGGCTTATATCCCAAAGAAATCATAAAGAAAGGAAAAGGCCCCACATGTGCAAGAATGTTTGTGGCAGCCCTTTTTGTAGTGGCTAGAAACTGGAAATTGAATAGATGCCCTTCAATTGGAGAATGGCTGAATAAATTATGGTATATGAACATTATGGAATATTATTGTTCTGTAAGAAATGACCAGCAGGATGATTTCAGAGAGGCCTGGAGAGACTTACATGAACTGATGCTGAGTGAAATGAGCAGAACCAGGAGATCATTATACACGGCAACAACAGTACTATATGACGATCAATTCTGATGGACATGGCTCTCTTCAACAATGATATGTTTCAAACCACCTCCAATTGTTCACTGAAGAAAGCCATATACACCCAGAGAGAGGGATGCAAAATGTGGACCACAACATAACATTCTCATACTCCTTGATTGATGTTTGCTTACATTGTGTTTCCTTTATCTGATATGTCGTTTGTGTAGATGAGATTTTTCTTGCACAACAATGATAAGTTTGGAAATATGTATACATATATTTGATTTGCCAATATTTTAACATAATTAACATGTAGTGGATATCCTGCCATCTGGGGAAGGGGTGGGGAAGTTGGGGGGAAAAATTTGTGGCGGAAAGCTATGTAAGGGTTGTTGTTGAAGAATTACCCACACATATGTTATGCAAATAAAATAAAATTTAAAAAAAAATGGGTCTAGAATTAGGGAGACTTTAGAAACCAGCTGTGTGAACTTACCTGCCTCAGTTTCCTTAATTGGAAAACAGGGATAATAATAGTATCTACTTCTGAGGATTGTTAAATGAATTTAATGTGATATTTGTAAAGCACTTAATACAGTGCCTAGTACATAATAAGTGTTTTATAAATGCTGCTTCCTCTCTTCCATGATAGACATCATATTTTGGTATGTGGATGGAGGAATTTATCTTTAGAGTTGTCCAGTGGAACTAGAGAAAATAATCTCAATAAATAAGTTCCTAGGGCCAAATGATGCTGTTCATTCAGTTAGCAGCCCAACTTTCCAAAATAACTTTCAAATTTATTCCTACAGTTTTTTGTATATGCAAGTTTTGAGTGCTTACATTGGTATGAGTAGGATTATTACTCAAAACTATATGTAAGTCAGAACAGTATGCAGTTAAAGATATAAACATGAATGATAGGCTAGAGGTTTTTGTTTTTTTAAGATACTGGAATACGTGATCTGACAAGTCTTTCTTTTAATGTTAAACGTTGAGCAGATGTTATTTGCATTCATGCAGCATTAGGACACACACATATGTGAAGGGAGTTGGTTTTGAGTCTGCTATTTATTGTCCTATAGTTTCCTTATAGAAATACAATCTAGTATTGAGACTCAAGTCTTGAAGCCAGATTTCCTATACATACTAACCATAGTGCCCCAGATAGAATTCTAAAACTACAAACTGCAGAAAGTTACAGACCTGCTTTGGTAAAAGAAATGAAGGAAATTTCTCACACAAAGGGATGTGATCACAAGTTAACGGGAGAAAACCCAACTTCCATATTGTGTTGGATCATATATGCAACAGAAACTCAGATTCAGAACACTGCGGCACGCTGAAGCAAGAAGGAAAAGGAATATTTTTCTAGTAATGACTAATGGTGACACTCCCATGTATTATTTGGATTTTGTTGTGACTAAGCAAGAGGAAGCAGAAGACCGTATTACATTTAAACTCGGTCCAGGATATGTCAATTTATAGTATATTGTTTCAGTTCTCTTTTTTAGTATAAGTCCTGTAGTCTTATTAACATGGTCATAAGACATTAAACCATTCCAGACATGCTTTTCTTCTTTTAGGGGAGAAGTGAAAAAGAAAGAAAACAAATAGCAGAATCTTGAGAAAATTCTAACCTGGGAGAGTCAGGTTCAGGTCCCAGCTGTCACTAACTAGGTTGTGTGACTTTTGAAAAGTCACTTAGGGGCAGCTAGTTGGTGTAGTGGATAGAACACCAGCCCTGAAATCAGGAGGACCTGAGTTCAAATTTGCCCTCAGATACTTAACACTTCCCAGCTGTGTGACCCTGGGCAAGTCACTTAACATCAATTGCCTCAAGGGGGGAAAAAAAGAAAAGAAAAATCACTTAACCTATATGGTCTTCAATTACTTCATATGAAAAATGTGGAAATTGAATTGAAATAACTTATAAACTCTCCTTTCCAGCTTTCCCATTCTACAGTTTGCATAGAGTTGGTCTAATTTCCCCTGGTTTCCATATCCATTGTAAACCTTCCTTCTTAAATGCCATAATTCTTTATAATATAGAAGGAATACTGTTAGTACTTCAATTGTAATCTGAATAATATGAAAATAATAATAGCCTGTTACTTGAATAGCATAATATTTAGATTAAATCTTCATTCCTTTTCTGTGTGCTTTATTATTATTATTTTTTTATGTTCAGGTGTGGCTTCTAAATAGTGAATGCTGCAAGTATTTTATGTTATTTTTGTATTGTACATAGTGTGTTATCTGTCTGTAATCCACCTCATTGCTCATCTTTGACTGAAATCTCTCCCTCATTCCATTCCACAGTTCTCTGACCCTCACAAGCATCTTAGCTCTTTGAGTTTAGCTGGAACAGGCAGTGAAGAAGAAGAACAGGTAATTTCTAACTCTATTTGTTAAGAAGAACACAAAAATCTAGACCCACAAAAACTTCAGAAAGAAATATGACAATGAACAAAATCAGGACTTTGCAGAGCAGCAAGTAGATACATGCCAGAATTAACCTTTCCATAGATTGATTAATTTATAATTCATTCCCTTCTCACTTTATCCACATTCCTCTCATGTCACTTCTTTTGTTTTTTGTAAACATTTTTTTTTCTGGCATTATAGGAACTTCCTAGAAATACATGATCCAATCCTCCTTACAAATTCTATTTCCCCAAAATTATTCAACAAAACCACCTAATAGTATATAATTCACCTTTCACTTCTGTAGTTTGCCCATAAATAACAGAAAGGAAATATGTGTGATTGAACTTTAACAATATGGTACAGACATATTTAAATGTCAGATTTTTAAAAACACCCCCAGAATTACATGGCTTTATTCAATTGAGCTCATAACAGCAATCCACATAGTAAGGCACAGTTCCAAATTTGTAGCATTAAGTAAAAAGAAATAGATAATATAAATTAAAAAACTTACTATTATAAAATAACAATAAACGATAACATATCATTGCTGTTAATATAGTTAAGGGTAATGAAGGGAAAGGTACAGCATTTTCTTTCTTCCTTTAGTTATAAAGACCAAATTCTGGTTGAAAAAATTGTTTACGTACAAAACTAAGCTTGAAGAACAAAATCAATTCAGTCATTCACATGGATGACTAAAACAGACACTAGTTAAGGTAACTGTGCATTAAATCCCAGAGGGCTGGAGATGTATTCTTAGTTTATGCCACAGGATACTTAGTATGGCCTTGTATACACATAGGTGCTTAACAAATTTGACTATGTTGGTTTCA
>JAJPUD010000007.1:1436039-1473666 GCA_023553655.1 Myrmecobius fasciatus | reverse complement strand
TTATTGTTGTTGTTGTTTTTAAATCAAAGCCTTAGAATTTAATACAAAAACTAAGGGCAAAATTCTAAACTATCCATACTGATCTCAGAACTGTCCCCATTAACTTAAAAATTTAAAAAAAAATTAAACATTGGTGCCTTACAGAATAGTAAATTAAGTAAACCAGAATAAGCATGCCACATATTTTACTTTTGAATTACTTATATTTGCTTTACAAAAAAAAAAAAAGCATGTAATATGTACATGAGTTTGTAAACCCAGTTTTAAAATGCAGTTACTTTATGTGAAGACCAAGATTTATGAGACTGTCATTTATGGCATTTTCAAAGGAGATTATTTGGTACAGAGGCAGCTGGACAATGAGGAAGATCTGAATTCAAATTCAGCCTCAGACCCTTACTAGTTGTGTGACCCTGGACAAATCACTTAAGCCTCAGTTTCCTCATCTGTAAAATGAATTGGAGAAGAAAATGGCAAACCACTCCACTTTCTTTGCCAAGAAGGCTCTAAAAGGCATCATGAAAGATCAGATATGATTGAAAAATGACTAAGTAACAACAGTTTGGCACAATGGAAAAGATATTAATTGTGGATTCAAACCCAAATTTGCTAGCTTACTTGGGTAAATTGCTGAACAAACTTAGGCCTTAGTCTCCAAAATGAAAAGGTTGAACTATATGGCCTCTGAGGCCCCATCCAGTTTTAGAAATCAGCTGACAATTTGATTCAGTTCAATAAGCATTTATTAAATAACAAATATGTACAAAGCTCAATGATAGGCACTAGAATAAGAAATATTTTTATAAAAAGCATTTTATTTTTTCCACTTACATGTAAAAATAGTTTTCAACCTTCATTTTTTAAATAACATTTTGAGTTCCAAATTTTTCTCTGTTCCTCCTTCCTTCCTCCCTTCTGTAAGATAACAAGCAATCCAGTATTGGTTATACATGTGCAATCATGCCAAACATTAGTTATGTTGTGAAAGAAAAAAACAGAATGAAAGAGAAAAACCAGGGGAAAAAAAAAAGGTAAAATTAGCAGTATAAGAAATTAAATGAGAATTTTTTTTTTGGAGTTTTGTGGAAGCAGTAGACCACAACAGAAGATCCCAGATGACTGGAAGAAGTTTAGAAATTCAGAAATGTATGAAATATATACATATGGTATAGTATAATATCAACACCCTTTATCTTTTAATAACATAAGTACACACAATTTCTTCTTTAGTACAAAGGGAGGATAAAAAAATTTTACTTGATTTTAACATAATTAATGGAGTGGACTTTCTGCCAACATAATTAATGTAGAGGAGTGGGGACTAGGGGGGAAAAATTTGTAACAGAAAGCTTTGTAAGGGTCAATGTTGAAAAATTACCCATACATATGTTTTGCAAATAAAAAGCTTTAATAAAAAAAAAGAAAGAAAGAAAGCATCACAATTGTCTTGGAACAATGACAGGCCAAAATCCCCCCCCCCAAAAAAAAAGAATTTTACTTGAGTCTTCCAGATCACAAGGGGGGTTGGGGAGTAGGAGGCAGAGAAACAACCCTCAGCAATACTCCCATGTGGGAGAGATTAGTGGAATGGACTGCTATTTTTTGCCACATTATGAGAAAGATACCCCACCCCCCCAAGGAATATTGAAAAATGGTCCCTAGACCCTGATAACAACTAGAGACTTTAGACAATGTTAACACACCTCTGGTCACTAGCAGCCAGAGCCTGCAGTGCTTAGCAGATATTCACAGTAAGGGACAACTCTTTTCACTAAAAGGTAAGGACTTCCTTCCAGCTAGCAAAAGCTAAAATAATCCCTGTGTAGATAATCCCAGTATAAAGTAAGGACCTGTGTAGAGGTTATCTCCATATCAGGAGAAAGAAAATGAGGAAGGTCCCTAAACTACAGCTGCTTCCTGCTTCTTCAAGCTGGTGGCCATTTGAGTTATGATTAGTGCCCTAATCTGTCTTTTTAAATCCTCTCAACTCTTGCCTTCCCTACTCCCTTTCAAATCCAGATGACCCCACTTAAATTTACAAAAGTAGGACTTCAAAATTCTATGCCGAGGGGAGGGTTGTTTGACCATTGATTCTCCTGAGACCTCTCAGAGTCACAATAACTAAGTGGGGCCTAGGAGATAATTTTAGAGATATCAGGTAAAAAGACTACTTCTCTCCACACTTCTCCCCTCTCTTCCCCCCCCCCAAAATGACTACAGGATTAAAGTAGGGAATTGCCTTCTGGGGTTGCCCAATCCTGTCTAAAACTGTGAATAAATGGGTATCTTGATTGCTCCAAGCCTCAAAAACTGTCATTACAGCTTAGAAAACAAAACCAAGATTGAAAGGTAGAGATCTAAGGCAAGGTGAAAAAAGAAATTGGTTTCCTTCCAATTTCTTTATATACTTTCCCAGAGAAGTAGAGACTGGAAGAGAAAAGGGATGGGGGGCAGGAACTATTCATGCTTCCTGAGATCTCTTCATATTATGCTTCCATATTTTTTAAAGAGGGAAAAAAAAATTGAAATGTCAGTGTGAGCACATGTGAGCTTAGCAGCTCCTTCTGAGCATCCATTGTTTGGGTTGTTTGTATAATACAATTCTCAGTTTCTAATCAATAAGGAAGAGATGCTGCTCCCTTTAGTAAACAGCAGTCCTTTTTCCAATTTTTAAAAATAAGTATACACATGTGAGATTCCTATATTTCCAGTAATACAGTAAACAATACAGTAAAATGTTTATTGACTGACTGATACTGACTGAATTTTTTTTCTTTTTTTGTCATTTTTTTATTATTTCAAGTCAGATAGCATCCTTGTTTCAAAAAGCCTGAATTTACCTCTGTGTAAGGTTACCCACATCATCAATTTACTGAATCTAGATCATAGATACTCATGAGACTATCTAGCAGTTATCTGGCTTTTTTGCCTTTTACGTTGATTTTGTTTTCTGGATTTCATTTTGTTGTTGTTTTATTCTTCCATAAGCTGATAGATAAAGAAATAAAAATAGATTCTAAATGTCTTTGGTTCCACTTTTCTGCAATTTTAAATCATTTTTCCTGTCTAACTGATGCAACTAAAATTTTTCATTAGACAGGAGCAGCATCATTTAGACTAAAATGAAAAATGAATGACTTACTGAAGTAATTTGCCTGCAGGGGACAGCAGGCATTTTTTTTGAAAGATTTCTCAAGTCACATTCAGGAGAATGTTGTCACCCAGGCTTTGCTAGATTCACTGTGCAAAAATAAAAGTATTGTCTTACTCATTAGTTCAACCACAAAATTGAACTTTGTTGATTTTCAACATTACATAGATTGAAAATTTGGTGCTGGGATTTTTCAAGAGGGTTTTGGATCTAGGGCTGTCAGTAAGCAGATTTTTTTTAATCTATACCACAATCTTCCACTAAATAGGCTGTGGTCTGAATTTTGGTCATAATTGCTGTCTTTCTTTGCCCACATCACTTTATATTGATGAATATCTCTGCTGGAGAAGCCATTTAGACGTCATTCAATTAAGGAGGCCTGCCAAATAAGATATTTCATAATGTTGAAAAAATTTAAAAACTTCCAAAGGAAGTTCAAAACTGAAATAACATCCCTTCCCTGAACAAAGTGTCCTCTGTTGGGTAGATACACCCAAATTGGGGAGTGTTTGAACCAAAATATTTGTTTAGAAAACACATCAACCAGCCTGATTTACTAGGGCATGTGGGTACCATCAAAACCATCTACAAATGTAAAGCTAAGAAATTAATTGAGTAATTATCATTTGAATTTACTGTGCTTAGCCAGAGTCACACCTAGACAAACATGAAATTAACTGCCAGAATTTGTATTTGGTGGCTTCCAACCTTCCCTACTCTAATCAAGTATTTGTCCTTGGCAAAAAAAAAATAAATAAATAAAAAAATTAAGGAATAATTATGGCTTTAATAAGGACTTAAGTGAGCACAAAAGGATTTTGGCTTTCAGAACCTGAGAGAATGAAGCCATTGACAAGGAATCATATGTGATGAAATAGATGCTCTTTAAGTAGCACAGCATATAGAGGACTCACTTGGACTGCCAACCACTAGTGCAGCCTTATTGTTCCATATACAAAGAGAAACTTTGTGTGGTTTATCTGTTATATCTAAATATTACAAGGGGGCAATTCCCCTTATACTAGGGTTATGGAACATAGGATGGGCACAATTACTGGCTCTAAAGCTTTTCTAATTCACTGGAAGCCAGGATAGAAGTGGTCTTAATTTAATAATTCAGAAGTTCTTAAAAATGTATGACATATTTTCATGTTTTTATATAGCATTTTGGCTTCCATTTAACATAGTCATGAGATTTGGAGTCAAGAAATGTGGGTTCCATTCCTGGATCTATTGATTTTAAGCAACTTACTTTATCTCTGTTCCTGATTATTAAGAAGTGAGGTAGTATGGTGGATCAAATCCTGTATTTGGAGTCAGGAAACCCAGAATTCAAATCTTGCCTCAGATGCTTGTTAGCTATACGAACCTGGGCAAGTTACTTAAATTCTTTTAGCCTCCTTTCCCTCCTCTGTAAAATAGGGATAATAATAGCAGCTACCTGCAATGTTAAGATACAATAAACTATGGAAAGTCTTCTTCACTAAATATTACCCATTAGCAATTATTATGATATTTCCCATCAATAAGATGGAGTTGGTAAGACCTGAGCTATCTATTTTATGGCCCTGTTGTGAGACTGAAAAAAGAGAATTTAGGTAAAGCAGTTGGCAAGCATTAGCATGATATAGATTTCATCCTTTATTTGTTATTATTTTTATTAAGGCATTAGAGAATTCTCCTTATTAATGCCACATTTAGAATTTATTTAGAATACATATTTAAATACAACAAAAATAATAAAATAAAAACTTAAAACCTTTTTGGATGTGGTAAATAAATAGGAAATTTAGAATTCCTCATAAGAAAGACCAAGAGACAATACAAAAACTAAGCACATCAAGAGCGACAATTAAGTATTTGGAATCTAATTCTTTTTCTTTTTTAAGCTAATGCTCTCAATATCTTTGCTTTGTTTTCCAAAGGTCCCTATAGTTTCTTCTTCCAGACCCCTCTCTCCAGACCATCTTTTCTCCAGACATGCCAGTGATACCATGACATCTCCACGGACATCTGACAGTAGTCTCTCACCTCTAGCAGATTTCGATTATCCTCCTGAATTCTCTTCCTGCCTTGATAACTCTGCAGCAAAACACAAACTCTTGGTTAAACCTCGAAACCAGAGGTCCAGCAAAATGAGAAGGTTGTGTTCGGTAAGTCATGTCTCACCAAGGAGAAGTAGGGCTCAGTACTCTTTGCATGTGCCTCCAAGTGTGATTCTTTGATCATTGGTGCAAAGTCTATTCATGGCTCTACTTATTTTCACCATACATACTGTGAATCTGACTATTTTGCCTAAATGATTCGGTTGGTCCCAGGAAGAACAGCTGAGATGCAAATGTTAGAGTGACTGTCTCTCTTGAAGAAAGAACTTAGTCCTTTCTGACTGTGGAGGTGATGGTTCCAGGAAAAAAGAATGGATGTTGGCAGGATGCATTATGAATGCTTTGATTAAGCTGACCTTTGATTAGTGAGTTTCTTGCTAATTTAGTTCTCTTGGATGGAAAGTTATTTGTTTTTCCCTAACTTTATGGAAAACAGATTCCTTTCCTTTCGCCAGTTACATGTCACTGTAGTTGGATACAGATTAAACTTCCACAGTGTTCTAGGTCTAATAATGTTGGCTTTCAGGAGAATCAAGACTTTTCAGTGTTCTAATATTCTTTTTACAGGACAAAATAGTTGTGTTGTGGGGTTTTTTTCTCCCTTTAAAAGTGGATAAGCCTGATAAACTACCTGTAAGGCAGTATGCCTTTTCAAGGCATGATGTCAACAAAAGTCTTTTTGTAGCAAAAAGAACTGCCTTCCAATAAAGGTAAACTTGTGTAACATGGAAACGAACCCCCCCCCAAAATTATTCAAACTTCTTCTTCTTTGCAATATGCTGACTGAGCAAACATAAGTCCTTTTAAGGACTTTACGCAGCATCTGGTTGACATGGTTGTTCCCAGTCCCCTACTCTTGAATAGTTCACAATCTTAGAAAAGAAAAATTGGGTTGATGAACAAGATAGTGTGTAAACCTCTTTTGTAATGGGTAGAGGTGGGGGAAGAAAATAAAATATGTCAGCTATTTTACTCATTATTCTTTGGAGAGTTTTGTGTTTGAAGTATATGTCCAAGCTTTGTAACTAGGGACAGAATAGCTCTTCCAGATGTGAAGTTGTCAAGGATTGTAGAGGATAGTGGCAGATGAGAATACTTTGGATGGAATGGATGAAAAAAAGGAAAGGGCTTTATGTGTTGCCTATTGTGTGCCAGGCACTGTGCTAAGCACTTTTTAAAAAAAAGTTATTTTCTCACTTAATCCTGGCAATAAACTCTAAGAGGTAAGTGCTAATATTATCCTCATTTTACAGTTGAGACATATAGGAGTTAAGTAACTAGTCCAGGATCACAGCTAGTAAATGTCTGAGGCCAGATTTGAACTCACACACTCAGTACTCTATTATCCATCGTATTACCAACTGCCTCCTTAAGGAGAGAGGGCAGGAAACCTGGAATTTCTAAGGACTGAGTTCTTTCCTGTAGTATATGGTGAAGGACCTTCTTTTGCCATTTGAAGTCCAATGTTCAGCTTTAGATGCCGCCTTTGAAAATGTCCCTCCATTGCCCTGACCCTGAAAAGTCTTTGGCACAACTGCAATGCCTTGAATTAAATGCTGGGTCAGTTTTATGGTAGGCAAAAATTGTTACTGAAAGGTTCATTTCTCTCCCTGAATATATTTTGTCACTTTTGATTGCAGATTCCTGAATTGAGAGATTTCTGGATAGAACTTTATACATATTCTTGTGTATTAGATAGCTACCTACTTATCTGATAAAACCAGGCTCATGTCAAAATACAGTTATTATTTGTTTTTTTCTCAAACTTCTATCCAAGGAATTAAGAATACTGGAGTTTGTTGAAAATTCCACATTCTCGCCTCTTCTGCCAGCTTCCCCCCTTAGGATATTATTGATCATAGATTCAGAGCTGGAAGGAATCTTAGGAATTATTTTATCCAATAACCTCATTTTACAGATGAGAAAACCAAGGCCCAAAAAGAAATGATTTGCCACAGGGTCACAGAAGGTAGTAAGTAGCACAGCTGGGATTTGAATCCAGTGCTCTGTTCATAATCCTGTGATTTAGATCTCTGGATCTGAGATGTTCTTGGAAACTAAAAAGTTTGGGAATTGTCTCAAGTACCTCCCAGCAATCAATGGCAAACAACAATAGTACCCGTTATGTGCAAGGTATTATAGAGAATAGAAAAATATATAATATTGTTCTTGTGTATAGTCTAGCTGAAGAAATAATATTATTTCAGCCTTCCACTAAAGTAATCACTTAAGTGATAACTCATGGTATGGAGGTGATCCTGAATTCTCAAAGGCAATGCCGGCAGAGCACAAAGCTATACCAGGTTTGGCCAACTTAGAAAATATTTCAAATAAAAAGCAAGTGATTTCAAATAAAAACACAAGCTTAGTTCAATTCAGAGAGGTTTGTCACCATCTTAGCAGATGAACTGTCTCGGGGTTTGGGCCATAGCAAGTCTCAAAGACTGTTTTCTAAAATGTGGAACGATTGTGCTCTGTGTTGGCAGCGAGACTACCCACATCAACAAAATTATATTTCCTTGTAGTATAATTTTAGCGGGATGACATTGTCTGACCCAAAGGAGAAAACCCTTATAAATTAGCTTTTGCTTACATACATTCCATTTCAAGAGTTAATTGTTTCTCAGTCATGCTATATCTGTTGATTAATGAGGTGAAAAATCCAGAAATAATGAAATGGTATTCTAAATGTATGAGAGGAGGAAAAAACTAAAGCTAGAGAAGAAGAAATAGTCTAAATGTCTTTAAAAAAATACTCTACCAACCAAGCATGGTAATGGTACTCCTTTAATCCCAGATTCCAGTGAGACTGAAGCTGGCACTTCTCTTGAGTTTAGAAATTGTAAGCTACAGTGGATTGTGCCAATTAGGCATCTACACTAAACTCAGCATCAATATGGTGACTGACCCCTTCCCTTAGGGAGAGGGAGTCCATGAGGTTGCCTGGATAGGGGCCATTTAGCCCACATTAAAAATGGAGCAAATCAAAAGCTCATTAGTGGGATCAGTCTTATCAGCTTGGGCAAGATAGGGAGACCCAGCCATTTAAAAAGAAATTTTAAAAAGAAAGGGAGGAGTAAAAGTAAAATGGGCACTATTGATGCTAGTAGAGAAAGAAAGCATCATCTTTTAAGTGCCAGGAAATTATTAAAATGAAAGCTTCTCAAGCAGAGATTTTCTGCTTTTTTAATCATATTTGGCTCAAATTCTTTTAGCTATGTGATCTTGGACAAGGTTTTTCATCTTCTTGGGCCTCACTTTGCTTATCAGTAGAAGGAATATCAAACTATCTGATCATTAAAGTCCATTATTTTTATTATATTCTGATATTACTATTAATGAGGGCAGATATGGTTATGTCTGTTGAGTGGTAAAAACAATAAGATCTCTTTTTTAAAAAATATTTTGGTTTTTCTAGTTACACAAAAAGACAATTTTTAATATTCATTTTTCAAAAAATGTTGTTTCAGATTTTCTCCCTCCCTTCCTCTCCTTCCCCTCCTTAATATGTTAAGCAATTTGATATAGGTTATATATGTGCAATCATGTAAAACATATTTCCATAATTAGTCATGTTGTGAAAAAAAGAAGCAGACCAAAAGTATACACAAACACACATACACACACACAAAATAATAAAGTGAAAGAGTATACTTCAATCCACAAGCAGATTCCATCAATTCTTTCTATGAATGTAAACAGCGTTTTCTATCAGGAGTCCTTTGGAATTGTTTTGAATCAAATAATAAGATCTCTTAAAGACATTATTGAATAATTTTTCTTTCTATAAACTTGAATAGCATTTTAAACCTTATATCCTTATAAGTATTTATTATAGAATTTTACATATGTAATGATTTCCAGAATGTAAAGTCCATGAAAACAGGGACCATATCTTAACTATCTTCATAATTCTCTGACCACCTATCCCAGTACTTTGCATTTATTAGGAACCTAATCAATGATTGTTGAACAAATGAATGAACAAGTGAATTCAAAAGAGAATGAGATCATAACCATCAATCAACTGGGAATCTTTCACCAAAAAGGAACTTAAGCTGAGATTTGTAAGATTTAAATGGATCAAAAGATGGGCATTCTGAGCACAAAAAAAAAATGTATAAGGTAGCAAAAAGCACAAAGTATAGCTGACTTTAGCAAAGAGATCATAGTAGGATGAGAGATCACTAGAGAACAGTTAAGGAACCAGTCTTGTACATTTAAAAAAAATCCACAGATGTTTCTGGGGGTGCAGTTATACAGTTTCACTGGAAATTAGTTTGAGATTCCAAATAGTTTAATTGTATAGGAGATTGAAAAAAAGATGTTTTAATTTGTTTGTTTAGCAGTTTCGTATGTAATTATATCTGTTTATGGGTACCATTTTCTAAAATATCACAATAGTGACAGGAGGTTTGTTTTTTTTAAGAAGTCTGGAAATTAGAGGAGGAAATTCAAATTTTTTTTAAAAATTAGCTCTATAAATATTTAAAGTAGTAATGAAATCTAACACATTTTATATTTCTTGTAGCGTGCACAGTCAGAGTCTCTAAGTGACCTGACTTGTACCCCAGAGGAAGAAGAGGAGGATGGGAAGCAAATGCTCAAAGACCACAAAGATGAGAATTCCAGTTACAGCCAGGAGGAAATGATGAACAAAGAGAACACAGCAAATAGCCCAGAGATTCTGAAGTCAGAGATATCTGAGGAGCCTTCCCAGAGCCAAGAGGACCAAGATGAAAAGCCTGGGGTGTCTCCACTTCCTGATGTATTTGCCAGCACAGAAGAATTGTCATCAGTAGTAAATAACCTTGAGACTACACTGGAAGTCAGTTGTGCAGAGCCAGACCATTTACTTTCTTTAGACCCCTCTTCTCTTCCTGAAAACACTTCATCTCCTACTCTGGATGAGGAACAAAGCAAAGAAACATCCCTCATGGCAGTGTCTCCTCCCACAGGGAGCACAAGTGAGGAGTTGGTGTGTATACTTAATGAAGTCCAAAATCAGTCTGCTGACAGCCCTCTAGATATACCTTCTCCAAAGGCTATTTCCAACCCTACTGCAATTTCATCCAGTTTAGATTGTTCAGAAAAAAATATACAGGAGTCAAAAGACAGCCTGGAAGTGTCTGATGCTGGGGAATCAGTGAAAGAATCCACTATAACACCTGACTTGGGCACTCAGTTACCAAAGAGTTGTTTGAAAAACAAAAGCTCTTCAGTCACCTCAAGTCCCAGTGTTTCTCCCATTCCTCTAGGTTTAGTATCACCACAACTGGGACCAAGCCCCTGGTACCCGGAGAAAAACACTACCCCAGAAGAGGTCCCCAAGTCTGAGCAGCAAGGCTCTCCTCCCATGGTTTCTGGGGGAGGGCTGCCCGAAGGGAAACTGGAAAGGGGAACCAGTGAAGTGAGGAGCTCCAGAAAATTTTCTGTGTCTTCCTCCTGGGAGAGACCCAAAGCTAGCAACCTTTATCCAAAAGAACTTTCAGGCGGTGAAACTCCATCAAACACAAAATTGTCCTTGCTAAAGACAAACCTGACTCCAAAAAATGAGGTAACCAAGGATACTCTTCAGATGAACACTGAACCCCAGGAAGGGAAATCGGGCATTATAAAACAGGCGCTCTCAGTCGAGAGTGACTCTCAGAACTCTGTAGGCAGAGAGGGTGACCACACTGGGCTGAGCTGTATGTCCCCGGCTTCTAGTGTCGCTCCTCCAAAGGCAGATCCCTGTCCACAGTTACCGAGTCAGCCTGTCATTGAAGACAAAAACCCCTTTCAAGTCAAACTGCGGTCCACCTCCTTGTCTTTCAAATATAGAGATGGATCTTTCCCAGAATCAAAAGGAATGAAGAGATACAGTGCAGAGATCAGGGTGGAGAAAGGAGGGTTGACTTTGCTTTCCAAAGATGAAAAAACTCAAATCAAAAGACTATCAGATATAAGTGCAGCTAGTCCTTTAAATGACAAAGTGAAGGGTAAAGCCAAGTCCTCTGAGCAGCTTAGTCACAAGCCTCCTTTACCCAAGAAACCTGTTTTGCAAACTATAACTACTCCCCACTCACATACACTCCCTCCTGGGAACCTTGAAAAACTGGACAAATTAATCAAGTCTCCAGAAGCCAGAAATGAAACTAAGACCTTGGAGAAAAAGTTGCCTCTTCACAAAGTAGCTGGTAAGAATGCTGATCATGTGTGAGTCTGCTTTAGGATGGAGATGATTCTGAAATATACTGTGAGCCATTTGAAATTTCTTGTTTGAGTTAGAATATACATGTGTGTAAACAGGAACATTTTGGGAATATCTGAAGAGTAAATAAAAAATTCCTTTCAACTTCACAGAAAAATGTTTGTTGGCTTAAGGGAGCTGGGGGACAGGGAAAAGGGGGCAAAGAAACAGGTCAAGAAAGTGAAAGTAGAAGAAAAAATTCATAATCTATTTGTCACAAGTATGGAAGATTCAGATACGTAGAAAGAAGACAATAAAAGCGTAACAAATTTCTCAACAGGAGACAGGGTACCAGTAAGTGAATGTTCTACTGTGCTCAGTTCATAATTTCCAGTTTAGCACTTTATAAAGTGTCAATAGAGTCTAGGTTCCCTAGATAAATGGTTTCCTATAAAATTATTTACATCCAGTGATCCAGATTGATCGTCTTGTTGTAAACCTATTCACATCATGCCTCTCTTATCAAAAACCTTCAATAGCTCTCCATTGACTATTCTAATAAAGTATAATTTTCTGGTCCTTATCCAAAAGGCTTTCACAGCTTCTCTGAAACCTACCTTTCAGTCTTATCCAACACTATTACCCTTCATTCCATCCAAATTGTGCTATTCATTAGCTAACTATTCTCTCCCTGACTTGTCTGGTTTCCATACCTTGGTTCATTCTGTCCACAAACAAAGTTAGGGATCTGCAATTGAAACTTTTCCTTTGGTACTTCCTCTCCCAAAGATATGCTATTTACCCCTCACATCCTCTTCATCATCCTCCACTGCCCTGATACAAGCCCTTTTACTTTACTTCACTCTCGGAACTCCCAATCTAGAGATCCTATAGTTATGATACTTCTCCCTAAAGCATACCTTCTCCACCAAAATCATTCAGAGATATTACAGAATTCTCTTGGAAGTGGTTTACACATCTCTGGCTTTCTCTGGTTCTTTGTCTCTGTTTTTGAATCTCTGTCTCTCTTTATCACAATGTCTTTTTCTCTCCCTGCCTCTTCTTCCCCACCTCTCCCTCCCACCCATCCCCCTCTGTCTTTCTCTCTGTCTCTGTTTCTCTCTCCTCTCTCTCTCTTTGTCACTGTCTCTGTCTCTTTGTCTCTTCTCTCCTCTCTCTCCTTTTCTCTGTCTCTTTCTCTTTCTCTCCTCCTCCCACCCACCCCTCACCCAGCATACCTACATACACATATCACTCAGCCAAAGAAAAAAATTCCTAGTTACAGTTCTGATTTTATAATCCATGCCTGGAAGGAACTTCCTCCTCCTCCCTTTTTCCCAAACCTCTGCTCATTAACAACTTTCTCTGCCTTCAGGGTCCTATTCAGTGTTATATTCTTCATGAAGCCTTTCTTTATCTCTCCTAAATAAAAAGTTTTTCCCTCTTCAAATTTCTCTTGCCTTTTCCACATTGTTCCTTTTATCATAGTTATTTGTGCACATGTTTTAATTTTCTTATTAGAATGTGAGTGATGTCAGAAGATTTTTATTTCACCTGTTTTCCTAGTACTTAACACGGTGCCCTGAACATAGATGCTTAATAAATATTTATTAAATTCTTTCTAGCACCTAAGCCACTTCCTGATCATAAATTGCCTTTGAATCATGGCACCAGTTTCTGAGTCGGGTTCCAGAAAGGACCCTCTCAGGTCATAGAGCTACTATAGTAATTTATCACAACTACTCTCAGGACCTGGACTACCCCCACAAAGGAAATGAATTTAAGGTTGCTAGAGTAACAATGGCCCCGACATCCCAGATAGGCCCCTAATGTATAATTCTCAGAACAATACCTCAAAGTTCTGGGTTTCAAAAACCAGGTTCATTTGGGAAGAGACCTTTGCCCCCAATCTTTTCTCTCTGACTGTTTTTTCCCTCAAAAAGAATTCCCCCTCTGTACTTCAAAATATAGCTCATGGCCAGGTCTTCATGGATGTGATTATGTATAGGATAGCATCTAGTATATCAAAGACAATATATAAAAGGGAATAAGCACTTTACACAATTATTCTATATCAGGCACTGTGCTAAAAAAAAGCTTTATAAATATTATCTCATTAGATATGCATAAAAAACTGGGCGGTAGGTGCTATTATAATTCCCATTTTACAGTAGAGAAAATTGAGGCAGTCAGCAGTTAAGGGACTTAAGGGTCCAAGGACAGATTTAAATTCAGATTTTTATGATTTCAGGCCCAACATTCTATCCAAGGTATCACTTAATTTCCTCAATATAACAAACATAAACATAAATATACACACAAATATATATGTATGTATTTATATGCATGTTTACATGTATGTATATGTATGTATATAGTTAGAAGTACACATACATATATATATATGCACATATGTATTTGTAATATTTATATATTAATTCTTCCTCTCTACTGATTCCTCCCTCCCATGGACCTATATGGTTCTCCAGTCTCATGGCATCATTTTGCAGTGTATACTTCCCTTGCAAGGAAACAACATTAAATTTCTAGGCAAATTTCCAATATCTCTGAACCCCCAAGATATAATATGTAACCTACACAATCTGTGAATTTCATGGACCAGGGTACATCTTAGAGATCACTACAGACTGCAGAACTATATACAAAGATTTGCTTCACTATCTAGCAAAATGGCATGCTTTCCCATTGGGGATGTAGAAGACTTTTTTTTTTTTTAACTTCTGTAAGTAGTTTAGGTTTTTTTTTTTTTTAATTTTTACTTTTATTTTTCTATTTGTTTCTGGTTGCTTGGGATAGATCCTAAAAGCAATAAGGCAGATGAGTGCCCAGAGGAATTTTATATGTTAAGAATAAGGATAAGCTTAGACCCATGCAGCTATGGAACATCTGGATGGTCACATAAAATTGATGATTTAGGGACTATCTCAGAATTGTGCATCATGGGCTTTGCACTGGAAAAGGCATTCAGGAAAGCAGATAACTATTGGCTAAATTCCTTGGAGAAAGACTTCTACTACCTCCACTTCCTCTCCTTTCACTCCTAATCTCTCTGAACTCAAGCTTTCTTTCAGCTGAAACTGACTCTGAAAAGTTACCAGTGATCTCTTCATTGATTTTCAATTGTTAACCTTTTTGATTTCTCTGCAGCCTTTGACACTGTTGATCTAACTCCTCTCTTTCTATAATAATACTCTATTCTGATTATTTTGTTGACTGTTCTCCTCAATCTCCTTTTTTTTTTGATTTTTCAACTTGGATCATGTCCAACAATCTTCAATATCCCTCAGATTCTGCCCTAAGGAGTCTATACTATTTACTCATTGAATTTAATAATCATCTGTGTGCAAATGATTCTCGGATATATTTATGTAGTCCTAACTTCTCTCCTGCACTGAGTGGTGCAGTGGATAGAGCACTGGGCTTGGAATCAGGAAGGCACATCTTCATATATTCAAATCTGACCTCAAAGGCTAACTGTGTAACTCTGGGCAAGGCATTTAATCCTGTTTGTTTCTGTTTCCTCATATATAAAATTAGCTGGAAAAGGAAATAGTAATTCACTCCAGTATCTGCCATATAGGATCATGGAGAGGCAGACATGATTTAAAAAACTGAATTACAACAGTCCAGTCTTGTACTTCTAACTTTTAGACATGTTCTAAAAAACGTTTCCCCAACATTCTCCTCTTCCTAACTTTCCTAATATTACTGATGACACTACCATCTTCCCAATCATCCAGGCTCATGGTTTAAATGTCATCATTGACTCCTTACCCTCTTAACTAATTCTACCCTCTTAATTTTCTCTCTTATCCACTTTTATCCATTTTTTAAAAATTTAATCTATTGCCTAAGACTCTCAATTCTGCCTTTGCAACATCTCTAGCATATGCCCTCTTCTCACTCCTGACTCTCCTGGTACAGATTTTTTTCTATTACTCATGCCTGGTCTGTTTCAAAAATCTGCTGATTTGGCTCAGCTTCAAGATTCTCTCCATTATCCAGTCCATCTTCCACTCAGCTATCAAAGTGATTTCCCCAAAGATCTTCTCTAAAAATATTAGGGAAGTTAGGAAGAGGCAAATGTTAGGTCTGATCACCATCAATAAACTCCAGTGTTTCATCCAGGATCAAATATAAAATCCTCTGGCTTTTAAATCTTAACTTGGAACTTAATCCCTTCATTTCTCTATATTTTTACTCCCCTTGATGTATTGTGTGGTCCAATGACACTGATCTCCTTGTCATTTCTCACAACTCTGAATTTCTACAAGCCTTTGCCTTAAATACTCTTTCTGTACCTAGGGGATGAGAAGTGGGAGTTAATCAAAGAGAACCTGAATATGAAGGCTTTTAGGGAAGTGAGTTTTTGTTAGGAACTTTGTATGTTTCTCTGGAAGATGCCCATTGACAGCCTTGATGAAGGAATTGAAGGACACCTAAAGGTATTTGTTAGCCCATTTGCATTTTGTGGAGGCTTATGTGTCAGAGCTGATCTTTTGCATGTGATCCATAAATAGGAGCCTTTAGAACCGTGACAAACTTTTCTAAGAGATGCAGAGAGACAGAAAGAAGAAAGAGAGATACACAAAGACCAAAACCTAGAAGCCTGAGATTGGACCTGGGTTCTAGCAGAAAAAAATGGTTGTGCTTCTGTACAATTTACCTGGTGGAACTCACAAATAACAGGCTTGAGATGGAGTCACATCATAATTGTCCTTATGCTCATCTATATGGTAGTAAGAGGCAATAAAGTATCTTTCAATTACATATACTCTTTTTCTTTGCAAAAAAAATTAATTTTTCTGGCTCTTTCCAGGCCAAACTGATCCATATAAAAGAATAGTATAGGGATAGTACCTTAAATAGTGGGACAGCTAAGTGGTACAATAGATAGAGCCCCTGGGCTCAGCATCAGGCAAATCACTGAACTATTTGTTTTAGTTTTTTCATCTGTAAAATGACAATGTAAAAATCTACAAAAATGGAATGGCAAACCACTTCAATATCTTTGCCAAGAAAATTCCAGGGACAGTATGGCCCATGATAACAATGCAATCTTGTAAGCCTGAGCTCTGACTTAGGACTTCCCCGGGTAATTTTAGAAATACCCCTCGATGCCAGTTCACTAAGTGGGTACTTCTAGTGATAGGGTTTTTTGTTTGTAGTAAACAGTCAATATTTGCCTATTGATTCATTACTTATGGGGATTCATTACTTCTAGAATTAGAGACACTCCTATGTGAAGTCAATGGAGCTAGGAAATGACAGCTGAACATAGTAGAAAGAGCTACGGACTTGGAAGCAGGTGGCCTGAGGTAGGTGTCCCACTGACATGGACAAGACATTTCATGTCTCTGGGCCAGTTGCCTCAAAATAATAGTACTTATCTCCCAGGGTTTTTGTGAGGATGAAACGACTTGGTAATTATAAACACATTTAGCACAATGTCTGGCTCATAGTAAGTGCTATGTAAATGTTAACTATAATTGTTATTCTTTGTCTCTAAAATAACTAAATAATCTTCAAGTTCTTTTGCAATTTCTGACATTCTATTATGACTCTAGTTTAGATATAGAGTTAGTAAGTCTCCCCCTGCCCTCTTATTCTTTTTTTCTTACTCTAATCCCACTATCCTCCATCAGAACCCCCCAACCTCCCACAAAGTGTTGCAGAGCATTGAATTACCTTATTTCTCCCTAGATTTGTCCATTGTAATTGGAATCTGTTCCTTAATAGGGAACTGACTGTACAAGGACAAAGCAGTTTCCCTAGACTTCTGCTTATTTGTTCATTCATTTGTATCTGTCATTGCCTGGCACAAGGTAGGGACAGCAGCTTAGAGTAATAAAAAGAACACTTAATTTGAATTAAAAAAGAAAGAAGAAAATAAGCATCAATTAAGCACCTACTATGCACCAGGCATTGTGCACTTTACAAATAGTATTTCATTTGATCTTCACATTAACCATGGGAGTCAGGTGCTATTATCCCCATTTTACCACCGTGGAAACTGAGGCAAACAAGATAATGACTTGTCCAGTGTCAGTTCTTGATTCCAGGCTCAGCCTTGATACCTAGCTATCTCTAGGATTCAAATCTTTGTTTTGCTACTTAGTACCAAGTGACCTTGGACAAGTCTACCTCCTTCAGTCCAATGAGCTCAGTTTCTTCATATATAAAATTAAGAGGTTGGACAAGAGTTTCTAGATTCTCTCTAACTCTAAATTCTATGTAAAAGGTGGATTTTCTGAATCCCCTGGCCACATATCCTATACCATTGTTTCTGTCTCTGTCCAAAGAGTCTATCTTTCTTAGTTCCAAAGAGTGGCTTTGGAAATGAATGAGTTAACATCTTTAAAACAAGGTGAGCTTCTGGGATGCTCTCTAGAGGACAGTCTTCTTTTCATGAGCACAAACACCTGAAGCTGCCTAAAGAGAACAGCAGACCACAAGCTAGACTCAAAACCACTGTCTGTTTAGTGCCATGATGCCCTTTTTGTGTGTGGCTACACTGAATTAATAAGCTTTGCTTTTAGGGATGCGCAAGCAGTAGCTAATGAAATTCTCTGCAGCATTTCATAGCAGTTATAGTGAGTAATTCTATGAGAGGGATGGAACAGAGGAGGGGTAATCATTCAGTTTGAATACACTGAGTATAATCTTAGCATTGGTATTCATCTCTGCATGAACTCAAATTGAAAGTGACCTCTTATTCATCTGGAATGTACACATATGAGGATATCCTTGCTTTGACTGGCGAAACCAAGAAAAAAGATTTTACAGAACCCAAGATATTTGACATTTATTTCCTCATCCATGACCTTGTCTTTATAAGGCTCCAATCATTACAACTAGAATGGTCAATTTGGGGATCAAAGACCATTGTTTTGCTTGATAGACCAACAGCTATATTTTAAATATTGATGGATGAACAATGGAAAAAGAACAGCTTAGCTAAGAAATACAGAAAAAAGGAACCTTTTCTATGGATTCAAATCTCTGAGATTAGAGGAAAGATGAAGATCAAGAAAAATCCTAAAATAAAAATGTGAGCTAATGCAAAAGCTTTGGACAGTTTGATATGAAAAGCAGTAAACTGCATATAGAAAATCTCCCTTCTTTCCCTGTTCACTGTTGTTTTTACTGTCCAGGCATACCAACTTAGGAGGTAGGACAGATGGTCACTCCATGTGTGGTATATGCTATTTCTGGCCTTCTTGATGTCCACCGCCCACAAATCTGAGCAAATGGATTTAAACCAGTTGAACTCTGGGTAACTGAGTTCAACATAGATGACCCAGCAGTCATCCCCATCCTCCAGTGCGATGGTAATTCATACATTGTACCTTCCCTAGAGATAGGATTACTCAGTGTAGCTGGGGACAATTCAGATAGTAAAAGTTTAATAACTGCCTTACTCAATTTTGTTTATTTTCCCCCAGAAAGTTCTAATTATTATTGTTCATTATCCTGTATCGTGTTGGTCCTTTGCAGGGTGCTACACAAGACACAGATGTCTCACTCCCTTTATCCCTCTTCTGGTGGGGGAAAATTTCTACACTTTGGGGGGATAGTAGAGAGAGGGTCTGCATTTTAAAGTTAGATAGATGTCTAAGCTCAGCCAGAGTGTCTCAGATAGGGAAGATGTAAATGTCTCAAGCTATTTCATCCCATTCTTTTTGTTTTTGTTTGTAGGATAAAAGTTGTTCATCCCATTTTTTTATTGGCTTTCAGTCTTGTCCTTTTCTTTTTGACCCCATTTGGGGTTTTCTTGGCAAAGATCTTGGAATGGTTGCTATTTCCTGCTTCAGCTCATTTTACAAATGAGGAAACTGAGTCAAACTTGGGTAGGTGGCTTGCCCAAGGTCACAAATCTAGCTGAGGCTAGATTTGAACTCATGAAAATGTATCTTACTGATTCCAAGTCTAGTGCTTTATCTACCTTGCCCTTTAGCTGCCCCATTCCTACTCTGCATTCTACCCAACTGGCAAACCTTTTTCTCTTCTTTCCTTTTTTTCCTTTTTCATCTTGCATCTTTCCTTAAACAGAGGGGAAACCTTTAGTTGTTAGTGAAATAGAGAGGCAAGAAGTATTATAAGGGAGTGTTAGCATACAGAATTTGGGCCAGTTTTCTGGATAGACCGAAGTATGACTTTTTAAACTTTTCCTACTCATAACCCCTTTTCACCCAAGAACTTTTTATGTATATATAGATATACAAATCAAACATTTAATTAATCCTAATTTTGTGACCTCTACATTCATTTGGGGTCATGAGCCACAGTTTAAGAAACTTTGAACAAGAGGGAAATTAGACAATGAATGAAGAAAATTAAAGGAACTAACCAGAGCCTTAGGTAGGAATTCTAGCACTTGAAATAAAGATAGGATCTTGAGACCAGAGATGGATTCATGTGAGGATGCTCTAAGACCTCAGCACTCTGGCTGAGCTTAGACATCTATCTAACTTTAAAAGGTAGACTCTCTCCCTGCCATTCCCCCAAAGTACAGACTCTTCTCTCCCACTAGAAGAGGAATAAAGGGATTGAGATCATCCCATGTCTTGTGTAGCACCATGGAATGGACCAACACTATACAGGATAATAAGCAGCAATAATTAAAACTTTCTGGGAACAAAAAAAAAATAAGTAATGCAGTTATTAAGGCACACCAGGTTTCAAGTTTATTTTATCTATCCTATGTCATTCTTCTGTGATTCCTTATTCATTTTTCTGGGGAAGGAGATAGTTTGTCTTCTCAGGAATTTTAGTCTATGTCCCCAACCCTACTCACAGTTCTATCTATAATGTTAGGGGTCCCAGGTAGCAGACATGGTGAGTGGACATGCAGGCCAAAGTTTCCAAAATTGTGGATCATGACTCCATATGGGGTCATGTAACTGAATATGGGAGTCACAAATTATGATTAAATAAATGTTTGATTTATAAACCTATTTTATATACTTATATGCCTGGGATCGCATGAAACATTTCTTGGGCAAAAAAAGGGTCATGAGTAGAAGAAGTTAAGAAGCCCTCCTCTGGTCTACCTAGAATACTGGCCTTAATTCTGTATGCTAACACTCCCTTATATTAAAATTATCTCCTACAAATTCTTCTTCTTGGCTTGAAGACCCGGGAGGGGTCCAGGCTTTAGGGATGGAAGCTAGACTAAGAAAAAAGACTGGAGTTACTAAGATAGTTGCCATGAATGAGGATGTCATTCCTCAGCAGCTGGGAAAATAGCTTTTTTCCTGTTTGTTCTCTAAATCCTAACTCCCCTGACTCCCCCTTTCCGTTTTTCAGACTCTTCTGACCGCCCTCTGGTTGCTATAACAACCCTTCTCTTGCTGAGGTATCTTAGGCAGACAGGTATTCTTAGGCAGATAGATGTTACTGAAGCTTTTGAAGCAATTCTGGACATTTCTCCCATTTGCCTTAAATGCCAGGAGATGCTTAACTGGAAGAAATGTATTTCGTTGTAGAAACCGGTGCCTTTGCCTAGGGCATGCCGGGAGCTAAAACAGAGAGTGCTTTATGATGATAATGGTTCTCTCACCCTAATTTGATGCCCTCTACAATCCAGTTCACCTGCAGAAGCCTAGCTGATAAGGTTTAACCGACTATATAAACTTTAGGGCAATTAATTACCTGCAATATAAAAGTGAATTATTGTTACCATAAAATAAACAAATTTACTTAGATTTTGACTCCAAAAGAAGGGTCCTTGGTGAGATGTGTGTGTGTAAAGGGGAATATTCTTTGAATTGTGAAGCTTGAAGAAAAATGGAGAAAAGTAACCTTAAAAGTATTTAAGAGTAGAAACTATAGCTTGGTGGATAGAAACTCCAGCCATAGTGTTTGAGAATCAAAATGACTTAGAGGTCTGGATGGTTTTTTTTGCTTCTGATGCCAGGATCTAAATTATCTCTGATTACCAGCTAGCTAGTAATAGGGATAACTGGTTCCTATAAATTTCAGTAATTGGAACAAGACCCCACTTGTCTCTGTTCTAATTCTAATTCTAGAACTGGCAATAAACTGAAGATTTTTTCAAGAAGTAGTTAGTCATAGATAGGGTATGCAGCAGTCAGGATTGGAAAAGCCTGGTCAGATAGGTGAGTTGGGGAAGTTAATGTGAAACAGAAGACAGAGCTGGCTAATAAAAAAAAAAATTAAAGGTATTCTCTCTCTCTCTATGTATATATATATGTATGTATATAAAATTTAAAAAAATCTTAGGTATCAATGATAATTTAAAGATCAGGAACCAGTTCAGTTGCCTAGATTTAAAGATAGTGGATCTCTCATGTTTTGGGAGATCCTTCAACAGGAAACACTTTACCAAGCTGCTTTGCTTTAGGACTGTTTATCTGGCAAATGGCAGTCCCATAATCTGCACCAAATGCTCTCTCCCTTGTCCCTCTAGGAAAGATTAGGAAGCAAGAAGAGGAGTAATGAGACTGAGGAAGAAGAGAGGGGAAAGCAGGTAGAGATAAAAAAGGAAAATGGAGGAATGATGCTAGGAAATTTTTTTTTAAGGATTTCAGTGGTAGCCATGACAAAATACAGATGGCAACATGATGGGTTACTGTGGGAAAAGTATTGGCTTTCACCTCTGATGCTACCTCATGAGCTTGGGCAATTCAGGGGTCTAAGTGTAATGCTATATAAAACAAAGAGAATGAATAGGATGGTCTCTGAGGTACTCTAAAGTCCTAGATATGTGATCCCATGACCTTCTGACTCTGAAAATGGATTAAATTGCCAAGAGGAACTGGAGCAGATAGAGTAACCAGAATAGTGGAAACATATTAGGGGAAAAAAACAAAATAGGAGGGAAATAAATATTGATCAAGCACCTGCTGTGTGCCAGACACTGTGCTAAGCATTTTACAAATATTATCTCTCTTGATCCTCACAACAATAGGAGCTATTATTAACTTTATTTTATAGATGTGGAAACTGAAGCAAACAGGTTAAAGTAACTTGCCCAGGATCACACAGCTAAATCTTTCCATTTGAAAACGTTCTCTTGCTTATTCTCTTTTCTACATGATTGCCCAAGGTCTTAGGGCTGGTTAGTAAGTAGCAGAAAGAGGATTAGCACTTAAGTTTTTAGATACCTAATCTAATGCTTTTTTTATGGAGTCTAAGGAGTCTAGCATAAATCGTAGCCGATACAAAAATGATTTTTGTTGTTCTTCTATGTCCAATTCAGTGTGACCCCATTTGAGGTTTTCTTAGATAAGATACTGAAGTGGTTTGCCATTCCCTTCTCCAGATCATTAAATAGATAAGAAACTGAGGCAAATGACTTCCCCAGGATCACACAGCTAGTGTCTGAGACCAGATTTGAACTCAGGAAGATGAGTTCACACACATTTTTAATATATGTGCATGTTTACATATAAAATAGTATATAATATATACATAATATATGTGTGTATATGCATACATATATGTGTTATATCAACATTTCTCATAGTGACATTTCTACATCAAATTATTTTCACTAATGGAAACCTTTGATAAGTTTCAAGCATTCTCCTTACTTTAGCTTTTCACCAAAATAAACCACACAATTTAAAGCTTTAATCACAGAAAACAAGTATTAATTTTGTCTCCTATAAAAATAAAAGAAAAACTTTTGGCTTTTTATAAATTATGCCACAATGAATCATATTTTGTAATAATTTTTCTAAAAGGAAAACCAATTAAAACATTTTTTCTTTCCTGTTCATTTTACTTCTATTGAGTAAGGAAAGCACTAGATAAATACACACACAAACACATAATAACAAATCTGAAGGGATTTAATCTACTGAGATACACATGGAAGTTCAATTCAGCTAGTTTTCAGTCTTATCCAACTCTTCCTGATCCTATTCGAGTTTTCTTGGTAAAGATATGGGAGTAATTTGCCATTTCTTTTTCCAAATCATTTTATAGATGAGGAAATTAAGACAAATAAGAAACCTATGGTCAAAAAGCTGGTTTCTGAGACTGGATTTGAACTCAGTTCTTCCTGACTCCAGGCCTAGCCTTTCTTCCACTTAGCTACTCTTCAGCTTCTGAATGTAACCCAAGTATTACTGTGGATGACTTTTAATTTTGTCCCACCACAAAGCATTTTTTATATATAGTGATTTCCCAGGATCATACAGCTAGTAAATGTCTGAAGTTAGATTTGAACTCAAGAAGATGAGTCTTTTTGATTCCAGATCTGGTGCTTAATTTGCTGCACCAGCTAAAAATTCCACCACATGGAAGTTAAATTAAGTACAATTACAAAGAACTCTTTAAAGAAATAGGCTTAAATTGGAGAAATACTAATTGCTCATGTGTAGTACAAGCAGACATAATGCTAACAATATTACTGACTAAATTAATTTACTTATTTAATGTCATACTAATCAAAGTACCAAAACACTATAGAGCAGGAAAAAAAACCTAATGAAATTTACCTGGCGAAATTAATTCAGTCAGGAATTTCAAGGGAAATGATGAAAGAGTGAGAGAAGGGAATTCAAAAGTATCAAATCTCAAAGTATCCTATAAATCAGAAATCAATCCTGCCTCTGCCACATGTGGGACGTTGAACATATTATCTACTCTTTCTGGGCTCAATTTCCTGATCAGGAAAACAAAGGATGTCATTAGATAGCTTCTTAGGTCCCTTTCAATACTACTGTCTATAATTTTATGATTCTGAGTTAGGGTAGAGAAAGAAATATGAAGAAAACAGGCATAAATTATTTCAAGTTTATGATTATAAAAAGAAATCATCTTATATGTGTCTTTTACACAAAAGGAAGGAAGGAAGGAAAGACGGAAGAAAATTAATTATGCCCTACAGCACAGTTTGATAATAGAGCTCATTAAAATGGCTCATTGTAGAGTGAGACAATCATCTTCCATACTGGGTTGAGGAACTTTTTAAAGATGGGAAATAGAAACAGCAGGGGAACACAGGAAGTTATAGAGCTTCAGAGATATGAGTGAGAAGATAAATTGGGTTGAGACATGGGAGGGAGGACAGTAATTAGAAAAGGCAAGTAGGTCAAGAGATACTGGAGCTTATTCCAATGCTGAGGGAAAGTGAAACAGATGAGAAAGAGAAGTTGATAATGAAAGAAATGGACTCCCTTCAGTTGGTGTTCACTCCCCCACTGGCAACAACTTTATTCAAAACTATAATGTGGAAAATGTGGTTTCTTGAATCATAGCCTGTCATTTCTAAATGAAATAGAAAGGAAACTTTTCTTCTTTTTTGAAATCAAAGTTCTCACTTGATAATGAATGATCCATAATTTCATCTTTGTAGATATTTTTTCAGAGGTACAGATCTCAACTCCTTTTTATTTCTTTTGAAATAAATTGTTGTTCAATCATTTTCAGTTGGGTTCGACTCTTTGTGACTCCATCTGGGGTTTTCTAGGCAAGGATACAAGGTTTGCTATTTATTTCTCTAGTTCATTTAACAGATAAACAAACTGAGTCAAATAGGGTTAGATGACTTGCTCAGAGTCACACAGCTAGCAAGGATCTGAAGTTGAATTTAAACTCAGAAAGTTGAGTTTTCTAGACTCCAGGCTTGGTATTCTATTCACTGTACCACCCAACTGAAATAAATAATGATCTAAAATCATCTTTATGCTTTGCTAGTCTTAGTTTAGGATGACAGTCCCATACACACTACCACCAGGTCTATTTTCAAAGCCTTTCTCACATAGTAAGAGAGAGCAACATTTGTATTCTATACTTGCTATTCTAATGCTATAACATTCAAGAGCTTAAAATCAACTGAACACCACAATGAGAAATCATACCAGGACTTATTAGGGGGCAAAACACTAAATTAGACCTAAATTTCAAAAAGGTATTAATAAGTCTTAAAAATAAAAATCAAGCACGTATTTAACCCATATCAGATTGTTTGCTCTCTTGGGGAGATGAGAGGTAAGGGAGGGAGGGAAACAATTTTGGAACACAAAATCTTACAAAAATGAATGTTGAAAACCATTTTTACATGTATTTGAAAAAATGAAATACTATTGAAAATCTAAATAATTATTAATTAATTTTTAGGAGAAAAAAAAAAGTTGATGACAGAACAAAAAATTAAATAAATAAAAGCAAATCCAAGTTTCTGCAGTTGTCAGCAAAATTTTAAAACCTGTGTGACTTAGGTGTGATATGCTAACATAGTGTTAGCATGGTGGACTTTTCTGATTGGCATGTAGATAGACTGAATTTTCCACTGGAAAAATACACCACCAAAGCTTTCTAGCTTTATTATACACAAATATTCCTTATGAAGGGCCAGCCAAGTACCACAGTGGCTACAGGGCTGGGCCTTAAATCAGGAAGACTTCCTGAATTCAAATCTGGCCTCAGTCAACTTACTAGCTATGTGATTCTGTTTGCCTCAGTTTCCTCATGTGTAAAATGAGCTGGAGAAAGAAATAGCAAACCAGTCCAGTATTGTTGCCAAGAAAACCCCAAATGGGGCCATGAAAGTGGGCCATGACTGAAACTACTAAACAACATTCTTATTAAAGACCAGAATTCAAGAGAGGTGGGTGTAGAACATACATCCTGTCTCCACAATCTGCCTTTTGTACTAACTCAAATTCATTTGCAAACCGAAGAAAATCTTAGAAAATGTGCAGTATTGTCAGAAAAATCACTTAGATAGCTTTGTGTAACTAGAGGGTTGATCTGTGGCCCAGACCTGGGGGTGGAAAAGGAAAACCCTAAATCTTAACCTAGGGCACGCTGCCTAGCTTTTTGTTACCTAGTTGTGGTGGCTAAAACTAAAAGAGCTTTCAGCCAACTCTTAGAGGTTCTAGACAGCATACCTTAGCAGACTGACCCTGAGATGGCCTGGCTGGCCCTTAAGAGATAAGCCTGAAGTTTAGTGGCTGGAAACAAGGTCCAACAGAGATGTGTAGAGACCAGCTAAGTAACAAACCAACAGATAATATGTGGTAGGACTGGCAGAGTCCAGTAGAACAGAGACCACCACCAGCAGTGGTGGAGAGCAGACCCAATGAACCCCCTCAGAGAAATATGTCCATCAGACACACTCAGTGAAAAACAAACCTAGTGAAGTATCAAAAGCACCATCAGAAGAAATCAATGTTGGAGGTATAAGTTGACTCTCTGTATGCAAACTCTTCATTTGCAGAGAAAAAGCTCAATAAACATTTATTAAACATCTATTTTTGTACTGGGCACTATGCTAAGGCCATGCATTTTCACTCTCTCTCTGCTGATGTTTGTAGAAAAGTGTGCCCTACATCTATGAGTGGAATGTGCTTTTGTAAATCTTTGTTGTGCTAGTTAACTAAATGCCTTTGCTTTCAGTTAATTGCGTTTTCTCACTGGCTAGAGAAAACAAACAGGTCAGTAGGAGTTTGTGAGTTATTTTTCTGAACTGATACAGAATACCTTGAATCAGGAGTAGCTATTCCAGGGACCCCACATATGAGGAAGAGTACCCCAGGAAAATAGCCATGCTGCATGATATATGAAACTAACTGAACTTCCTTAATAAGGAGTCTCCCAGCCATTCACTGTTCACTAAGACAACCCAGATTATTAGAAGTCTCTATCATGTAGAGAAAGACTTATGAAAGAAGTAGGACAGATCATGGCGACAATTTGTTGAAAATCTCTTCCCTAACTTGGCTACACATTTTACTTTTAATTTACTGCCATTCTTTTGGATCTTTTCATTGAATGACCAACCACTAGTAATAAATACATTAAGGTAATCATCCAGGAAACACAAGATCACCTGGTGTTTGTAAATAGACTAAGCTGTTATTCTTTTTCTTTTCTTTTTAAAAAATTTTTGTAATAGTTTTTTAATTTTTAAAATACATGCAAAGATAGTTTTCAACATTCCCTTGCAAGATTTTGTGTTCCAAATTTTTCTCCCTTCCTACTCCCTGTCCCCCTCCCCTAGATAGCAAGTAATCCAATATAGGGTAAACATTAAATTGTTATTCTTGACATGGGAGGAAAAAATAAAAACAAAGCCTGTGTCTTGAAAAAAAGAAAAAGAAAGAAAATCTTTTCCCTACTGCTACCATTTGCATTCTCCAGGAGTCAGCTTCAGAATATATCCTGACCTCAAGGAGTTTATAGATGTAACTAATCTAGTGACCTAGATCTTGTTGTAGATATGTCACAAGTAGAGATGGCATGAGGAATAAATCACTCTGTCAAAGCCTGGCAAATTAGAGTTTGGATGTGGGTGCTAGTGGCATAATAAATAGACTGAGTAATTGAGCATCTAGGAACTAGAAGTTTGGCTGGGTGTAGGTAGGATTAATACATTGTAAATGAGTAGGTAGGTGTGCCTTCAAATTAAAAGTCAAGCAATCAAAAAAAGAAAGCAGGTGTCTGGATGAGTGCAAATAATTCAATCTGAGCCAAGAAATCTTATTTTTTTTTTTAAAACATAGATTTTTGAACAGCAGGATGTAAGAGATGAGGAGATAGAATTGACAAAACTTGCGAACTTATTGAAGTTGGGACTGGAGAGAGAGGGAAGAGTTGCAATTTTCAGTTTAATTCAATAATTATTTATAAAATGCCTCTGGTATTTAAAACCCATGAGATACCAAGGCCATAAAGACAAACTGAAAACTACTCCCTATCCCTGAGGAATTTATATTCTATATGGTTGACTACTAAGTGGTAAACTTAGAACTGAGAACATGATGATGCTTTCCATAGCAGTTAGGTGGGTTGGAAGAGGGACAGGGCAAAGTGTTCTGGATTTGCTAGCTGAGGACCCAGATTCAAGTCCTAGCCCTACTACCTACAACCTTTGTGACTTAGTGAAAATAATTTCGCTTCTCCAGTCCTTAGATTTCTCTTGTAAAATGAGGGATCTATACTAGATCATTTCTCTTCCCATTCTATATCTGTGGCAGCACTGTTACTTAGGATTTGTTTATTATATGAAAAGCATTAAAAGAGAGGGTGGGGAAATCCAGCAAGCAAGAAAAAGATCTACAACACTCTTACTTAAAACGATTTTTGCTTTCTTTTTTTTTTGGGGGGGGGCAATCAGAGTTAAGTGATTTGCCCAGGGTTACACAGTAAGTATCTGAGTATTTGAACTCAGGTCTTCCTGACTCCAGGCCCAGTGCTCTGTCCACAGTGTTAACTAAGTGCCCCCTTAAAACTTTTTTTCTTTCAAAGCAGTAAAATATCATCAAGTAACAGGATTGACTTGAACTAGAGAGGGAAGCTGGGCTAGAATAGACAGAAGCCATTCTGGGGGGGGGGGGGATAGCAACATAACAGTTCCGTTGAATAACATACAGCCAAAGTCCAAGGGTTTTTTGGAGTCATTTATCCTTTTTTTTTAAACATCTTTTGTTTTCACATTACCTAAATTTCCCCCATGTCTGTCTACCTCCCAGCTTCCATGGAGCAAAGAAAAATTTTTTAAAGAAAAAACAAGGGAAAGTGAGAGGAAGAGAAAAAGGAATAAATAATTACATAATACTTACTATGTGCCAGATATTGCTCTAAGTGTTTTTTTACAAATCTTCTCTCATTTGATTCTTACAACAATCTTGGCAGGTAGATGCTGTTATTATCTCCATTTTAAGAAAACTGAGGCAAACATAGATTAAGTCAATTACCTAGGATCACATAGCTTCCTGACTCCAGGTCCAGGAAAACCAATCAATAGATTAAAAAATTCAAAGTACATACAATATTTCATCCCGTGAATCTTTAATCTCTGCAAAATTCTGGAGGAAGTATCTCTTTTTTGGGGGGGGTCATTACAATATTTATTTTTGTTTTGTTGTGGTTCTTTCCAATTTTCATTGTTATAGTTATTGTGTATATTGTTTCTTCAATTTTCATCAGTTCATGTAGATCTTTACATGCTTTTCCGTATACATAATATTCATAATGTCCTACAATATAATAATACATTTAATGCCATATTTATGTACCACAACTTGTTTAGCCATGTAATCAATGAGTCTCAACTTTGTTTTCTCTTCTTTACTATCATTTAAAAAAAAAAAGAGTCACAGGCAACAAAATGGGATGGAGTAATTGTATTGAAGTTCTATTACAACTCAAATATGCACCCAAAAAAAAAGCAAAAAAGAAAATCAAGGAGAGTTTTTTAGAGAATAGTCTAAAGAAAAGTAATGAGATCATCATCACCAAGAATCTTACTGTGCTCAGCTTCTTTATCCTTCTTACTTTAATAAACTGGTCACACTAGCTTGAATGAAAAAAAAAAGTCATTCACACTAATAGATGGGCTATACTCAGGAACTGAAGGGCAATACAATGGATAGAGTGCCAGGCCTAGAGGCAGGAAAGCCAGAGTTCAAATCCAGACTCAGACACTTATTAGCTGTGTGGCCCTGCAAAGTTATTTCACTGAGTTTGCCTCAGTTTCCTCATCTGGAAAATGAGCTGGAGAAAGAAATGGCAAACCACTCTAGTATCCCTTCCAAGAAAACCCCAAATAGGGTCATAAAAATCACATATGACTGACTGAAAATGACTAAACAAAAACTCAGGAACTAAAGTGTCCAAAGACCTGAGATATAGTTTTTTCACCCTTTTAAGAAATGCATCACACAAGAAAAATCACAAATACTTTCCACTTTATCCATAGTACCTTACAGTATTAAAAGAATAGTCCTTGAATTAACCCAAAGGTGATTAAAAAAAAACTCATGCAAGAAATTTAAAGTTATTTTCCTAAACATTGTTAATCCATCAATTATATTTTATGTGATTCCATTTACAAAAACTGAAAAAGAAAAATATTCCTCTTATTTATCCAATTTTAACCATCAAGTTATCATGTGGTCAAGTGTATTATACAAGGAATAAGGTTAGTCAATAGACCTGTGCTTTCCTTGATATAGTTAATATCTGGATGAGAGAACTCCCTCTATCAGTAGAAGTACTTGAACAATTAATTTTGAGACATCATTAATTAAAATTGGATGAAAAGTTATCTTCTTTTTTAAAATTTTTTTTAATCTTTAATTTTTTTTATTTGCAAAACATATGTATGGGTAATTCCTAAATATTAACCCTTACAAAGCTTTCTGTTACAAATTTTCCCCCCTACTCCCCTTCCCTCCCCTAGATAGCAGGATATCCACTACATGATAATTATGTTAGAATACTTAAGAAATCGAATATATGTATAGTTATTGCCACACATCATTTTTTTTGTGCAGGAGAAATCGTATCTACAAGAAATAATAATCAGATAAAGAAAATACAATGCAAGCAAACCTCAATAGAGAACATGAAAATGTTATGTTGTGGTCCACATTTCACATCTCTCTGAGTGTATATGGCTTTCTTCACTGAACAATTGGAATCGGTTTGAAGCATTTCATTGTTGAAGAGAGTCATGTCCCTTAGAACTGATCCTCATATAGTATTGTTGTTGCCGTGAATAATGATCTCCTGGTTCTGCTCACTTCACTGAGCATCAGTTCATGCAAGTCTCTCCAGGCCTCTCTGAAATCGTCCTGCTGGTCGTTTCTTACAGAGCAATAATATTCCATAACATTCATATACCATAATTTATTCAGCCACTCTCCAGTTGATGGGCATCCATTCAGTTTCCAGTTTCTAGCCACTACAAAAAGAGCTGCCACAAACATTCTTGCACATGTGGGGCCCTTTCCTTCTTTTATGATTTCTTTGGGATGTAAGCCCAATAGAAACACTGCTGGGTCAAAGGGTATGCATAGTTTGATAACTTTTTTTTATTAATACTTTTTATTTGCAAAACACATGTATGGGTAATTCCTAAACATTAACCCTTACAAAGCTTTCTGTTACAAATTTTTCCCCCCTACTCCCCACCCCTCCCCTAGATAGCAGGATATCCACTACATGATAATTATGTTAGAATACTTAAGAAATCGAATATATATATAGTTATTGCCACACATCATTTTTTTGTTCAGGAGAAATCGTATCTATAAAAGAGAATAATCAGATAAAGGAAATACAATGCAAGCAAACTTCAATAGAGAACATAAAATGTTATGTTGTGGTCCACATTTCACATCCCTCTCTCTGGGTGTATATGGCCTTCTTCACTGAACAACTGTAATTGGTTTGAAGCATTTCATTGTTGAAGAGAGTCATGTCCATTAGAACTGATCCTCATATAGTACTGTTGTTGCCGTGTACAACAATCTCCTGGTTCTGCTCATCTCACTCAGCATCAGTTCATGCAAGTCTCTCTAGGCCTCTCTGAAATCGTCCTGCTGGTCGTTTCTCACAGAGCAATAATATTCCATAACATTCATATACCATAATTTATTCAGCCACTCTCCAGTTGATGGGCATCCATTCAGTTTCCAGTTTCTAGCCACTACAAAAAGAGCTGCCACAAACATTCTTGCACATGTGGGGCCCTTTCCTTCTTTTATGATTTGTTTGGGATATAAGCCCAATAGAAACACTGCTGGGTCAAAGGGTTTGCATAGTTCCAAATTGCTCTCCAGAATGGTTGGATCCATTCACAGCTCCACCAACAATGCATCAGTGTCCCAGTCTTCCCACATCCCCTCCAACATTCATCGTTATCTTTTCCTGTCATTTTAGCCAATCTGACAGGTGTGTAGTGGTACCTCAGAGTTGCCTTAATTTGCATTTCTCTGATCAATAGTGATTTGGAGCACCGAAAAGTTATCTTCTCCCTCCAAAAACATTCAAACACTAAGACTGTGCCTTGGTAACCTTACAGTAGCAATAGTCATCATGTTATTAATAGGTTTCTCTCTCTCGAGCCAATTTTGAGAAAAGAGTTCTTTTAAAAAGTCCTATTTTCTTAGTTAGGGCAAAGGAAATGATAGTGATTTATAGTGGAAAGTAGATTGCCATTCAGTCAGAATCATAGCACTGTTTTGCTTACCATATATTGGGTATTTTCCACTGGAAGATCTTTGTCTTAGAAAGTAATGAAGCCTAGTTTTTTTTCAGTTATTCATTGTGAAAGAAAAAGTTATAGTGTGAAAATGAATTCTAAAGGGTGCCAAAAAGATTGAAATCTGAAATAACTGTCATCAACTAAAAGGTCAAAACTGCAAAGTTAGCTGAATTCAGACCATAGGAAGACTGCTCAATGTCTTAAAATCTATTGCACTCTAAGTGCTTCCTACACAGATTGTCTTCAGTTCTTGTGAGAATGGATTAAATAGGGCCATTGAAAATCTAAGTTTGTAAGCTTATGTTGGATTTTATGTCCTGCAAAGTTTTACTTGTGTTTATTTTTTTAATTACATATAAAATGGATTAGTCACGACAGATAAATGGAAGCTGCCTCTTTTTTAAAAAGTGAAGCTGAAGCTCTCCAGTTTTTATATACTTGTATGGTACAAAATGTCAGTGCTTGTTAGCAACTGCTACTTTGGTATGTCTTCCAAAATAGGCATCAGTTTAGACAGGCAGAAAAGGGGAAAGTGTTTCTATAAATGTATTCAAGGCCAAATTGAGGAGAGACAAGATTTTGACCTGCCTTGTACTTAGTTCCATGGGTTTGTGAGGCAGCAGGATAGAAAGGAGCCTCATCTAACCCAAAATATGCATTTCAGCATGGGACACTGTAAATAGAGTTGTAGCGGGGCACTTGCTAATTGCTATTGTTGTTGTCCAGTCTTCTTTGTGACTCCATTTGGGATTTTCTTGGCAAAGATATTAGAGTACTTTTCCTTCTCCAACTCATTTTATAGATGAGGAAACTGAGGCAAAACAGGGTTAAGTAACTTGTCCAGGGTCACACAGCTAATAATGTTTGATGCCAGATTTGAACTCAAGAAGTCTTCCTGACTCTAAGCCTGCCACTCTATCCAATGCACCACCAATACACGTTAGAAAACCAATACAAATATTGATGAAGCAAAAATACATAAGGATATATAGTATATTTATATAGAATACATACTGTACACTGGAGGTGACAAACTTACAGCTTAAAAGCTGGCAAAACTCCCTAGTGGAGCTCAAACCAAATTAAAGTACAATTAGGGAATGTTAAACAAAATAAATAAAAATAAAATACAGTATAAATAATGTCAATAAATAAAGTTAACATAAGACTTCAGGAATCCATTTCTCTTTGAATTTGACAACACTGTTGCACTAGCACTATACATGCATACATATGTATATATATATATTACTCTGTATGTATGTGTGTTACAGTAAGTGGGGAGAGTGGGGAGATTAGTAGGCTTGGAGTTAAGAAGACTTGATTTCAAATCCCATTTTAGAGATTTGGCTAGCTGTAGACCCTGGGCTTTAATCCCTTAATCTACCTCAGTTTCCTCATCTATAAAATGGGGATAATGATAGCATCTCTGTCACAGGGTTGTTGTGAGGATCCAATGAGGAAACATATGCAGTGCTTACAACTTTAAAAACACTCTATACGTATGCTTGCTCTCTCTTTCCATATATAAACATATAAATGGAGAGAGAAATCTATATTATATATAAATTGTATTATAATATGATTTTTATATTTTTATATTATATATTATTTCATTTTATATATTATATGCGGATAGATAAATATATATATACATGTATGAAAATTTCTATGTATTTCTATATATACATATGTACATATACACATGTGTAAGTGTATTTACATGGACTGAAAGAATACATATAGAGAGTTTTAAGACTGCAAAACACTGCACATGTTTCTTCATTGAATCCTCACAGCCCTCTGAGATAGGTGCTAATATATATATGTGTGTATGTGTGTGTATTTTTATTTTATACACAGAGAGAGAGAGAGAGAGGAGAGAAAGAAACACACAGATACTTCTTTTCATTTCACCAAGACTATTTTAGGCTATCAGAATCTTCATTGCTTTGTTAAAATTTTCATTCAGTGAAGGTATTTGTTCAAATGTAGCAAATACAATGTCAGTTTCCCCTTCCAGAATAAACTTGCTTGCCTTGTACAGCTACACTTGACACCTTGTGTCAATTTATTAAAAAAAAAAAATTTGAGAAGCATATGTTATCAGGTAAATCCAGAGGGAACTGAAGGTAGTTTTAGTAAGGGTATCTAAGTAAAGAATAAAATATTTTTCAACTGAAAAAAAAAAAGTATTGTATGAATGAATGCAAGCATAATGGACTTGTCTTCCACAGGAAAGCTTTTCAAACACACTTGAAAACAATTATATTCCCCTTAAACCTGTCCTCTAGGTTGAAAACTGTTACTTTCTTCATTTCTTCTTTATGTGTTTCAAGACCTCTGACCCTTCTAAATAACTTAGTCAATTAACCCCAGTTGCCTCAGTTTCCTCTTCTGTAAAATGAGCTATAAAAGGAAATGACAAACCACTCCATTATTTTTGCCAAGAAAACTCCATGGACAGTATAGTCCGTGGAATCACAGAGTCAGACATAACTGAATAACAAAAATGGAACTTCCAATTTATTTCTACTTAATTAGATTAGATTTGACCTATTGTTCTGGCTTCCTGATTTTTTTTTAGATGCCAGTTCTTCCATCTAAAATATTAACTCTCTATCAGTCCCAGCTTCACATCATCTGCAGATTTGGTAAACAAGCCATCTAATCTTTTATCCAGTCATCATTAAAATATTAAATATAAAAGGGCCAAGGAAAGCATTGTATTCTGGCAGCAACCTTCCCCAGATTGGTCTAGATTGACCTTGAGCCATTGATACTCTTTGGGTCTGGTTGGTCAATCAGTTCAAAATGCACTTGACTGTACATGAAATAAACATTTCTTCATCCTGTCTAAAACACTATTATGATATGATTTTCTCAAATTCCTTCTTGAAATTCAGTTATATTTTGTCTTTGGAATTCCCCTGATTTACCACCGTACCAGATGTACTGAGAGAGAAAAGAGAAGATAAAGAGTGAAACAGAGAAAGAGACAGACAGACAGACACACACACACACACACACACACACACACAGATTAGTCTACCACTCACTACCACTACCATAATTTGTTCTTGATAAACCCATGACTAGTTCCTAGTAATTAAGGCTTCCTTTTTTTCTTTTTTTAAAGAACTCACATCATCTCCTATAATAATGCCTTTTAAAATTAAAAGAATCATGATCAAGTTTACCTTACTGTAGTACAATTCTTGTGGTTGATAGAATTCATGTGGTTGGTAGAATTCACCTTCTTTCCCCTTTAGAAAATTAGGGCAATGTTTGCCTTTTCTCCCCAGCATTGATCTTATCCTTTCTATTATCTTTCTTTCAGTTCCAAATAACTAAGACTAGCCGTTCTTGTTCTCCTTATCATTGATTGTAAGTCTTAGCTCATTTTGCTTAACTCATTCTGGGCTATAGAGTTCTTGACATTCTCAAAGAATGTTTTTATATCTTTCCAAGTTTTTATATCTTTCTTCAATGATCTGTTCTTGCATCTATTTTCTATACATTTCTTTCCTTAACGCGAGGGGGAGGAACAAGCATTTATTATGTGCCTGCTATGTGCTAAGCATCATGCAAATATAATCTTATTTGATTCGCACAACAATCCTGGGAGATAGATATCATTTTCATCCCCATTTTATAGATGGGGAAACTGAGGGAGACAGGTTAAGTGATTTGCCCAGGGCCACATACAGCAAGCAAATGTCTGAGGCTGGATTTTGAACTCAGGTCTGTGTTCTAGGCCCAGGGCTGTATTCAGTAGGGCCAGTTTGTCCTGTCACTGGACTGCAATAACTCTGGAAGAGAGAGTGAGGCAGATGACTTTTATGTTTCACTTAAATCCAATTCACAAGCAAGTCAAGATCTTACCCATGATGTCACTGGAAATCTTTGAGAATAAAGGACAATGTTAACTCTGGGGGAACTGAACAAATTCCCTGTGCCTGTTCTGATTTCTTTAGGCTGTTCCCTCTTGTTTTCCTCAAAAGATCCATTGCTGTTTTTAGGTTTCCAGAGTACATCTCCCCCTCTGCCGTCTTCTTTCTACGAGTCCCATAGCTGAGTAGGATCATATAACTCCCAAATTCTGTACTTTACTCATTCTACTTCACTGCCCCTATGGAAGAATATGATCCAAGGAAAAATTACCTGAGCTAAACATAGAAAACATTGCAATGTGAATATTTGATCCTTGGTACTCCCAAACTCCTATTTCTGCTCCTTTTTCTTCTCTTTCACCCACCACACCCCTAATGCTTCTCCTTCCTTTTCCCTGCTCTGAGTGGTGGTACTTGTAAGCTGGTTCAAGTTAATAAGAGAGGCAGTGTTGCATAAGGGCCTTTATGTCAGGAAGATCTGAGTTTAAATCTGCCCTCAGACCGTAGTTGTGTGACCCTGGACAAGTCACTTCATCCTGTTTGCCTCAGTTTCTCATATTTTTGATATCTTTGCACCTTTAAATAAAAGTAAAATGAGCTGGAGAAGGAAATGGCAAAACACTCTAGCATCTTTGCCAAGAAAACCTAAATGGGGTCCCAAGAGTCAGATTCAACTGAAAAAAATGGCTGAACAACATGTTAAAGCAAATAGTCCACAAAACTGGTTTCAAGTCACAGATTATTTTTTTGAATTTTTTGCCCCCTTGCTACTTAAGATAACTAATTATGTCAACATTGTTATTAAGAAACTCTTTTCTTAAAAGCATACCATGCTAATTAATTTTAAAACGGAAAGGAACTTATGTACTTTTCCTGTACTTAAAATACTTGTTGAATAAATAGTCTATTAAATGCTAAAAAGCAAACCAAGGACCAAACAAAAGGTCAAGTGCTCAATAAAGATTTATTGTCTCCAGAGAAGTAATATGGTATGGTGGATCAAAAGCCACTTTGAAGTCAAGAAAGACTGGCATCAAAACCTACCTTTAAGATATATTTTGTGATCATGGACAAGTCACTCAAACTCTCATTGCCACATGACAGCTTTCTAAGACTTTAAGTTACTGACAAGTTGCCAATCTGTGTCAGTCAAAGGAATTTACACATGATAGATAGAATTCTGGACAGGAATCAGGATCTGAGTTCAAATCTGACTTCAGACCCTTAATACTTACTAGCTGTAAGACCCTGAGCAAGTCACTTAATCTCAATTGCCTAGCCAAAAAAAAAAAAAAAAAAAAAAAAATAAATAAA
>JAJPUD010000007.1:1351326-1435939 GCA_023553655.1 Myrmecobius fasciatus | reverse complement strand
CAAAAAAAAAAAAAAAAAAAAAAAAAAAGAAAGAAAGAAAAAAAGGCTCATAAAATGAGAAAATGCTTATTTCTTCTTTCCCAACCTCCTGCTTTTTTTCCCCTTTCTTTTTTCCTTTCTGTCTCCCCCCTTTCCTTACTGACAAATCAAAGGTCCAAGCCAACCTCCTCTCCCCTGCCAAAAATGCAAGATAATAGAATTTAAATTTTATGGTGGTCATAGAGTTAATGACATTCTTGCTCTTTCTTTTTTCTTTCTTTTCTTCTTTCCTTCCTTTTTTCTTTCCTTCCTTCCTTCCTTCCTTCCTTCCTTCCTTCCTTCCTTCCTTCCTTCCTTCCTTCCTTCCTTCTTTCTGGCCATTCTGAATAAACTAGCTTGATATCTATATTGTAATTGATATTTTTTATATCTTTGCATCTCTGAATAAAATCAAAAGCTGCCTAAAGGATCTCACTCCAAGCCTCTCAAATCTTCCCAAAGCAATATGTGTAATGATAGAGGATGTAGATGGAGCAGTGCAGCTCGTTACAAAAGGGTACAAATCAAAAAGGGTAAAGGACTTCTATCAAATAACTTTGTGAATCTGCCTGCAGAGAAAAACATGCCGTCCCCAGCATCTGCCCCTGGAGCCTCAGAGGGCCACTCACTGCCACCGTGGATTACTCTAGCCAGGCAGAAGCGCCGGGGCTCTCGCGAACAACAGCAACCAAGCAAGGAGGAAAAGCTTGTGACACCAGCCACAAAGCCAGACGCAGAAAAGCCAAGGGAAGACCCGAACAGAAAAGAGGTGCTTACTAATACAACCTTTATCCTTTTCTTTCAGCACTATACAAAAATAACTTCTGGTACCTGAAATGGCAGGTGGCCAGAGACTCTGGGGCCACTGAAAACATAATACAGTAACCGATTTACCAAATTATAGAGCCCGTTTTGATAAAACACTTACACACACACAAAACCCACTGTCTTTGTGATGGATAGGCCTTGAAACTACAATTTGGTAACTGAATTATCAAAGTGTAGCATCCATTTTGATTAAAAGGAAAAAAAAAATCCCACCAATACAGTACCTCTGTGGAGGATGGCTACTGAAAGCACAATTTGAGTTACTAGATTGTAACATTTATTTTAGTTAAAAAATTAAAACAATTCACCAGCTCTGCAGGAAATAGGCATTGGAACCTCAACGAGTTACTAAATTGTAGCAACCGTTTTAACTTTTAAAAAAACCCAACTCAGTGACTTTGTGAGAGAGGATGCACCGAATGCATGACTTGGTAACCGTGTTACATTTGGGGGGGAACCCACAAATCAGCCCCCTTTCTCTTTTAGGGCTGTGAATGAGTCAGATCTGAAAGTGATTCATTTAGGCAAAAGGAGTCAAATATCTCACCGTCTCCCTGTTGCCTAGGCAACAACGCTTGGCATCTGGAGAAATGAAACAAGGTTAAAAATAACTTCTCAGTTTGACGGCTGGTGACAATGTCAACACTCCACTCGGGCTCCTTGCACGGTGATAAATGAGACCCGAATGCGCCTGGTGGCACGGGCTTCATGCTGGGGCCTCCGCTGAGAAGCGCTTCTGATTGGCTGCTGATTATTCCTCACACGCGGCTGCCGGGTTAGGAATTAGAGGTTCAATTTTGCATTCCGGAATGGAAGCCGTTCTTTCCAACCCAAGCAGCTGGGTTGGTGAGAGTTGTTTTTTCCACTAAGAGTTTCAGATTAGTTTTGGGGGCTGACATGATGAGATAAAGAAGCACTTGAAATTGTGTGTTAATGATGAGGTTGACAGTCACCAGGACCTGGTCCTACATTTCCATTTAAAATCTCAGATTGAGAAGTTATACATCACCCTGAGGCACAGTTAGGAGGAGGTTTCAAAAATAAATATATGGACTATTTAGACAAACGTCTATGATTTCTTAGCCTACTTTTGCAATAGGTAGGGTGGTAGCCAGTTTGCCCTTCAGTAGAGTATGGTAGAAAAAAAAATACAGTATTTGAGAACAAAATGTCCTGGGTTCTGTCCCTTATCACCTTTGATATTTTGTACAGATCATCATTTACCTTCCCGGGACTTTGATTAAACATCTTGAAGATGACTAGATTAGATGGCCTCTAAAATTCCATCCTGTTATAAATCGATGATACTAAATATCATGTATTTCTACCAAAAACTGTAATTTTAAAATGTAATATTTGCCACTGGAGTGGGGCGTAATGTGGGGAAAAAAAAAAAAGTAAATGACTAGTGCCAGAATGTCATGAAAAAGGTGTAAGTGATTAACCTAAGCATTAAGTTCTGAAGGTCAGTTAAATGGAAGAACTGCCAGAACAAACAAGACTTGGTCACCCATCACTGGTTGTGACCCTAGGAAAATCCCTTCCCTTCTAAAATGGAGGGGTTTGGGTTAGATAGGTGATCTCTAAGGTCTAAAAAGCCAACTTTTAAGTACCAATTATCTAGGGAAAGCTGTAGAAAGCTTTTTTTTTTTTTTTTTTATCCTAAGGAAGGGAAAGGTATGTTTCCTCTCACATTTGTTTGGGGGATTGGTGCAAGCAGAAAAGAGAAAAAGAGAGACACAGAAATTATTTAACCTGAAATTTATGTCTGAAGAAATAGATGGGTTGTCATTCATGTAAAGTAGAATAGGAGTCTTCCATGAAGAGGAAATCACAAGGTCCAGGTATATGGATCCATATGTGCATATATGTTTAGTTGCCCCTACCTACACAAGTGATCTCTGTGTGTGTGTGTCTCTGTTTCTCTATGTCTGTCTCTGCATGTGTCTCTGTCTTTCTCCATCTCTGTCTGTCTGTCTGTCTCTTTCTCCTCTATCATTTCCATGTGAAATAAATTAGTTCACACACTCTGCTTTTGAAAAGTACATTCTTGGTTCCAAACTCAATGTCAATTTTAGTCATAAAGTAATCACAAGTGACATTATTAGTATTTGTCCTTTTAAAATCTCTCCATAGGAGCGAATTAAGCAACAAGTCGACTTTGTCCGTAGCAAATCTTTCCTGGTGCAACCAGTTAAAACTGCTGAAGAACAGAAGCCAAGAGCAAAACTGAATCTCAAAGAAGGACTTCATCGAGGCATTTCACTTTCCCATCAGAACCTAGGTATGAAAAAATCTCCCTAACATTATGAGAAAGGGTTGTATTCTAGCAATTTTATTTCAAGTAATTCTAGGATCTGGGTGTACTGATTTTCATTTGGTCATTCACATGTTCTTCCCCTCAACAAAATAAACTTTTTACAAAGTCTGTTAGATGCTCTTCATAATTGTTATTTAATATTAAAAAATGTATCTGAAGGAATACATCTACTTACAAGGACCTCCTGTTGTTCATTGTTAAAATAATAGAAGTAGTTTGCAAGCTTCCCCTTCAAAGTGTTTTTCTTTTCTTTCCCAGCAGCTCAATCTCAGGTGATGACTGAAAAAGAATTGAACCAGCTAAAGAGGGCCAGTTATTCCAGCGCAGATCAGCCATCCTGGATGGAACTTGCCAAAAAGAAGTCTCAAGCCTGGAGTGACATGCCCCAGATTATAAAATAGGTTGACTCATAGCTGATTTTTTTTTTTAATTTCACTGTTTTGACAAGTTAATAACCCACTTAATGAAACTGCTAGTTAGTCATGGCACAGGATCTGTGAAACTTGAGAGTGATTTTATCATCCTTAGAAGTGGGGGAAATGTACAGTAAAGGGGAAGTCAATGAAATGACTGTAATTTTGGGCCAGAGTTTACCAAAAACTTTGAAGTGATAAATACTTGGAATGAGACACCTGGGAAGTCATCCAGATACCATTTCTTATGGACCAATAGGAACAAATGTGTTTAGGGTTTTTGTTTGTTTGTTTAATTTAAATTTCTTTTGTAATATTGGCTCTGCCGCTTGAGGGAAGGGCAGGCTATCTCAAGTGAAATGTGTTCTAGGAAATTAGACTTCTTTGCAAGGCTAGAATAGAAATGGTTTCATGAATATCATGAATATGCCCTTCCTTCTGAGGATGAGCCTTTGGGTACCCCCTAATAAGAAGGTCACAGTGCTCTATCCATGTTTATGACCAAGATTGACATTGACTTTGGAACCAAGTAGAAGTTGTGAACTAATTTATTTCACATTGAAACAATAGAGGAGAAAGAAGGAGGGAGGGAGGGAGGGAGGGAGGGAGAGAGAGAGAGAGAGAGAGAGAGAGAGAGAGAGAGAGAGAGAGAGAGAGAGAGAGATCCAGAAAATGTCTTCAATTTGGAAACCACAAACAAGAAATTTTTTAAAGATGTTTTCCACCTGACGTGAGTATCCTTAGCCATTGCAGGACTAAAAAGCAATCCATTTAATAAAGGAATGAAACATAGCCTCTGTTAAATGGTAAATGTTCTGGTTTTCAATAGTGTCTGGGCTAACTATAAATATAGGTCTATTTAATATATAAACCAGATACTTTTTTTTTTTTTGGAAGGGCAGGAACAACCAGGAAAATAACCTATTTAGTTTAGGTTGACATATTGAAAAGATGCTTTTTTCTATGAGAGAGAGAGAGAGAGAGAGAGAGAGAGAGAGAGAGAGAGAGAGAGAGAGAGAGAGAGAGAGAATGAGAATATTAGCTAGCTTCTAATTCATCATTATGCATAAACATTTCCACCAAAACCCAGGGTCATAAATACAATATCCAGAATGAGCTATGGCTATTTCTACTTCATTTGGTTAACAGAGTACATCATGAGCCAAGGAAAGAGAGGATAAATAGCATTAGTCTCAGAATTGTTTCTGTGTATTATAATCTATATGTATATATGTCTGTTTTTTCAAGGTACATTTCCAAAGCCTTTTCTTTGAACAGGACAATCTCCACAGGAATATATATATGTATAGCCAGCCAGGGACACCCTGCCAATGGGATCAGAACAATCTCTTCATGTATTACAGTTTGAATTTATTTGTGCCCTAAGGCTGTCTATCTTTATTGTATTTGAATTCTCATGAATAATTCTTTTTTTCCCCAGCCCCGGAGATTACAAAGTAAAATTAAGCAGGTCTGCCTTAAATAAGCTCACAATAAGAAATACCTGATACTGTAATGAGGTGTGACTCTTTGGGGAATGCTCTAAGATACACACTTTTCTTTTTCATCTGAGAAAACCATTGTCCATTAACACTTGCATCCGTGGTTCCTCTTATTAGTAGAACAGAATGTAAAAGGTAGAACATGACCTATTCTGAGCTTGCTAATAATCTCTTCGCATCAGTACTGGACTTCATTCTCCCTATTGTCTAAATCCTTTCTTGAGCCTGAATTGGGAGGTTAGGGAAGGCACATTAACTCTTCAGGATACTAGAAGAATTAAATGCTGGCTGGTACCTAAAATCTTTTCCTTTTAGTTAATATACCAGGCTAGGTTTAGACAAAAGTCACTATGGCTTTGTGGCCCCTGCCATTGTAGCTTGAAATATCAATGGTTACAAGATACATAGTGAGATGGCAGTGTTATATAGTTGAAAGAGACCAGAATATGGAGTCAGAGTTCCTGCATTCATATCATGGCTCTGCTTCTTTTACTACCTCTGAGATCTTAGAAAAATCATTTAACCTGGGACCGTTTCATAATCTATAAATTAGAGAGTTCATTAAAGTCCCTTTCAGCTTCAAAACCTCTTCTACCTACTTATGAGCAGCCTAGGATCATGTCTAGTATTTGAAAAGGGTAGTACCTAATTATCCCACATATGAATGACACAAAAGTTGTGCTCTTCAGACTGGCAGACAATAGGAAGCTGTTTACAAAGTCTGTTAAATGCTCTTCATAATTGTTATTTAATATAAAAAAATTTTATCTGAAGGAATACATCTACTTACAAGGACCTCCTTGTTGCCCATTGTTAAAGTAATAGAAGTGGTTTGCAATGGATTGGCAAGTTTCATACATTAGATTTCAGAACTGAGTTTTGAGTCTTAACAGGTTGGAACAGTTAGTAAACCAAAGATCACCCATAAGATAAAATGTAACAGAGACAAGGATAAAGTTCAATACTTGGATTAAAGAAATTAGTTGAAGAAGTTGAACATGATGGGGAATATGGATAGAAAGCCGCAGTTTATATGACAAGAAAAAAAAAAAAAAAAAAACATGGGAATTTAGTAAACTGAGTGCCCCGAAATGCCTATTTTACATCAAGACTGCTTCAGTGTCCTACTGTGGTTCTCACTCATTGGCTAGGCTGATACCCCACTGACCATGAGGGTCATGGGAAAAATCAAGTGCTTAATAATGTTCCCTTAGACCTGTCTTGCCTATTTTGGGACTTGTTAAATACATTCAGTAGTGTGTAGAGCACTGACTTCAGATTTCTGAGTATCTGGAATACTGCATGTGGTTTTAATTATCCTACCTATTCTCACCTTTGAAATGCTGGCCCCTGTGTACAATACTCACTGATTCAAATACCTAATGCCATGAAATCGGGCTCCAGTTGCTATCCAGTTATAGTCACATCTGAATCATTGCTAGGTGGGTTCACCTTCTTATGCATGTCTTAGCCAAGTGTGAATGCTGTATTTGTTTTTTTCTTTACCTTGGTTTGTTTATTATCAGGAGAGGATATTACATGCAGTATTATTTTGAGGCAGTACAGATCTCTCTCAAAATACCAATGCATTCTCTGTGACATCAAATAAGTGTCTATCACTTCTAATTTACATCTGCAATTCCTGCCAGCATGGGCCTTGGCTCCCCATCTTAACTACTCTGAGCAGTCACAGTATCTTGCTTTGAAGAGCCTTTTTCAAATGATTACATCAATGAAAATGGAAATTGGAGTAACTATTAAACTATTCTTTCCCTCTCTCCTTACCCACTTTCACTAGCACTTGAATTTTGGAAAAAGCAGCTAGTATTGAGCCAGGTTCTGCCTGTATTTCTCCTTAGCTGTTGCTGCATGGTGACCGACAGTCCTTTTACTTTCCTTATCTATCTCATATTCAACAAGCTGTGGTGACCTACTTCATGTGAGGAGCTGAGTAATCAGGATGACTATAAAGTATTTTGTGAATACATTATGCTTTCAGAAAGGGGAAGCCTTATTGATATGGATATATGGGGAACTTTCAACTGAGGCCAGATTTTAAAGGGTCATGTTCAAAAGACGGAAGGAGGGCATATATCCAAGGACGAATATGGAAGTGTCATAGGCCTGCCTGCAATAAGAGTGTCCAGAAAACTAAAGCTCATTTGTGAACTGGAGCTATCAAAAAATGCTAAGGGCTAACAAAAAAGGCTTTCAAAAAAATGTGTAACAAAGTCTTACAAAAACAAATGTTGAAAACTGTCTTTTCATGTATTTGAAAAATAAACTGTTATTTGAAATTTTTTAAAAAGAAAAATGTGTAAGTTGGAAAAAAGGTAAAGAAATGAGAGGCCAATGATTTAAGGTATATAGCATTTAAAAGTTTACAAAGCACCCTGCAAATATTTGGTGCTCATAACTATCCCACAAGTTAGATGTTATTATTAATTATCCACATTTGAGAAAAATGTGACTTATACAGGATCATACAACTAATAAGTGTCTGAAGTTGAACTGGAAATCAAATTTTCCTGACCCCAGATCTAGTACTCTGTTCATTGTGCCACCTAGAAAGGGAAGCAGTAAACATCAAGAGCCAGTGGGTTTTTCACTAACAATTTATGTCTAACCTCATTTCATTATCAATTAATCAGCAAACATTTCATTAAGCAGCAGTGTATTCAAGAAACTGTGTTGGTGATACAAAGACAAAAATGAAAGCCTCTTTGCCCTCAAGGAGCTTACATTCTTGATAGGGTTAATATACAGGTAGAACTGAGAATGGGCAACTAAGTGACTCAGTAGATAGAGGGCAGCCCTAGAGTTGGGGGGACCTGAGTTCAAAATCAGTCACAAACACTAGCTGTGTGTCTTTGGGCAAATCATTTCAGCCTGTTTACTTCTGTTTCCTCATCTGTAAAATGAGCTGGAGAAGGAAATGGCAGACTACTCTAATGTTTTTGCCAAGAAAATCCTAAATGGGGTTGTGAAGAGTTGATTGCCACTAAAACTACTAAACAGCAACAAAAGAACAGAGAAATATCATAGATATGAAGTGAACTTAAGTACATCATTATAAAGTGAGCTTGGAAAAGAGAGTTAAATGCTTTCTGAACTAGTTGAACAAGATTCAAAGAGTGTTAATTAGTACATTGCCCAGTGTCAGCCTGGAATAGGGGCATTAATGGAGAACTTATAGAGAGGCTAGTGAAATAGGATCTAGTGGGTTCAAGAATTTTTTTCCATGATGTAGCCTACATAGAGTTATTTTTGTGATGGCACATGTTTCAGTTTTGCTGATTAAAACTAGAACTAGCTAATATGCTCAATGATATGATTATCATCCAAAAAGATCTTGCAAGAACCCTTTTTTAAAAGAAGAATGTCTAAGTTGGAAAAAAGGTAAAGAAATGAGAGGCCAATGATTTAAGGTAAATAGGAAGTTTAAAACAGATAAAGAAAAACTTGAAAGAAACACTAAGCTAAAGCTAATAAAATGAAATTAAATAAAAATAGATTCATTTTCTTTTACCTGAACTCAAGGGGAAAAAATTGAACAAAAGTTTAGACAAGCTGGTGTGACATAATTCATAGCCAATTGAAATAAAAATCAGAAAGATGTGGCTTCAAGTACTAGTTCTGACATATATTGGTAGCGTGACCTGGTGAAGTCATCTGATCTCCTAGTGTCCCAGGCAGATGCCCTAGATTTGTTCAGTTTCTAAGACAAAAAGGTGTTGATCTGCATGAGTAGAGGAAATTTTCTTCCTGGAGAGTTTCCTGTTACAACAAAACCAAAGGTCAAATTCTCAGTGGTCAAAGGCTTGAAAGCAGTTCACATGAAAAATGCCAGGAGAATCATCAGCAGTGTACCATGATGTCCCCAAAAGTATACCATCCAGAGTGAGGCAGATGGCAACCTAGCTAGAGTCTGCCCTTTTGAGATGACATCTGCCCTGTTTAATTTTAGATGCCACATTTTTTGGAGGGAAACTGGCAAACTGGAATCCTCGAGCAATGGAGGGGAACCAGAATAAAGATGGAATATAAAATCTCTGCCCCTGAGGGCAGAGAGGCTTTCACTTTGTCATTGTATCACCAGCACAGTTCTTTGAAAACACAATTGTTGTTTGTCCTTCCTTCTGGAAAAGGACCATGACATTGGGGAGGTGATGCTATGACATGCAAATGAATTGGATTTAAGTGAGGGAGGGCTGTGCAAGGTCTCCTGCCTCACTTTCCCTTCCAGAGTCATCTGGGGCCAGGAGCAAGATAGATCAAGATGACTGCAGATGGCTCTGGATGAAATATGTAATGTCTTCAACAGGTCTCAATTTGACTGAATAATTAAGTGAATAATTAAGGTTAAGTAGCAAATGAGGGAAAGAAGTTCCTCATTCATCTAGTAAATCTATATAAACAAATGAATGTGTGTGTGTGAATACACTGCTACTTAATGATGAACCAACTGAAAAAACTGGAGATGTTAAGACTGAGAAAAAAAAAGAGATGGCATAGGAAATTGGGGGAAATACTTCAAATATTCAAAAGGGCTTTCATGTTAAAGAGTTCCAATGTGTTTTTAGACTAGCTCTCCTGGAGTGGAACTATGAGCAATTTAGGTCAGAGGTGTTGAAAGGGAAGTGTTGGCTAATGTTAGGAAACAGTTGCAAGCAATTGCAGTTCTAAAAAAATGGAATGAGCTGCTTGAATTTGGTCTTTCTAAGCTTTGGCTTTTGCCATTTTGGAGTTGAGTTTTAAAAAATTCTCAAACTGCTGATTGCCTGTGCATTTCTCCTTTTCCTCTTTGATTTCAAATAGCTTGTTTACCTCCCAGGTAATTACTGTCTTGTCCTGGTGATATTGCATGATTCAGGTCCGTGAGAGTCAGCAAACTTTAACCATAAAGATTTCTACCAAGATGGATGGAGACATCTTTTACTATGTTCTGAGAATTCTTCAAGACAGGTCATCTACTGTACACAAATCTTCAACTAGATCCTTAAAAGAAAAAAAAAAAAAGGCACTCTTTGCAGTTAAATCACACCTCTCTTACACTCCCATCCTTTGCCCTGTTTGCTGTAGTCTAACTTGGTATGTTTTTTCCTCCTAGACTTTTATTGTGCAGAAGGACTAAAGTCTATTAAAAGAGAGATAGCTAAGAAAGAATAGATAGAATTATTATAATAGTCTGCTAGTGGGTCTACCTGCTATAAGTGATCCAATCCATCTTCCATTCAGCCACTAAAGTGATTTTTCTAAAATGCAAATCTAATCATATCATCTCCCTTACTCAATAAGTTCCAGTGGCTCCCTATTGCCTCCAGGAACAAATATAAAATTCTGTTTGGCATTCGAAGTCCTTTATAACCTATCCCCTCCTACCTTTTCAGTCTTCTTACACTGGTCTCCTGGCTGTGCCACAAGTGACATTCCATCTCTTTGCTCTGGGCATTTTCTCTGGCTGGCTCCCATCCCTGGAACACTCTCCCTCCTCTGATCTGGCTATATTGACCTCCCTGGCTTCTTTTAAGTCCCATATAAAATTCTCACCTCCTAGTGGAAATCTTCCTTAAATGCTTTCCCTCTTTTAATTATTTCCTGTTTATCCTGTCTATGGCTTTCTTCATATATTTGGTCACATGTTGTTTCTCCCATCAGACTGTAATTTCCTTGAAGTCAGGCCCTATCTTTTGCCTCTTTTTGTGTCCTCTGCACTTAGTACAGTGCCTGGCACATAGTAGGCGCTTAATAAATGTTTATTGATTGATATTTACTTAGATTATAAATCATGACTCATTATGTGCAGACCTGTTTAAAGATGCAGCAACCTTCAAGTATGTGGAATATTGTATTTCTATTATTAAGGAAGATAATGGGTTTAGGGTTGGAAGGGATCTTAAAAGTCATCTCTTTTAACTCTTCTATTTTATAGTAGAGTAAAATGAGCCATTATTGCTTAATGTTTATGGTACCTACAATGGTTCAAACTCCTGATTTTGCTGGTATAGGGGAAGCTTCCTCTGTCAATGAAAAATTGTCTTAGACACTAAGAAGTTAATTGACTAGCCCAAGATCACACAGCCAGTATGTGTTTAAGGTAGAATTTGAAATGAGATCTTCCTGAATTTGAGATCAACTCTCCAAACTATACTAAAATACTTTCAACCAGAAAGGATTAAAAAAAAATTTCAGATTTCAGAATTGAGGAGATGATCCTGTTCTCCCTTCTGTATAGGTGAGTACATAGTATGCTACTTAAGTTTAAAAAAAAAATCTTTCAGCTTAGAAACTTTAAAAATGTTTTGACAGTTAAAAAACCCCTCTCCAAAGTATATTAATGCTTCTAGACTGTCTCTTTAAGCATTCTTTTTAACCATTGCTCTGTATCTCAACCACTAGGGTCATTTTCTCATAGTAAATTTCAATTCCTTTCAGTAAACATTATTTATATTCCATACTTTTCCCATTCACAGTTTGGAGTGTTTTGGTCTCTAAATTCTATCATTTCTCACACTGATTATTTTATTATTTGATTGCAGAATTGTTATTTAAAATTTCTATTTTCTCAGACCCATCTCAGTTTATTTACATTTTTTCCCTCTTATTTATTATACAAGATATAAAATAAAAACTGATTTTCACTGTATCTTTTAATGGAAAACTGGACTTTAGGTTGAAAAAAAAAGATTTCTTTGGATACACTGGGACCCAAAAGACAAATCAGAAGAGCCTCTCCAAATTGCATATGGAAATATGAATGAAAATCATATATATGAGCTGAGATGTGCAAGAATGAAATGTCTCTTGTAGGTAGACTGTCCTTAGTCCAGAGTTCAAGGTTAAGGCCATTTGAAGTATATATTGAAGTGTGCAAAAGTCTGAACTTGTTTTTAATTTCTTTTTCTGTACATATTGAAATAATGATTAGTAGTTGACACAATCAGATTCTCTAAACTTCAGGATAAGCATATTTTTGCCCATTGATGAAAATCCACAATCTGATTTTGACTATAATGTAACCCTAAGCCAAAACAAATGCTTTCTCTCAATCCTAGAACAAAGAATTTAGGATATTTACTTTCAAACACTAGCTGATTTGCACAGGTAAACTCTCTGGTAGCCTGTAAAATGAATGAAGAAGAAGAAAAAGGGCATGAAAAAGCCCAAATGCTGCCTAATCCCACTCCTAAATTCTAGTTAAAACTATATTGATGCAATGGAAAGAATGCTGGATTTGCAATCAAATGGGTTTGTCTCAGATCCCTTCTCTGATCTATATTATCTATAATACCCGAAACAAGCCATTTCCCCACTTTTCGTCCTCATATTATTCACTTGTAAATAAATATGAACAAGTTGGACTAGACCACTTCTAACTGCCCTCCTAGCATTACATCTATTCTCCTAATACAGGTAATGGGTATGGCTGTGTGTGCACACTCATGAAAGCAGTTCAGTGTGTGTCATTTTGGTTTTTTTTTGAAAAAGCAATCAAAGTAGAGTCAACAATCAACTACATTTTCCTTAAAATTGGGTCTCTTTTCAACTGTACCCTCCCCTCCTTGTACAGGTATTTTTAATAGATTTTTTTTAAAAGCTCTACTTACATCTCATTGGTGTAAGGAACTCTTAGTGGGGAAATTAATCTCTATTAATGCAGATCAATACCCTTTCTGCAACTTACAGCTTGAGAAAGTTTCCTGACTTGGTTCCTAAGCTTAATTGTTCATATCATAGGAAGATTCAAAGGAATGGTGTTAACTTGTTTAGCATTAATTTTTCCTTTTTCTTTGTGAGTCTATATAGTAGAACACTTTTTATGCTAAGGGAGCAAAAAAGGACATGAAAATATAATGTTTCACCGTATAAGGAAGAAGTGTAATCATCCTACAGAGTACCTTTGTGTTCAGCCATATTATCTTGCATCTAATTTTAAGCTCTAAAGTTTAGACTAAGCTGATAGAACAGTCTCTAGTTTCGAGATAACAAATTTTGATTGCTTGATTGGATATTTTCTGAGCCAGATTTTCCCAAGTCTCTCTCTTGGAAACAAAGCAAAATTTAAAGAGACTTTTAATTCCTCTAACTAGCTACTCAATTAGTACTATCAAGGAATTAGTAGTGTACCTGCTGAACTGGGAAGATTTGACTGATTGTCACAAGGGGCTAAGCTAGATATAATATGTTCATAAAATTATTGATTTAGTTTTCAAAGGGATTTTAGAATCTATCTAATCCAACTTCTTCATTTGATGAAGGGAGGAAAGAATGAAGGAAATAAGCATTTTTAAGTGCCTTCTGTGTGCTAGGCACTGTGCTAAGCACTTTATAAATATTATCTCATTTGATGAACCTCACAACTGCCCTGAGAGGTAGGTGCTATTCTTGTCCCCCATTTTACAGAAGAAGAAATTGAGGGAAACAGTGTCAAAATGACTTCTCCAGAGTCCCACAGCTAGTACAAGTCTGAAATCAAATTTGAATTCTGGGCTTCTTGACTTGGAGCCCAGGATTTTCTATACTGTACCCCCAAGAGGGATTTAGTGATTTGCCTGAGATCACACAGATAGTAAGTGGCCAAGATCATATTTGGACCCAGGCCTTTTAAAAATTATTTATTTTTCTTCAATTACAATTTTTAACATTCATTTTTAAATGAGTTCTAAGATCTTGGGTCTTTCTGAATCCAAATCAGACCAGAAGTAGAAATCATATGCTTGATGCAAAAGTTAATTTTATACCCTCCCATGATCACCAATGCTTAGGTAAAGAATAGATCTAAAAAAGCTCCTTTATACTAAGAAGTGTTTTTTTAATTGTAAAAAAAAATTGCATAATTATGGCTTCTTTGTATTCTTTGTGGGCTCAGAACTTCTCACTTAGCACCTACAGTTTCTCTTAATCTTCCAAACATTGTGGTCACGGTCGTGTTTTTGGTCTGATTCATGTGAAAACCTTGATTCTCAGTGTTCCATGAGTCCCATTTTAAGTTGTGGAGCATTTTGGTTGATTTTTTTTTTTGTAATTTATATCTACTGTGGTGGTAAAATAACCATGTGAGTGAATTTATAAAACTTCAGAAGAAAACAAATAATAAATTGGAGCTGTCTCCCTCCATTGTCAGCCTATGTTTGTTCATTGTTCTCCAAAAAAGCCATCCCTATTTGTGTTTGCTTAAAAGAGGGTGCAAAAATCCACTGATGATCAAGGTTCCCTAACTAACCCTTTCCTTAGGCACTATACCAACACTTCTCAAATTGTGGGCCATTTATCTTTGGTGTCTTCATGGGGTAAATACAATTACTGTGAGAAAATTCCTATACTCACATTTCCCTCCTAAAATATGAACTGATAAAGGTATCAAAAATACTACAAGCATGCAGTATTTATTTGTTACCTGTTACCTGAAAGAAGGCATTTACCACCACTGCAGTGGATAGAGTGTTGAGTCTGAAGTCCAGAAGACTCATCTTCCTAAGTTCAAATGCTGTCCCAAGATGTTTACAAGCTGTGAGATGCTGGGCAAGTCATTTCATTCTGTTTGCTTCAGTTTTTTCATCTATAAAACATGCTGCAGAAGGGTCTGCCAAGAAGACCCCAAATGAGGTCATGAAGAGTAATATGCAACTAAACAACATTTGTTCTGTGAAAATGGAATCAACTCTAATTTTCTCCCAATTTCTTACACACACACACACAGATTTACACTCCCCCCGAGTAATACATGCAAAGATAGTTTTCAACATTCATCCCTGCAAAACCTTGAAATCCATATTTTTCTCCCTTCCTCTCCCCCTTCCCTCTCCCTTAGACAGTAAATAATGCCATATAGATTAAACATGTGAGATTCTTCTAATATATTTCCAGATTTATCGAAAAATCAGATCAAAAAGGAAAAAAAATGAGAAAGAAAAAAAAAAGCAAACAACAACATAAAAGGAAAAAATACTATGTTGTGATCCATATTCAGTCCCCATAGTCCTCTTTCTGGATGCAGATGGCTCTCTCCATCACAAGTCTATTGAAATTGGCTTGAACCACCTCATTTTGAAAAAAGCCAAATCCATCATAGTTGATCATCTTGTTCTTGTGATATATTTCAAGCTATTATAAACTCCTTGAGAGCAAAGAGTTCTCTCCTTCTTTCCTTCCTCCTTTGTTCTTCCTTCCTTCCTTTCTTTCTCTTCCTTTCATTCTCTTTCTTTTTTCCTTCCCTCCCTCCCTTTTTCTCCTTCCCTTCCTCCCCCCTCCCTCCTTCCCTCTTCCTCTCTCTCCCTCCCCCCCTCTCTCTTTCTCTTTCTCTCTCTCTCTCTCTCTCTCTCTCTCTCTCTCTCTCTCTCTCTCTCTCTCTCTCTCTCTCTCTCCTTCTTTCCCTCCCTCCCTCCCCCTCTCTCTTCCCCCCCCACCTCTCTCTCGTTTTTGTATCCCCAGTGCTTAACACAGCACCTGGCACACACTACTAAATTAGTTTGGCAAAAGCTATTCTCTACAAACATACCCCAACTATGATCCCTCTGTTCCAAAACTTGCATTAGGATTCACATTCCCTATGAATACCCTAATACAACACAATGGAAAGCTTCCTTTGATTAATTGAATTCCTTCATAAATCCCAAGGTAAATTAAAGATATGAATTATCTAAGCCCTTTTATTTGTATTTCCCATTTCCTGTAGGAAAAGCCTGGCTGCAGATTTATTATGCCATTTCTCAAGCAACATAATTGATTAAATGGCCCCTTTCAGTCTCAGCTGGCTGCAATGGTTATTATTGTAAAGATGGATTTTTTCACCCCAGTGTTTATTTGTGGCCTCTGTACATACAGCATAAAGATGTCTCTGAGAATGTTACTTAAATTTTAGGAGAGGAGAATATAAGTAGGTAATAGAGCATTTCATTATTTTTCTACAAAGCATAGCTTCTTTGTCTTGGTTAAATCGCCTCTACTTTGCTTTCTATTTAGTGACAAAGTTAAACTTCTGAAATTGAGCTCACTCTCTAGCTAACATATAAGTGGCAAATAGTGAAATATGTTTTTAGGATGCTAAAGAGTGGGAAGAGTTGAGATGCAGTGTTCCGTATTTGGCATATGTATTTGTAAGACTGTAAAATAACTCTTTCTTCATCTCTACACTGGATTCTCTGAAAAGAACTAGTCCACAATGATTTTTACTGTTGTATAGAAGAACACAATAAATATTTCGTGTACCTTGTTCACAAGTTTTATTCAGAAATGGCATTGTGGAGAGGGTTGGGTTGGGTTACCTTTCCCATTATTTCAGAATCAGATTTATGAAATGCAGATGATAATAACAAATGTTCTCAGGGTGAGTTCAAGGTTGGGGGGAAGATGGGCAAATGGGACAGACTCTGGGAGTCTAATGCAATGATTTCTGCTATGTAAAGCAGATGCACAGACAAACTCATCTTCACGCTTTGACCTAGAAATAATTTCCATTTGTTCAAGGAGAGACTTGAAGTGAAGAAAGATGCTAAAAGCTCCCATTTGCCTATTGGATGGAAACACTGCAGTATGACCTATAAGCTGTTTTTTTCTAATGCTGATATCTGGGGATAGGATTAATACCTACATTTTAGGTCATGCATATTATACCCAGTTGAAGCTGTATTGAATTATGTTTCCAGGGGTCTGATTTAACCCACAACATATACAAATCCATGTAACAATGAGCCAGGTTTCTAACAAGATATGCTTGTATTTTAATAACTCCTTCATTAAAAACAGGCCAAAAACACACAGGGAGGCTGGAGGGAGCCAGCTGTTTACATGGAAGTGAGGAGAAAATAATTGCATTCTGCCTTGCAGGCCCGCACAGGAGGAAGTTATGTGGTGGTTAAGCTGGTCCACTTCCCAGCTGTGCACTAGTCTACCTTGGGCTCTTCCCAACCCTGCAATCACCCAACCTCAGAGGATAACAGAAAGGATAATGTGCATCACCAGAAATCCTTCCAATTAGGGTTGGCTATACCTGTGTTACTATTGCAGTGAGGTCCTGAGATCAATTTGTTATAGCCACATGAGCTACTTGTCTTAAGGAATGAATTTAGGAGAGGAGCAAAGTGGTTTTTTTTTTAACCTCCTTGTTGAAGATGGTATATGATTTTCATCCTCCTGAAGTAATGAAGAAAATTAAAGCAGAAATAAAAGTGAAGAGGAAAATTAATTATTTTCATCAAACAGGACTTTTTTTGAGTCCAATAAAACTTATTGCTATTGATCCTCAACCTAAAAGGTTCTATTGTTCTCCCAATCTAATTTAAGCCTTGACAGTAAAGGGATAGAGGAAGGCTCTTTCTTGCCTCTGAAGAAGCAGGCTTTTTACTGTTATAATCATCAGGTTCATTTATTGTGTCTTTTTCATGTGCTATGTACACTCCAAAATAATCTAGTCATTGTTCCTGTCCTGTTTTGAAGACCATAATCAAAAGTTGACAGTGCTGACAAAGACAAATAGATGTATTAATGGTAAGTAGGGAAGTCACCAAATCCTGGACAAATATTCATTTAAAAGAAACACTGAAATGCACAAGAGGAAAATGTATTTAGCATGGTGGGAGTGGAAAGGGAAACTGGGAGTTGCATGTTTACACAAGGTGGAGTTGAAAGGTTTGGGAAAGGTGATAGGATTTCAGGGGCTGCTTGAATGATGGCAGGAAAGGAACTTGGGCAGCTGCAAGGAGCAGAGGGTGTTCCAGGCATAAATGATACCTTGGCAAGTCCTTGAAAGCCTTATTGTGCCTCTCTAAGCACCTAAGCTCATACTATCCAAGAGTAATAAGGGAGAAATTGAGCTAGGTAGGACAAAAGATCCAATATACTCCATTTGTAGCCTCTATACATACAACTATTTACTGGAGATGTTATATAGTACAGGGACGTGATTTGGGTAGGTATTGGGCTAGATAACCTCTGAGATGTTTCCCACTCTGAAATTCTGTGATTCAGTGTCAATGAGATTGCAGACTTTAGAAAACAGGAATTTGAAAACATGCATCTTACTTTGAGGTAGCAGAGTCAAAGGGGAGGAGAAAAATGAGGAGATGACTATGAAATTGGCCATGGCAATCAGTCATCCTTTCCCTATCAAACCGGCTAGATTTACCTCACTGAAGCCAGTCTTTGTGGGCAGAATCTTTGATCTCAAATATCAGATAAATAAAACCCCATGCCAGGGGAATCTTCATATTTCGGGGGCCCCAAAACACCTATAAACCAATAAAACTAGTGTTTAGACAAATCAACTCTTTTTTTTACAGGAAATCCTCAGTTGGCACTGAAACATTTAAACCTTGTTTCGACTTAAATCCTGCAGCCGATCAGATAAGAATAAGTAAATGACCTGGCCTGAAAGTCATTAACCCATACTTTAAATTATGTCTTCTGTTTTTTGTTTTGTTTTTTTTTTTTAGCAAAATCTCATTTTCTTATTTTATATCAAATCCCCTTCATTAAAATCTTACTTTGATACCCATATGTTCTCATAGGGCATGCCCACAAACTGCAAACTCTGAAAGATCATACCGCCTACTAAACTGGAAAGGCTTTGGATCTGGGACTGATAGCTGTGGATGCTGAGGAAGGAAAGGAAAAAAGGAGCATTTTTTACACACTATGTGTCAAACAGAATGCTTTGAGGATACAAATTGGAAAAGCAATACAGTCCCTGCCGAAGTGGAACTTACACTCTAACTGGGGGAGACGATAAATTAAAGAAAGCTCTACTACAGGATAGATGGAAAGGTACAGATGTCCATAGGGTTTTAGCAGGTAATGGGGTGAATAATTTAGCTGAGTTATCACTTTCAGAATGGTAACCACCAAATGATTGTTTTTAAAATCATAAATCATAAAGACCACTCACCACTGAATCAATAAGTCAATCAACAAGAATTTTCCACATGCTTACTATTGTTCTGGGTTCTAGAAATACAGAGACAAAAATGAAATAAGTAAACTTAACAAATGGATTGACTAAAATTTCTGTGGGAAAGAGAACATCCATACCTATAAAAATCATGGATTTTTTGAAAGATTTATATACTTTTAAAGCATATCAAGATATAGGTCCTGATTGTTGAGTGGTTTAAGAAACACCACTGCTGTCCATGATTACCACTTATTAAAAATGAAAAAGGACTTTAGTGGCTTCAAAACAAAAAGATCTTTACAATTTTGCAATCCTCTTCCTGTATCAGAAGGCATTTTTTAGCTTCTGTAAAAAAAAAAAATTAAGAGAAAATGAAAGGAATCTTTAGAATTTTAGAATCTACAGTAGGAAAAAGGCTTAGGGATCTTTTAATTTTAACTCCTCGTTTTACCCACAAGGAAATTTGGGTTGTCAATCTGAAATAAAGAGGTCTTTCAAAGGAGTAATAGTAAAGGTCCTTAGTTAAAGAAAAGATGCCATGTAGCACCAAAGGGAAGGCTGAAAGGGCAAGGTTTAAATATACTTCAGCAGGAAGGAAATCTCATGGAAGGCACAGCTTGATGAATCTGTTACATAAATTGTTTTACATAACAACCAAAAGTCCATAGAGAAGGCTGGGGAAGCTTTAGGGAATGGTAACATCTGGTCAGAACAGCAGGCTCCAAGTGCAGCAACTGGGAGTTTTGAGAGATATTACCAGACTGGTTCCAACTGATTTTAACCTGCTCCCACCATGGGACCAGTGGAGTCAGGGTCAGGTAGTCCCTTCTTTTTTTTTTTCCCCAATAATAGTTATTTTCAAAATATATGCAAAGATGTTTTTTAATATTCACTCCTGCAAAACCTTGTGCTCCAAACTTTTTCTCTCTCCCTTCCTCCACCCCTTCTCCTAGACAGCAAGTAATCCAATATATGTTAAACATGTTCAATTCTAAACATATTTCCACATTTATCATGCTGCACAAGAAAAATCAGATCAAAAATTTTTTTTAAAATGAGAAAGAAAATAGGAAGCAAGCAAACAACAACAAAGGGTGAAAATACTATGTTGTGATCCACACTCAGTCCCCCCAGTCCTCTCTCTGGGTGCATATGGCTCTCTCCATCAGAAGTCTAATGGAATTAATAACCCCTTTTGATAACTGTATTCAATATTCCCCACTTTTAATCAAGAGTCCCCTTAACCAGGGGAAGCATTGAGATATTCTATGCACTGCAAAATCTTGTCTTGACGTCAGAGGATAATGTAAGACAACACACATTAAGGTTAAACCTGACATGTTACACTTGGTAAAAAAATGTAATTTGCCTAAAAATACCATAATAGTGGCATAGGTAAGACAACGTTTAAAAAGGTAGATAGATACTAAGCTATAATAAGATACAAAAGCCAAAAACAGAACAAAAATTACTCAAGTTCATAAACCTGAAAATGAAAATAATATTGAAAGGAAAAAGATTAAAATAGTATAAACATGCTTTAAAACAAAAACACCAGATAGTAATGAAACAAATTCTAGTTGCATATCCTATTATGAAACAAAAGTCTCTCTAACCTACTTTTCTACCATTCTAAAAGCTAGGATTCTTAGTTTGTAATATACTTTTGCTCCTATTAGTTTAAAACTGTATTTTTAATTAAAAAATCTTATATTTTACCAAAATCCTAGATCAAGCACATATCAATGAAAAAGTGTCAAATTAAAACAATCATCATAATATTTGAATGCTAAGAGCTTGAAAATTTGAAATATCTGTAAAATTTACAGAAAAAGAGAACAACCATAAACTTTATTTTTAACTGCCACACCATTATTAATGTATAAATTACTTCAAAAGTATGTAATAATTAAGTTGAAAAGATATTATTCACTAATTTTGTTACTTGATTCAGTTTATAAAATGTTTCCAATTCTAAGCAGTTACAGTATTCCCATCTTATTGAAAACAACTCAAACAACAAAGTTCATATCATTGTTAGAAAGTTGTTCAAACTCAAGGCAATTGAGCATCAGTGGAAAAAGTTAGAGAAAAAGAAAAAGACTTTTTTTTGTAAAATACTTTCAAAAATATCAATATTCATGTAAACTTTATTAACCTCACAGCAATAAACTATAGGTAAACTTTTTAGATTTCTTCAGATGGTCTCTGCATATTTTTAATAAATCTTTTTTGTTCCTATTCTCAGTCCCTTATCTTCAAAGTATGGATGATTGTTTAAGGTCCTCCCCATGCACAGCTTGACTCTGGCTAATAATGGTATGCTTCCAGCAAATACAGCCTTCCTGACAGTGTTTGACTTAATAGTTCATCAGTTCCACTATATCTGGGTTATAGAATTCTCTTAACTCTGATGGCCCTGCCATCATTCTTGGCCAGAACTACAGCAAAGATAGATGAGTATTAATATTAGTTTTGAATACCTCATGATTTTCAACCTCTTTGATGTATAGAGTTGTATCAATTTTAAAAGCAACTTCTGCTTTTAAATGTCACTGCTGCATAAGTCAAATGATGCAAACACACACATATGTAATGTTCAAAGATACTCCATTCTCATGGTACTAAATGTCAAAGATGCAAACAGAATAGAGTGCATCAGGTTGTAGGCTGTTGCAGGTTTCAGTCCAACTCTGCATTTTCCCTTATCATCCATAGACTGTACATTAGTAGAATCAATGGTTTCTGAAGAGCAACATCAGCCACTATAACACCCTAATGGATATTAGGATGCATAAAAGAATAAAGTATGTGAGGGTTTTTCAAGTGTATTAAAGGAGACAGACTAAAAGCTTCTTTACATAGATACCAATTTGCATTAAAATTCTTTGTTGCTCCAAACCCAAATTTTGCCTTCAGAAATTTAAATACGTGTCCATCCAACTTTAAGAAATTGTTTAATAAATGTATTGAGAAGAACTGTCAAGCATGGTTCCAGAGCTAAGTGGTATATTAAGGAAAACAGAGTCAAAACCCCCAAACACCTCCAAATACCTTTAAATAATGACTCTAAACAAATTTTAGAGCATCAGAAATGGAGTAAGGAAGCTTCTAGTTTCAGATTTTTCTGAAATTTTCTTGCTTTTAACACTGAGAGTTTAAAACTTATAAGCAATGAGCTAAGATTAAAGAACTGCTCAACAATAAACTTGCCCCCTATGCAACATATGGCTGTGTAATCTTTGTTGTAGGAAGCATAAATATTTTTATCCATATCATGAATTGGTTAAATTATCACATCAGACTAAAGAGAATAGTAGAGATGAACCGTGCAAAAAGAGTCAGCTTTTCACAAGGTGACTATAAGTGTGGTCTAAGTAAATATGTAATTTCTGCTATCTGACTTGTGAAGAATGATAGCATCCGTTCTCTCTCAAAGGAATGGTGAACTCCACTCTTGTAGTATCTATTTATAACAAACCAAAAAGCTGCTAACAGCCCTGACAACCACATTTCACTAAGGAGCCAGCTGGTTATATAAAGCACTGTGACATACAGTATGGCTTAGGGTTCAAATAAAGAATAAATATAAAAATAAGCAGGTTCCAAATATATCTGTATAGGTGGAACTTCTTAATAAAACACTGAGAAAAACCTTCAGGTAAATATTTATTCAATTGAGGATGTTAATTGTTCTCATTGACTTAGTATTTTTTTTTTATCATATATCAATCCATGGGAACCCTTCATGATAGTCTGTAGCATTTGTTGGTAATAACAGTAATATAGCCTGCATTTTGTTCTGTATATTTCTCACTCCACTTCCTTAATGTTAGAAAATCATAAATCATTTTCATATAAAGCAGCACAGTAGATCAAAGTAAGAAATTCAGTGCAAAGGCCAATGGTTCCACTAAAACTATATGTATATATATATATATATATATACACACATATATATGTATGTGTGTATATATATACATGTATATATGTATATATATATGATAGAATTTTCCATCATCCTCTCTCACCACAGTTAATAATTATTTTTCCAATTCCTACTCTTCCCTCTGTGATAAATTATCCTCTTAAATTTCTGTGATTTTTCTTTCTCTCCTTTGCCTAATAGTTCTCATGATGTAAGACTTTCAGTCTTTTTTTCTTCAAACCAATCCCTCTTGGCTGCTGATGGGAAGCAACAGCCCTGAGCAGCAGCAGCAGGAAGTGGAGATGAGCCTTCTTGGACTTGATGGGTCCTGGCAGCATTGCCAAGGGATAAGAAGGGAAGGGACGGGTGAGAGGAAATGTGCATGTACACACACAAATCTGATGAGACACCTAAAGAAAGAGCATTAGGAGAGAGTGCATCCCACTATCCCTCCAGTCCCCTTTGCTTAAATGTTGCCCATTATGCAAATACATGATCCATGTAGCCAGAGCCATCCTCTTGGAGGGACTTGTCAGAGTGGTCCATGAATCGTTTAACAAACCACGAACTCATCTGAAAGAGAGGGAGTGCAGGGATTCAAGAAATCACTTGAGTCCGTGCTGGTACTGGGTATCCAAGGTCTAATATGGTGGCTGACCAAGCAGGGCATTCAAATCCCATTTGTGATACAAGAAATTTCCAGGGGCAGCTAGGTGGCGCAGTGGATAGAGAGCCAGCTCTGAAGTCAGGAGGACCCGAGTTCCAATCTGACCTCAGACACTTAACACTTCCTAGGTGTGTGACCCTGGGCAAGTCACTTAACCTCATTTGCCTCAGGGAAAAAAAAAAAAAAGCAGGGGAAAAAAAATGGCAGAAGAAATTTCCAAAGTAAAGAGAAGTACCAGAAAAACAAAGGAAAAGGAACTGCAGTTCTAGATACCACACAGCACCCAAGTACTGGAGGGGCTCAGGAGGGCCTGAAGGGGCAGAGTTTAAATATACTTTAGTAGGAAGAGAATTTCTTGGAAGGCATAGTCTGGTGAATCTGTTGCATAAATTGTTTTGCATAACAACCAAAAGTCTGCAGAAAAGGCTGGAGAGGCTTAGGGAATGGTGACATCTGGTCAGAACAACAGGCTCCAGGAATATCCAGAAATATTACCAGACTGGCTCCAACTGATTCGAATCTGCTCCAACCATGAGGCCAGGGAGACTGCATTCAACAGAGTCCAGAAAAAAATGGGGGCAGCTAGATGGCACAGTGGTTAGAGTACCAGCCCTGAAGTCAGGAGGACCTGAGTTCAAATCTGGACTTAGACACTTAACACTTCCTAGCTGTGTGACCCTGGGCAAGTCACTTAACCCCAATTCCCTCAGCAAAAAAAAAAAAAAATTAAAAAAAAAAAAAGTTAAATGATTTGACCAAATGTCTTGACCAACAGCACACATCTAATTACCAACAGGGCCAAACAACTAGATCCCAAGTCTCCTAACTCCTAGGCTACTGTTCTTTCTGCTACATTCTCAGCACAGTATACAACACAAACTAAGTGCTTAATAAATGTTTATTGATTGATTAATTAATCCTCAATGTTAGCAGTATTACCCCTACCTTCTTTTAGTGGACATATATTGCCTTTGGTTGCACTAGCATCAATTCTTTTATTAATAAATGCAATGAAGGTCCGAGTACATTAGAAATGTTTTTTCTTTGTCCCTTTGGATACCAGGATAGTCTTAGTTTGTTCCTGTTTATTGCTATAATTATTTATTCATCATAGTTTAAATTATTTAGTTATAATTTAATTCATTAATATTTCTCAATGGTTTATTCTAATATTAAATTTTGAAGTTATACAAGGGAGACTATCATGAAGGATGTTATTTAGCATTCTGCAGCTTTAGATTAATATTATGACCAGGAAGATGTTCAGCAGAAGCAGAGAGGCTCATAACTAAATTTCACTTTGCATTTCAGTGTTGCTCTTTGTTTTTGAGCATCTAAGTACCATAAAAGCAATAATCCCCATTATTTTGATATTATTGCCAATGATGAATAATTGAAAATAATCATTAAATGAACAAATTTAATTAAACTTCCTTTATTTTCCATGCCCCCACGCCTGTTCCTCAGCTACAGAGAAAAGATTCTCTGCTGCTACATTTCTCTTTGCAGAGACTGAATGTAAACTTGATGCAAGACAGAGAGAATCATTGATTGGAGCCAGTGGCTCAATTTGTGGTTTTTGGCTGCTAGTACTTCTGGCTTCAAGTGAGTCTGGTATTCTCAAAAAGTACTCAGAGACAGGATGTATGAAACATTGAGAACTCCACTGTTCCATTTCCCCACAAAATTCCTGGGAAGGTACACATAGTGCTCTATGCTAACAAAAAAAAAAGTCTAGATTTGGTGATTCTGGTGGATTCTGAGATCCACTAGGTTCCTGTTGGACAGGACACTTCTGTGCCAGGTATGCTGCCTGGCACGTTACTCCCATTTCCTATCAGTTTTCTGAAATAATTTCTAATGAAATCTTCCATGCTAGAAACTTCCAGCCTCATAGTTACTCAATCCACCCTCACTTGCTCCCTGCCAATGACATCAGAGATGAGAAACCAATCAGATGTGCCTATGAGAATCCACCCTTCTGTAGAAAGCCAATAGCTCCCACCCTCATTTCTGAATGATGGAAGGGAGCTGGTAGCAGATGGAATATGGGTTTCCTTGAATTATATTAGGAAAAATGAAAAAAAAAATCCTGAAGATGAACTTATTTAGAATGATTTTGGACTCACTTTCTCTTCCTCCTCCTCATACTTGAAACCTGGCTGTCTTTTCCAATCTGGTGACTGATAATTTGGTTTGCAAAGGAAAGAACACAGTTTTTTAAAGAAGAGGAATTGGGTTCAGATCTTTGTTCTTCAACTTAAATTGTGCTAATTATTAAGTCTAGTTATTAATTATCAAATTATATTTGATCTTGAGCACTAAAGTCATTTAGCTTCCCTGAGTCTTAATTTCCTCATTTGTAAAATTAACAGGATGGGGTTTGGGTTAGGTAATTAATTTCTAAGATCCCTTTCTAATTCTAAGTATTTGGTTCTATGGTTATAATGAAAGGACTCTGGGAAACTTTGAAGTGCTACATCAAAGCTTCTTAAACTGTAGGTTGCAATGCCATCTGGGGTCACATAACTGAATATGGGGGTCATGAAATTATAATTTATTATCAGTAAATGTTTGATTAGTAAAGCTATTTTATATACCTATATGCCTAAGGCCATGGAAAAATTTCTACACCAAAGCTTCTTAAACTGTGGGTTGCAACCCTATATGGGGTCATGTACCTGAATATGGAGGTCACAAAATTATAATTTATTATTAGTAAATGTTTGATTTATAAAGCTATTTTATATACCTATATGCCTAAGGCTATGGAAAAATTTCTACACCAAAGCTTCTTAAACTATGGGTTGCAACCCTATATGGGGTCATGTACCTGAATATGGGAGTCATGAAATTATAATTTATTATTAGTAAATGTTTGATTTGTAAAGCTATTTTATATACCTATATGCCTAGGGCCATTGAAAAATTTCTCAGTTGAAATGGGGTCACAAGTAAAAATTTTAAGAAGCCCTGTGCTATGCAAGTGGAAGATTCTATTATTAATAACATGAATGATTATTTTCATTAATTTACTATAGGATCAAGAGCTAGAAGGAAACAGAAAAGTCTTATCATTTAGCCTCTACTCATATGCCCTTCCTTCTTTTGCAATTTAGATGAGCAAACTGAGAAACTTGGAAAAATTAAATGATTTATTACACAGCTAGTAAGGAGAACTGAATCCAAGTCCTCAGCCTCCAAATCCTGGATTCTTCCCCCTTAAATGCACCATGAAAAGACCTTTAATGTCATCCAGTGTTTTTCCCACTGGAAGATCTCCACCTTTCTATGCCTTCATGGCTGAGAAAAGACAGACTTAATGATTTTCTGTAGCCAGAGAGATTAATCATCAGAATCAGGCCAGTCTTCTGGGCTACTCTGGGTTTAATAAGTAGGATCATCCACCGGCTGCACTGGAGCATTATTTCTATCACATGTATTCTATGCAGAGCCTTTTCAATGAGCCAGGTAACTGGCCTGACCTTGTGATCTATTTCTTGCCACTGGACCCAGATGGCTCTGAAGGGAAAAGTGAGGCAGGTGACTTTACACAGCCTCTCTCCTTAAATCCAATTCACTTGCATGTCACAGCATCAGCTCCCTCTATGAGAACGAAGTACAAAAAACAATAGCAAAACAACATAAAATGCCTACTATGTGCTAAGTTCTTTACAAATGTTATCTTGCTTGATTCTCATAATAATTCTGTGAGATGTATTCCTGTTATTTCCATTTTTCAAATGAGAGGTTAATTGAATTATCCAAGGTAATATCGTTGGTAAGTGTCTATAGCAGGGTTTGAACTCAGGTCTTCTTATCTCCAGGCCTAGTGCTCTTACTCATTATACCACACAACTGCCACTGGCTAACTTCTGGAGAACTCCTATACTACAAAGAGGCTTCAAGGGAAGAATTTGGATGCAGCTCATTATTACTATTATGTGTGTGTGTGTGTGTATGTATGTATGTGTATACATATTATGTATATATGTATATATTATTTATATATTATTATGATGTATATATGTATTACTCAGGAATAAACTCAAGTTTACTGATCCCTAACTAAAGTTGACAATTGTCAAATCCAGTGGAGCTAAGAATAACTTTTATATTTTCAAATACAACAGAACTTTATTAAAAATTTAAAAACCAGAGTATTCCAGCCCTTGCTGCTGCATGCATATGCCTCTATTAAAGATCAAAATTTTTGCTTAAAAAAGTAAAAATCATTCTTAGTTCATGGCCCTACAAAAAAGAGATGACTGACAGATTTGGTTGGTAGGCTATAGAGTTTCATCATACAGAAGGCTCTGTGCCTTTGTGGGTAGCAAGATTCCAGAGTACACTTAGCTAGATTAAAATGTAATTGGGAAATTAAAAAAAATAAAATAAAAACATAATACAACATCAATAATGCTAATTTGTTATTTTCTAAGTCAATATGTGGCAAGCAGGATTTCTATTTTAAATGGACCCCAATGATTTACACTTTCTCTCAAGGAAGTTGGCAACATTCATGCTGGTGAGGGGAAAAAATCCAAAAGAGAGCCAAAATATTATTTTGTATGTATCTATCTTATTTTAACATTTTAATGGATCTATGATCTCAGTTTGCAGTGTTGTATGAATTCCCTTTAATAATGCAGCAATCCATCCATGATCACTTTCCTATTGTAATGCTTATCCATATCCTCCTATACATAAATCCTGGAGGTGGGGTAGGGTGCCTAATGTGCTGGAAGCCTCAAAGGCTCTAATTATATAGTTACCAATGAACTGACCAAGATGCTGAGTCCATCTTTATTTTCTGTTTGCAAATTTTTCTGAAGATATCCATCACACTATAGAACTTCTGAAATTCATATTTATAAGAAAAACATATGGTTTACACATTTTTGATTAATGAACTCATCTAAAACTGCTTAGAAAGAAAAATTTATCACTCATTTTTGAGTGATATAACAATATCATATAGACAACATGGAAGGAACAGGAAGAGCCTCAAAGGGAATCTTTAGATCATCTGAGAGGTGCCCAGAATCTTTTACTATCAGAAATAAATTTCTTTTGATGTAGCTTATGGAGGCCATTTCTTTTTTTCTAGGTTGCACAGTTGATAAAGTGCTAGATTTGGAATCAAGAAGACCTTGAGTTCAAATGCTGCTTTACATACTTATTAAACTGAGCAAGTCACTTACTATCTGTATGCCTCAGTTTCTTCATCTGTAAAATGGGGAAAATAATAGGACTACCTCACAGAATTGTTGTGAGGATCAAATGAGATAACATACATTAAAGTCCATTACAAACCTTAAAATGCTATATCAATATTAGCAAATATCATTATACCTTTTTATTATTCTAGAACCCTGAAGACAGCAGCATGCTGTCGATCTTATTCTGGAAACCCTTTCTTCTTCTTTTTCTTTTAGCTTTTTCTTTTCAAAATAACATACATAGATAACCCTCATCATCCACTGTGTTGCAAACTTTTTATTCCTCCCTTCCCCCAACCTCTTCTCCAGACAGCAAACAATCCAATATATGTTAAACATATGCAATTCTTCTAAACATGTTTCCACAATTATCATGCTGCACAAGAAAAATCAGATCAAAAATGAGAGAGAAAAAAACAAGCAAGAAAACAACAGCCAAAAGGTAAAAATACTATGTTGTGATTTACATTCAGTCCCCACAGTTCTTTTTCTGGAGGCAAATGACTCTATCCTAAGTCTATTGGAACTAGCCCGAATAATCTCATTATTGAAAAGAGCCACGTCAATCAGAATTGATCATTACATAATCTTGTTGCTGCTGTGTATCACATTCTCTTGGTTCTATTCACTTCACTCAGCATCAGTTCATGCAGGTCTCTCCAGGCCTCTCTAAAATCATCCTCCTGATCATTTCTTATAGAACAATAACATTCCATAACATTCATATACCATAACTTATTCAGCCATTCTCCAATTGATGGGCATCCACTCAGTTTCCAGTTCCTTGCCACTACAAAAAGATCTGCCATAAACATTTTTGCACATGTGAGTCCTTTTTCATTTTTTTATAATCTCTTTGGGATATAGGCCTAGTGGAGACACTGCTGGATTAAAGGGTATATACATTTTGATAACCCTTTGGGCATAGTTCCATATTGCTCTGCAGAATGGTTGGATCAGTTCACAACTCCACCGACAATGTATTAGTGTCCCAGTTTTCCCACATTCCCTCCAATGTTTATCACCTTTTCCTGTGGAGACTCTCTTTCTAGAGCATCTGAGAGTTGGGAGAATAGAATAAAGGGAGTGCTACCCACAGCAGTAGCCAGTACATATCAAAGACAAGACTTGAATCTTGCTCTGAAGCCAGATCTTCATCCACTATACCTCTCATTCATATAGGAGAGATTATTAAGTAGCTCAGTCCTGAAAGCATTGAAAAAAAAAAAAAAACACAAAGCACTCAACCTCAAAATGACCCAAACCAAAAGTCAGCAAGGTAACAAAAAAGATGTGAATAGAGGCAGTGAATATTGATGCTGGGTTGAAACAAAAATTATGTGAAACATTGAAATGGGAAGGTAGTCAATTATATCAGCCCACTGTATTCAAGATTTGTTATACATGTAAATAGAGTAATTATCTTTGGGCATGATTTTTTAAAATATGTAATAATTAACTTTTTTACATTTCATTTTTCTCAATTACATATAAACAAAAAATTTAAGCATTCTTTTTTTTTTGCTTTTTGCTGAGGCAATTGGGGTTAAGTGACTTGCCCAGGGTCACACAGCTAGGGAATGTTAAGTGTCTGAGACCAGATTTGAACTCAGGTCTTCCTGACTTCAGGGTTGGTGCTCTATCCACTGAGCCACCTAGCTGCCCCAAGCATTCATTTTTTTTTTTTTTTAAATTGAATTCTAAATTCTCTCCTTTCCTTCCTCCCCTTCCCCTTCTTGAGAAGGCAAGCAGTCTGATGTAGATTATACATGTGTAATCATACAAAACATTTCCATGCCAATTACATTCAAAAGAAAACATAGACAAAAAAATAAGAACAAGAAAGTTTTTTTAAAAATATGCTTCAGTCTGCATTTAGACTCCATCAGTTCTTTCTCTGAAGGTGGATATCATTTTTAGCATAAGTCCTTTGAGATTATGCTGGATCATTTTATTGCTGAGAATATCTGTCATTACCAATTGATCATTGTACAATATTGCTGTTTCTGTGTACACTGTTCTTCTGATTTTGCTCACTTCACTTTGCCTCAATTCATGTAAGACTTCTCAGATTTTTCTGCTTTCTGCTTTCTGAAAAGTCTGGAAAATTTTATATGAACTGATAGTGAAGTGAGCAGAACTCACCATAACATTGTACACAGTTAACAGAAAGATTGTTGATGATCAACTGTGTCACACTTAGTTCTTCTCAGAAATATAGTGACCCAAGACAGTTTCAATAGACTTGGGCAGGAAAATGTTATCTGTCTCCAGAGGAAGAACTCCCTTATTAAAATGTAAACTCCTTTGGGAAATATAGCACTTTAAGCTATTGCACCCATGTGTGAATACATTTCATTTCTTTTCCTAAAAAGAAGATGACCCAGGTTCAAGATTTGAACCTCTGACATACAGTAATTGTGATCCTGGACAAAACATTTGGCCCTTTCTAGCTCTAGACAACTCATCAGAACTATAAGTTGCAGAGAAGGTGCCGACCTGCACTGATACAGAGCGAGTTTCCTTGAATAAAAGTTGCCCATACCAATGAAATCCCAACCCCCATCTCTATTCCTATCTGAAACTTAATTGGGAATCAAAAGTCAGCATAAAAATCTCCTAGGCAAACTAACAAGCTATCTCAAAACCTGTGCCCTAAATTGAAACACTCTACTCTTATAGAAATCTCTCAGGGATTTTGTATTATTCTTTTATATGTGGTTTAAATTAGCTTATTTATTTGGTTTTCAATACTAGAATAGATTAGAAATAGCAAATAAGAAGCAAGGAAAGAAACTGAAACGAGCCTAGAAAAAGGAGTGAAAAGCAAAAAAAAAAAAAAAAGAAAAGAAAAAAGAAAAGGAAAGAAAACCTGACAGCACAAGAGAAGGAAGAATTAAAAGTAGAAACAACTCTGAAAGTACAGCAGTCTGGACCCATTTCAAATGCAATCATTTTTTTCTTACCTTACTGTACCTTTCTACTTTCTAAATTTTACTCCATTTGTAGGGTATTTCTGATTACAGAACAGTTAATCTTTCTGTCTAAATATAGTCCAGTAATAATAATCCATAATTACACAGCACTTTGATATTTATGAAGTATTTCCCCTGTGATAACCCTGTAAAGCACATAATACAAGCATTATCTCCATGTTTTATAAAGAAGAAATCTGAAGCTCAGAAAAGGAATATCATCTCATCTCAGAGAATCTAATTTAGAAAAAACCTATACCTGGAGAAGGATCCCCTCACCAATAAGACTTCCAGTCTTCAGTGAAGCATCTTTCAGATACTCCCACCACCTCTTTAACAACCCATTTCACTTTTAGACCGTTCTCATTGGTTAAGAAGTTTTTCCTTACATCTAACTAAAGATCTCTCTCCACAACTTACTGTCACCCTTTTTTTGTCCACTAATCCCAAACAGAATACTTTAAACACTGATATATATATTTGTTAATTATTATTATTATTAAAACTTTTTATTTGCAAAACATATGTATGGGTAATTCTTTAACATTAACCTCAGCTTTCTATTACAAATTTCCCCCCCCCCATTCCCCACCCCTCCCCTAGATGGCAGGAAATCCACTACATGTTAATTATGATAAAAATACTTGACAAATAGAATATATGTATACATATTTCCACACTTATCATTGTTGTGCAAGAAAAATCATAAATGATACATATATTTGAAGGTAGCCATCATGTTTTCATAAATAAGTTTTTTCACCTATGTGAACGTTTCAGAAACAACATTAAATTTCAAAGTCTCTTTTACTTAAAAAAATTTATGGGAATAAAATACTTATAAAATCATATACTTTCCTGCCTTATTAAACAGAGCATACTGAATATAGTTTAACTTTTTCTTTTGTTCGCTCAATCTAATAATGTTACTTCAATATATCAGTGGATCTATGATATATCAATATGGGTACTCCCTGTGATGGTGCCAGTTCCAAGCCATTAATGCTCCAACCTAGTTCCAACCTAATAGTTGTCAACCCAATGGCACAATAGTGCCAGTTCCAACCCAGTCCTATGCAGTTCTGTTTCATGTCTTCCCATGCCTAGGAGATCTATCAAACATACTATGGACTTATCATTCATCACATTATTCCTCATTTTCATTACATAACAGGCTCATCTCTCTGATGATCTCTTTAATATCACATCTTTGTGATCTCTGTTGGCAAAATGTTGTAACCTAATTATCCCCACCATGTATTCTCCATATTCTTTTGGGTGACCTTCATCATTAATTCTTCAAAAACTGTGTGATATTCCATGACCTAGAATACATAGCATCCTTAGAAAAATTTGATATTTACAAGGTGAACTTTTGTTTTAGGTAGTAACTTTGGATCACTGAAAAAGTACTAAGTAACTTCCCTATCATTAAAAAGAAATATATACTACACACCTGTCAGATTGGCTAAAATGACAGGAAAAGATAACGATGAATGTTGGAGGGGATGTGGGAGGGCTGGGACACTAATACATTGTTGGTGGAACTGTGAACGGATCCAACCATTCTGGAGAGCAATTTGGAACTATGCTCAAAAAGTTGTCAAACTATGCATACCCTTTGACCCAGCAGTGTTTCTACTGGGCCTATATCCCAAAGAGATCTTAGAGGAGGGAAAGGGCCCCACATGTGCAAGAATGTTTGTGGCAGCCCTTTTTGTAGTGGCTAGAAACTGGAAACTGAAAGGATGCCCATCAATTGGAGAGTGGCTGAATAAATTATGGTATATGAATGTTATGGAATATTATTGTTCTGTAAGAAACAACCGGCAGGACGATTTCAGAGAGGCCTAGAGGGACTTCCATGAACTGATGCTGAGTGAAACGAGCAGAACCAGGAGATCATCATACACAGCAACAACAATATTACATGATGATCAATTCTGATGGACATGGCTCTCTGCAACAAAGAATTGTCTCAAACCAGTTCCAATTGTTCACTGAAGAAAACCATATACACCCACAGAGAGGGAAATGAAATATGGACCACAACATAACATTTTCATGATCTCTATTGACATTTGCTTGCATTGTGTTGCCTTTCTCTGATTCTTTTTTTTCTTGTAGATAGGATTTTTCTTGCATAACTTCTCAAGCATTTCAACATTATTAACATGTCATGGACTTCCTGCCATCTAGGGGAGGGGAGGGGACTGGGGGTAAAATTTGTAATGGAAAGCTTTGTAAAGATCAATGCTGGGGAACTACCCATACATATGTTATACAAATAAAAAGCTTTAATAAAAAAAATAATAAATAAATAAATAAATTATACCATAAAAAAAGAAATGTATATGTATATATATGTGTGTATATATACACACACACACACACACACACACACAGAGAGAGAGAGAGAGAGAGAGAGAAACTTTTTTTTTAATTTTATTTTATTTGCATAACATATGTGTGGGTAATTCTTCAACAATAACCCTTACATAGCTTTCCGTTACAAATTTTTCCCCCCAACTCCCCACCCCTCCCCTAGATGGCAGGATATCCACTACATGTTAATTATGTTAAAATATTGGCAAATCGAATATATGTATACATATTTCCAAACTTATCATTGTTGTGCAAGAAAAGTCTTATCTACACAAACGATATATCAGATAAAGGAAACACAATGTAAGCAAACATCAATCAAGGAGTATGAGAATGTTATGTTGTGGTCCACATTTCTCATCCCTGAGAGAGAAACTTTTAAAGGAGAAAGGGGATAAGTAGGAAAAGGAAATAATAACATTGAAAATATCTTCACTGAGAACTCCAAGATTTTAGCGATGCCTTGGGAAGAAATACAGGGAAGGTAATATTCCTGAATTTTATTAAATCCTTTGCCTATGGTGAAGGGATATATTAACAAAACAATCCTGGCAGGGTCTATGACTTCAGCCACATATATAATAAGAAACTGGTTGCTCCTGAGACCCCCACTAGGGAAGGCAGAGTTGCATCATCAAGTCAACCTTAGCAAGCACTATAACCTCAGCCTGTCCCAAATATACAAAAGAAATGTGTTTAAATCACCCTCAGGGAAAGTATAAATAGGAGTTTATTGCAGAAGAGAACAATAAGCAAGAAAAAAAGCAGACTACTGAGTATCTTCCTCTCAGTCTCTATCTTTAATTTTGAGTGCAATTCAGGATGAAAGGGGGATGGTGGGACACATCTTCCTATTTTCTAAGTGGGCGTGATCCCATGTACACACAGCATTCTAATCTTTGCTCTTTAGAAAAAAATGTAAATGAAATAACTAAATAAAGATATTCTTTCTTATTTTATTTTAAAAACATATACAGAGATAATTTTCAACATTCACCCTTGCAAAACATTGTATTCCAAAATTTTTCTCCTTCCTTCCCCCCCCCCTTCTTCTAGATGGCAAGTAATCTGATCTATGTTAAACATGTACAATTCTTCTATACATATTTCCACAAATATCATGCTGCACAAGAAAAATCAGATCAAAAAGGAGAAAACAAAAGAAAGAAAACAAAATGTAAGCAAACAACAACAAATGCTGTGATCTACACTCAGTCCCCACAGTTTTCTCTCTGGGTCACATAAAGATATTCTTTCAAACCAGCTGAATCTCAATCATTATATTGATAATTTATAACTTTCCCTCTCTCCAAAACTAGGCTATTTTTGACATGAATAATTAGCCTTGATATGATAGGAAAGGAAAAATCCATATTCTATAGAAAAGCCCCTCTGGGAACTTATCAGCTCTTGCTATTTGACCTTGCCAAGATTAATGGATATATATTTAGCTTGAATTTTCAAATGTAGAAATGGGGCAATTGAACAAGAAGAATAGAAATGTGTGTGTGTGTGTGTGAGAGAGAGAGAGAGAGAGAGAGAGAGAAAGAGAGAGACAGAGAGAGAGAGAGACAGAGAGAGAGAGAGAGAGAGAGAGAGACAGAGAGACAGAGAGAGAGAGACAGAGACAGAGAGAGAGAGGAAGAGGGGAAAGGAGAAGGGGAAGGTTAGAGTAAGTAGGAAAGATGGAGGACAGGAGGTACTTAGCAAATATCTAAGTCAGTATAAGCACAGGGAAGAGAGACTGAGGGCAATTATTTAGCAACACACCTGCATATGCAGTCCATGTATTGATTTTGGGTCCACTGTTATCACAGTTTATTGTTTATTTTGCTCCAATTCATATAATAGAATGAGATCAAACAATGAATCTTACCTTCTGTTGTAGGAACTACAATTTCCTGGTTCTACAATTCACATGCTGAATAATCTTGTACCCTTAAAGAAGGGGAAACAGCAAAAACGGGAAATTTAGAAGATATCCATCAATTGGGCAATAGCTAAACAAGTTGTGGGTATATGATTATGATGGAATATTACTGTGCTATAAAAAATGATGAGCTCAATGATTTTAGAAAAACTTGGAAGGATTTGCATGAAATAATGAAGAGCAAAATTAGCAGAACTAAAAAAAATGTTATTATATACAGTAGCAATAATGTTGTTTGAAGAATAACTGTGATGAATGAAGTTATTCTATTATAAATATTCAAATCAACTGCAAAGGACCTATGAAGAAAGATGCTATTACACCTCCAGAGAAGAATGATAAATAGAAAAATATGCATAGCATGGTTATAGACACACAGACACACACATCCTATGTTAAAGGTATTTTTTTTTAATTCAGAGTAAGGAGAGAGACAGTTGAGGATTTAAAATGTAACAAAAGCCAAAAACATTTTGGATCTTCTCCCAAATTTTAGTTTCCATGATTTCCACACAGTTTCTTGGATGTTTCCAAAGTTATTTGATCCCCACTGTCTTTCATTTAAACAAAGAATAAAGATATTGCCTTGACCTTTAATGAATCATGAGCTAAAAGAGAACCTTTGAGAATACATCTAGTTTTTTAGGTCTTTGAAGGATAATAAGAAGAGGCTCCTTTTCTTTGTTCATCAATACTTATAAACTTCTTCTCAATTCTTTTGCAATTTTAAAACTTTTTAGAGAAAGTTAATCTGTCCTAGCAATATAATTTCCAAAATATTTGATTTTAAAAACCACATCTTTTTTAAAAAGCATTTTGTTAAAACATAGCATGAGGGAATGAGGAGAAGAAATTTCATATTTGGGGGTATACTTTTTCAAGTTTGGGGCAAGGTAGGTGAAGCAATAGATAGAATCCTGACCCTAGAGTTGGAGGACCTGAGTTCAAATCCAGTCTCAGTTACTAACTTACTAGCTGTATGACTCTGAATCTGCCACCATCCCATTTCCTCCTTCAGCAAGACTTGGTTCATCCCTTTTCCTTACAGCTTCCAGTAGGGGCGTGGAGTCTTCCCAAAGAACCAGTTCCTCATATATACACAGTGGGCACAAATGGACCAAAGATGTTGTATATTCAAAATAATAGTATAAGAGTTTTCCAAAATCTTCAAGTTATATATGTACATATTAAAAACAACATAAGGTTGCATGGAAATAGAATTTGCTTGAACATATGGGAAAATATTTGAATTGAAATGGAGATCAGTGTATTTACACAATTCCCTACAAGAGCCATTGTAAGGAAAATGCTTCGTAATGAATCTTAAAGAAAAATGTGAGTTGTTATGGCATGATTAGAGATGTACTTTTTATTGAAATCTTATTGATTGTGTGGATATTTAAGTACAGTGATTCTTACCAAATATCTATTTGGTAAATATCTACATATCTAGTCCCTTTTGATTTTTTAATAGATTCATCTAACTGTATATTACAGAGAAGAAGAGCAGATCCCTTTGGCATTTATTGTCTGTCTCACCAAATATCTAGCTATTTGGTATGAGCATGATTGAATTTAATAAGGATAAATGCACACCCAACAATGCAACTCCAATTATGTTGTATTCCTAACATGCAAATACAATAAGTTTTTCCTGCGTTAGCAAAACATTTAACAATGGAATACTCTGATAAGATCTCATTCTTTTTAAAAGGGCTCCATTATGTTTGAAAATAAATGCCCTGTAAGGACATTTATTTGTTAGAACAATTAAAATCAAATTAAAAATCAAACATTAATGTATGACCTAAATAGCTTTTGTCATTGAGTGTCTAAGAAATCTTCATCATGTTAAGAGATAGAGGCAGGGAGATGACACAAGTTAGTAGGTATGGTGGAAGGAATTCTGTATTAATGAAATAAATGCATGTTACTCCAGTCTTGCAAATGCTGTTGCACCCTTGTAAAAGGTCAGCCATTATTATGGTCTGGAATAAAAGGAACTGGCCTTAAATCCTAGCTTTGTACTTCAACCTATGTATTTAATAAATATATATACATCTCTGGGCCTTGCAACTAGCTGAATTTTATAAAAGGACCCTTTCACCTTTTAAAAGTATGATCCTAGGATTTATAGCTCTACATTAACCGTATCCTAGGAACATATAAACTAGCAATGACTAAGAGATAAATCTGGGGACATTGGAGTATTTGTTCATGGAACATCATTGAAGCACAAAGCTGAAAAGGAATTTCAGAAGCTATTTTGTCAACCCCCCCTCTATTAACATGAGGAAACAGAGAGAAGAAGGGAGGAGAAGGGAGAAAAAGAGAAGAGTGGAAGGGAGGGAAGGGGAAAGGAACTTTGAGAGGTCACAAAAGTAGTAAATATCTACTGGGCCTGCAACTTTAAAATTCAGTGCTCTTTCCACACCGTTAAACACCAGATAAAGATCAAAGGAGTATATCCCAAAACTCTGTCTGGTGCAGGTATTTTTGTAATAATATATATAACAAGTGTGAGAACTGAATGGGGGTTTAGTTTAAGAAAATAAAATTAGAGAAATACAGAGAAATGAAACAAATTAGAAAATTGAAACAAAAAATGGAAGCTAGGATAAGGAATAAGGAAATATAAAATTAAAAAGGGGAAAACAATCAGGGATGGGGGATTCAGAAATAAAAATTTAAAAAGGAAAATATAATCAGAGTTGAGGGACTCAGACTTGTAAATGATTGTAATTATAAGTAGAGAACCACTTACATAAAGTTGTAATATAATGTACAATTAGATGTAATGATGTAATCAAAGGAGGAAACTTAGATAGGGGGTTGGGGAAGGAAGGGATAGGTTGTGATCTCTGGTACTCAGCCAATGGGACATCAAGGGAGGAACTTGTGCTTCTGGTATAAAAAAAGAACAAGAAGTTCTGAAGTTGTGTAATTAAAGATTTTTAACTTCACCACTCCCAAGTCCAAAGGAATTATTTTTCACACAAACATTGAAGGGGGTAAAGAAAATCTGAGTTCTAGTAACAGATCCCACTACTGCTATGTGACTCATGAGTTCTAGGACAGGGATTATCATTGACCTTTTTTTCTTTATTCCCATTACTTCAGGCACAGGGCTTGATACACATGTGACCTTAATAAATGCTTACTTAACTGACTTAAAGTCTCTGTATTATCTATAATATGGGGCAAACAGGTACTGCACATTAATAATCCTATTTACCTGGATAAGTAGAAGGTGTTTTATAACCTATAAAAGGTAAATAACCTATAAAATGCCATAAGCTGATTGTCTATACACCTATTCTCTGTGAAAGGCACCTTGTGCTCGGAAAACAAAAATGAAGATCAAACATCTGACTTCAAAGATGAAAATCAAAGACAATAGAGCCCCTAACTTCTGGGAAGCACCTGCACCTCCTCCACTTCCTCTCACTTGTCTCTAAACCTTCTGAAGTACAGTTTCTGCTTCCATTATTCAACTGAAACTGAATTTTGCAAGATGCTCAGTAGTGATATTCCCAGGAGCCTTAGAAATGACCTTTTGGAGTTCAGGACGCAGTCCAAGGATGGGAGGAAGAAAAGAAACATTTACTCGGTGTGTCTGCACTGTGCTAAGTGCTTTTTACAGATATCTCATTTGACAGCTGAAACAAGAACCCTATATTAATGGTAATACATCATTGAAACATGAACTCAGCAGGACCATGCAATCTATGTAGGAACTGAGCTAATTTTGAGCCCATTTTCTCCAGAAATCAAAATGGTGTAGGGGAGTGTGTTCCCAAGGTATCTGACAGAAAATGTTTACAATTTTGTTATTGCTACAGTTTTGAAGTAAAGTATTCCTTTATAAAAGTTAATTGACAATAGGTATTAAGTAGAGCTGATATTAGTGTTGTCATGATTGAAATTAAGGTAAACTGAGGCACAAAGTTCCAAGTACATTCAATTTGTTGGTAAGGCTGGCAATTAACAATAAAAGGGAACTCTAGATTTCTCAGTCAGTAAAAAGACCACAAGGTAGGGATCACTAGGCCGTAAGATCAAAATGGATTCATGATCTAGGCATAAAGAATGATATTATAAACAAATTAGAACAATGTAGGATGGTTTACCTCTCAGACCTGTGGAGGGGGAAGGAATTTGTGACCAAAGAAGAACTAGAGGTCATCATTAATCACAAAATAGATAAGTTTGACTATATCAAGTTCAAAAGTTTTTGTACAAACAAAATGAATGCAGACAAGATTGGAAGGGTAGCAGTAAACTGGGAAAATATTTTTACATCCAAAGGTTCTGATAAAGGCCTCATTTCTAAAATATATAGAGAATTGACTCAAATATATGAGTTCAAGCCATTCTCCAATTGATAAATGGTCAAAAGATATGAACAATTTTCAGACAAAGAAATTGAAACTATTTCTAGTCACATGAAAAGGTGCTCCAAGTCACTATTGATCAGAGAAATGCAAATTAAGACAACTCTGAGATACCACTACACACCTGTCAGATTGGCTAAAATGACAGGAAATGCTAATAATAACTGTTGGAGGGGATGTGGGAAAACTGGTTACATTGTTGGTGGAACTGTGAACGGATCCAACCATTCTGGAGAGCAATTTGGAACTATGCTCAAAGAGTTATCAAAATGTGCATACCCTTTGACCCAGCAGTGTTTCTACTAGGCCTATATCCCAAAGAGATTTTAAAGGAGGGAAAGGGACCCACATGTGCAAGAATGTTTGTAGCAGCCCTTTTTGTAGTGGCAAGAAACTGGAAATTGAAAGGATGCCCATCAATTGGAGAGTGGCTGAATAAATTATGGTATATGAATGTTATGGAATATTATTGTTCTCTAAGAAACAACCAGCAGGATGATTTCAGAGAGGCCTGGAGAGACTTGCATGAAATGATGCTGAGTGAAATCAGCAGAACCAGGAGAACATTATACACAGCAACAAGACTATATGATGATGAATTCTGATGGACATAGTTTTCTTCAACAATGATGTGATTCAAACCAGTTCCTATTGTTCAGCGATTAAGATAGTCATATACATCCAGAGAGAGGCCTGTGGGAACTGAGTGTGAACCACAACACAGCATTTTAACGCTTTCTGGGAATATTTCCATCATTTTGTTTTCCTTCTTAGGTTGTTTTTTTTCTTCTCTTTCTAGATCTGATGTTTCTTGTGCAGTAAGATAACTGTATAGATATGTATACATATATTGGATTTGTCATATAATTTATCATATTTAGCATGTATTAGATTACCTGTCATCTAGGGGTGGGGGATGGGGGAAAGAGGGGAAAAGCTTGAGAAAAAAAGTTTTTTGCAAAGCTCAATGTAGAAAAATCACTCATATGTTTTGTAAATAAAAAGCTTTTAATAAAAAAAAATTTAAAAAAAAAGATGTAGTTGACCTGACTCTAGGAATAGGGGCAGTTCTATAAGAAATGATCAGCAGGATGATTTCAGAGAGGCCTAGAAAGACTTACAGGAACTGATGCTAAATGAAATGAGCAGAACCAGGAGATCATTGTACACAGCAACAAGAAGATTATACGATGATCAATTCTGATGGACATGCCTTTTTTCAACAATAAGATGATTCAGGCCAGTTTCAATGGTTTTGTGATGAAGAGAACCATCAACACCCAGAGAGAGAACTGTGGGAACTAAGTGTGGACCACAACATAGCATTCTCACTCTTTTTGTTGTTATTTGCTTGCATTTTTTTTCTTTCTCATTTTTTTCCTTTTTGATCTGATTTTTCTTGTGCAGCAAAGTAATTGTATAAATGTGTATGCATATATTGGATTTAACATATATTTTTACCATGGGAAATTTTTACCAGGGAAATTAGAACATAAGGTTTTTCAAGGGTCTGTGTTGAAAAATTATCTATGCATATGTTTTGAAAATAAAATTTTCTCCTTAACCTAGGAGCCTTGAAATTTGGTTTTGATACTCTTGTAAGTTTTTGAAAGAGATTCTAGGACAAAAACTTACAGGAAAATATTGGAAGCAATAAGAAAAAAAATTTAAATATCATGGGGCTATGTATAGATTACATAGGACATAGCAGCTACTACTTTGAAGGATCATAGGTCTTAGAATATTATATTCTGTGAAGTAATAGAGCTGGTATTACAACCAAGAATAATTTAACCAGGAAAGTTAAGTAAAATCCTGAATTGGGGGGGGGGACATAAGAGGGAAGGAAGAATACATTTAATTAACTGACAGACTTTTAGATTTTTGTGACAAAATCCCCAAAACTTAAGGGAACAATATATGAAATGTTCAGGAGAAATATAAGGTAAACATTAAAGACCAATTAAGTATAAAGGAGTCAAGGTCAAATTGTTCACTTTACACATGTGGGCATATTAGCAGTACTCTTAAGATTGTCATCATTTAAACATGGAAATATGTTTAGAAAAATTGCACGTTTAATCTATATTGGATTACTTGCTATCTAGGGGAGGGAGGTAAGAGGAAGGAAGAGAGAAAAAGTTTGGAACACAAGGTTTTGCAAGGGTGAATGTTGAAAACTATTTTTGCATGTATTTTGAAAATAAAGAGCTATTATTTAAAAATAATATTCTAAAAATAATTGTCATTATTTGGTAATTTGAAAGAAAAACTTGTGCTGAGCTAAGTGTGATTAGATGATTTTAAAAATAAAACTGTAGGGAGAGGTAAAAAAAAGGGTAAATATCTCATACAAATAGGCATAAAAGGAAAAATTGATTTAGAAGAAGGTAGTAGGGGAGAGGGTTAATAGTACTGAAATCTTGCTCTTATTGGAAGTGGGTTAAAAAGGAAACAACACAGGCGCATACCTATCTAGAAGGGTGTGAAAGCCTTCTAAATTCAGAAAGAAATAATAAGGCAAAAGAGATAGGATGTGGGGAGAGAATATGGAAGGGCCTCTTACAGAATGGGTAGGTTAAGGAATGGAAGGGCAAAGTAGTGGTAGAAGTAAAACACAGAAGAAATGGGGTAAATAGGATGAGAAGAATAGTGAGGAAAAATAGGAAGGAAGTAAATACACAAATCATTGTAGCTTAGAATGTGAATGGGATGAATTTCTCTATAAAATTGAAAGAGATAGCAGATTAACAATTTGAATTCAATAATATGTTGCTTTCAGGAAACATAAAAATGAGAGTTACACAAAAAAAATAAAAGGCAAGAGTAGAATGTAGTATGTAAAAATAGCAGATATAGTAAACATGATCTCAGAGAAGATTAAAGTTAAAATAGATTTAATTAAAAATGAGAAACAGAAATTACATTATTTGTCAGCAATATTATTCAATATTGTTTTAGACAACTTAAAATGCCTAGACAGTATAAAACACATGAGGATATATTCACCAAATAGACAGATGATTTCTTGAAAGATGTTGTCTAGGCTCTTTTTTTTTTCTTAGTGTGGTTTTCAGGTAGTCAATAATTCCTAGATAGTCTTTCCTGGATCTATTTTCCAGGTCAGTTATTTTCGCAAGGAGGTATTTTACATTTTCTTCTATTTTTTTTTCATTTTTTTGATTTTTGTCTGACTGATTCTTGTTGTCTCATTGAGTCATTCACTTCCATTTGTCCAATTTTAATTTTTAGTGAATTATTTTCTTCAATTAATTTTTAACCTCCTTTTGCATTTGACCAATTTTACTTTTATAGGAGTTGTTTTGTTTCTTGTATTTTTTTTTCCATTTCACCATTCTGTTTTTTAAGGAATTGTTCTCTTTTTCTATTTCACCAATTGTGTTTTTCAGGGAATTATTTTTTTTTCCATTTTGCCAAATCTATTTTTTTTATATGAAATGAATTTTAATAGGAAAGACACCATGTGTGAATATTAGTGTGTATATATAAAACATATTTATATTATTAATATATATTATGCTATTAGATATATATGTAATAAAACAATACATTAATAAAAATGAGACATATAAGACAAAAGGCAATCTTAGAGAAGAAGGAACTACAATTTGGGAACTAGGAAAACTTTCTTGCAGAACCAGGAAAATAACACACACATATATGTGTATATACAGATACACAATACACTGTGTGTCTGCATGGCTATATGTATACCCACTATATACATGTGTATACATATATGTGGGCATACACATATACATACACTACAACAATGAAGATGGGGAAAACCCAACAAATCAATTAAAAATAATCCCAAAGAAGTGATTTGAAAACACACCTGTAGAAATTATGAGCTGTGGATATACTTAAACCAAACTTGTGCTCTTAGGACCTAATACTGTCTTTTAGCATGCTATGAAAGTGAAAACACTCATACTTACCTCATTGTACAAATAAAATGTATAAGTGGAAAGCTAAAAATACCATCAAATATAGTTACACTTTTGGATAAGTTTACTTAACTGTTCTTTGGAAATAATTCTTTTTAGGGAAACTTATTTAAGTGTCTGTTGGGAAATAACCATTGTTTCAAAGCAAAATATACAAATAGATTTTAAAACCCCAAAACAAAATAACACTTACTTTCCCCTAATGTGATAGACTGCCTTCCTATGATATGAGCCTCAGACATTTAATCAATTAAAAGCCATGTGAGTTGACATGAAGTTTGCTCACAAGTTTTTGCCAATTATTTCTCAAAAGTTACATGATAAATTTTCTTTTTTTTTTTGACCTTTGCAAAAAAAACTTTTTTTTCCCCAAGCTTTTCCTTTCCTTCCCCCCACCCCCGACCCCTAGATGACAGGTTATCTAATACATGCTAGATAGGATAAATTATATGACAAATACAATACATGTATACATATCTATACAGTTATCTTACTGCACAAGAAGCCAAATCTATTTTTAAAGAAGTTGTTCTCTTCAATATATATTTTTTTCCATTTCTCCAATTTTTTATTTTTAAGGAGTTGTTTTCTTAGTCAATGTCTGTGTTTCCTTTTCCAAAGTCTTCTGTAAAACTCTCATTTCCTTTCCCCATTCTTCTTCTAAGTCTCTTTTTGAGATCTTTTAAAAATTATTCCAAGAGAGCATTTTGGGTTAGAAACAGTTCATATTCCCCTCTGAGGTTTCATCTGGAGACGTTTTGCCTTTAGTGTCCTCAGGTTTTGAGGTCCATTCTTTCCTGTCAACAAAATAGCTATCTATGATCAGAGCTCTTTTTTGCTCATTTTTAAAGGTTGAGATCTGCTCTTAGGGCACAGGGGAGAGTGTCCTGAGCTTCTACTACAGGGTGAAAGGGGCTTCTCACTGCCCTGGGGCTGGTGCTGCAGCCTTCCCCCCTCTGCTAATGGACTGTCCAAGTCCTGCCTGTAATGATGGAGTTCAGAGGTTCACTATTTGCCTTCTGTAGTTGTGTTGTAGATCTTACAGCTAGTCTGCTGATCCACTGGCCTTCTGAACCAGTACAGAGTAGCCAATGCTGCTGTATTCTAAGAGCCTCCCACTAGATTCCCTATCCAGCCTCTTTGCCCTAGGCCTCCCAGCACCTGCTCTGGACAACATTCCTCCTTGCCCAATTGAGACAGAACTTTCCTAAAATCCTTCCAAGATATATACTACTGGAAATTTGTTACATTCCTAATTTTTGTGAATTCTGTCACTCCAAAATCCATTCAGAGGCTTGTTCTAGGTTAATTCTGAGGGAAGCCAGGAAGAGCTCAGAGAAAATCCTGTCTATGTTCCACCATCTTGGTTCTGCCCCCCTCCTTATCATTTCTTATAGCACAATAATATTTCATCACAATCATAATTCCCACTTTTACTATCCTGCACTTGATGAACATCCCTTTGATTTCCAATTCTTAGCCACACACACACAAAAAAAAAGCTGCTATAAATGTTTTTGTACAAATAGCTCCTTCTCCCTTTTTTCATGTATATAAACCTAGCAGTGGTATTGCTCAGTCAGAGAGTATGCACAATTTTATAGCCCTAAAGGCATAGTTCCACATTGCTCTCCAGAATAGTTGTATCAGTTCATAACTCCACCAACAATGCATTAGTGTCCCAGTTTTCCCACATCCTCTCCAACATTTATCATTTTCCTTTTTTTGTCATGTTAACAAATCTGATAAATGTGAGGTACTACCTCAGAAATTTATAATCTTTTGACTCTCTTCTTTCCAAATAGCCTATCTGACATTTTATTTTTTACCCACCCATATTTCAACTTAGTTTGCTAGTGTATTATAGCCATAGGTCGGTTACTATAGTCAGAAAAGAGAACCAACTCTTTTCCTATTGCTGCTCTTATAGAACATTTCACTCTTTCCCAAAATAAACGTATTGTATTCTCATGAAAAAAGATTGAGAAACAGAGGAAAAGTTACATTACTTTTACTAAATTTTTTGGGAGCAGCTAGATGATGCCAAGAATAGAGTGCCAGGCCTACAGTCAGGAGGATCTGAGTTCAAATATAGCCTCACATACTTGCTAGCTGAGTAGCCCTGGGCAAGTCACTTGACTCAGTTTACCTCAGTTTCTTCATCTGTAAAATGAGTTGGAAGAGAAAATGGCTATTTTAGTATTTTTGCCAAGAAAATCCCAAATGGGATCATGAAGCTTCTGAAATGACTAAACAATAATAACAACATTTCTTCAGAAACACAGCACAAAGTCAAGCTTATTTGCTTTCTCACTATGTCAGGGCAAAAGATTTAGTACTGGGAGTTGACCAAAGCTAGACAATTTTCTCCCATAATTGCAATGATCTATTTCCACAGAAGAAACATAAAGAAAGAATTTAATGCTTATAAAATGCTTCAAAACCCTAAGATAAAAAATGGATTTTAAAAAAATTACAGTTTTTGAGATATTTAACCATATTGATTGGATTTTTTGCCTTAAGAGTCTAGCTGCATCTGGCCCAGACGTTTGGGGAAGGTTGTTTTATTTTGAAAAGACAAATGTCTCTTTGCTGCACTCTTGATTCTGCTCATCTTCCTTCGTTGGAAGCAAGAGAAAATGATCTCCCTAGTGGATTATTGCTGTAGAAGGCTCATCAGCTTCACAGCATCTGCTAAGTACATAGTGATACACAGTGAGACCACCCACCCTTGTCTTCAGAATGACTGAAAGCTGACATGCACTCTGGAACTGAATCTGCCCTGGATGTTCCACATTTAATAATGTGAAATCTCTTAATAAACCTCAAAATTTCAATATATCATATCTTTGGCTTACATTTTTAGGGGGCATATTTAAGTACTCATTGTTTTGTCAGTTGGGGCCCTCTCTGTCCCTTACATTTCACATTGGAGATTACATAATTTTTCAATCTTATATTTGATAATTTCAGGGAACTTATTTTATATTTGAGAAGGGGGTTATCCTACATTATGCAGATTTTATTTTGTAGCACACCAGGGTATTTTCTTGATTGTAATTAGCAATTTGTCCAGTTCCCTCTGATAAATTATTTTAGGGTACATTCCATGCCTTAAATTTTATGCTTGAGGATTTGTCTTTGCATTCCATAAAATGTTTTGAAAGCATATAACTATCAATTCTTTATTTTTAGGGATTTACTATGGTACATATGGGGAACATTCTAGTTAGCTATTTCAAACAGCACAATCTTGCAAAATATTCTGAAATACAGTCCACTTTTTAGCATCTTTCTCTGGGGAAGTGGAGTTAGAGTGAATTGTATGTTTTGATATATCTGATGAAATATGGAAAAATTGGGACACATATGCTATTGATGAAACTGTGAACTGATCCAACTACTTTGAAGAACAGTCTGGAATTATACCCAAAGAGTTATAAAACTGCATATAGCTTTTGATCCAACAATACCACTATTAGGTTTGTTTCCCAAGGTGATCAGGGAAAAAGAAAAAGAACCAATATATTCTAAAATATTTATAGCAACTCTCCTTGTAGTATCAAAGAGCTGGAAATTGAGGGGGAAGCCCATCAATTAGGGAATGGCTGAATAAGTTGTGGTATATGATTGTGATGGATCACTTCTGTTCTGTAAGAAATGATATGCGGGTTGATTTTAGAACATGGAAAAATGCACGAAATAATGAAGAATGAAACCCACAAATCACAAAATACAGGAGTTTCATAGGTGTATTCCCAGCCATAAAATATGGACTTATATAAATATAAGCTTTGAAATCACAAAATGGGTACTATAGGTTATGTTCAATCATCTTTTGCCTCTGGATATATTCACAGTTGCAGACATTTGTTCATCTTTTTGAAGTTGAGTAACTTTTTTTTAACCATTGAACACTATTGTAAGAAAGAAGAAAGCAGTCCTCCATATTTAAGGGAAAAAGACATTTATAAAAGTTTCAATATAACTAGATTTTCCTTCAATCCATTTGTCAAAATCGACATTTTCTTTTCCTAAGGTAGATAATACAATTGGTAAGCCTGAGTTTAAAAAGTCAACCTTTTATAGAAATATTTTGAAAAATAGAGAAAAAAAGCCAATCTGGCCTCACAGAGCAAGGTTATAATCTGGATACTGTCACAAAACAGTTGTGTATCCTTGGAAGATGCTATCTGCTTCCTTTCTTGGGGTATTTTTCTACAGTTTTGCTCCCTTTTTCTTTAAATTAAAATTTTTTTAAAAAATTTTGGAGCCAAAGAGGTGACTTGCCCAGGATTAGACAATTAATAAATGGTTGAGGTATGATCTGAATTCAGGTCCTCCTGACTCCAGAGCCAGCTGTTTCTACATCCACTGTACCACTCAGAAGCTTCATGTTTGTTTTTTTTTTCTATCTTGAAAATGAGGTAATTAAGCTAGATGATCTCCAAAGATTCCTCCAGGTTTGACTTATACAAGCTTCTTAATTGGTCATCCTGACTCGTCTCTCCAACTTCAATTCATTCTCTACACAGATACCAAAATAATTTTCATAAAATACAAGTCTCATATCATTATCATCCTCATTGACATCATCATAGCTAGCCTTTACATAGTGTTTTAAGGTTTGCAAAGCAGTTTAAAAATATTATCTCATTTTCTTCTCACAACAACCCTGAGAAGTAGATGCTATTGTGTACTTTCCTTACCTCAGCACCCTGGAATTTCTGGTTTTCTTTGGACACAGAAAAAAATGCTATCTTCTGCATAAGGCATTTCTTGACTACTCTCCTCCTCCCCCAAACTATTAGTTTGATTAATTTTTTCTTCTAAGGGAGGGATCATTGGAGGAGAACCTGTTTATTTCATCCTACTTAGAAATTATCTTGATATTAAAAACTAAAGACATGAATAAAACTTTATAAAAATAATTTAATTAATCAGGGATGGAGAATCCTGCCTTAATGGAACAGAATACAATCAATGATTATTTGTCCATCAGCCATACTTTGTTTTTGTTGTTCAATTGTGTCTGCTTCTTTGTGGTCCTATGATTATAGCACACTAATAGTTCCTTTGGGTTTTATTGTCATTTACTTCTCCAGTAAATTAAAGCAAACACAAGTTAAGTCATTTGCTCAAGGTCACATAGCTAGTTAGGATCTGAGATCAAATTTGAACACAAGACTTCCTGATCCAGCTTAGTGCTGTAACCATTGATCCACTACTTGCCTCAGTTAAGTGAGAATTATCACAAATGACCCAAAGTAAGGGTCTGAAAAGTGGTTTATTGAGATGAAATTGACTTCTGATACTGGTTCTATGCACACACACAACACAAGATTAGAAGTTCTCACACATACATGCACACCTATACATAATTCATCATTATAACTACTCAATCTTATATAAATTAATGGAATACTATTGGGATGTAATAAAAAATGATGGTTTCAACATGATTCTTTCCAACAATGAGATGATTGATGCCTGTTCCAATGATCTTGTGATGAAGAGAGCCATCTGCACCTAGAGAGAGGAATGTGGATCACAACATAACATTCTCACTCTTTTTGTTGTTGTTCACTTGCATTTTGTTTTCTTACTCATTTTCTTTCCTTTTGATCAGATTTTTCTTGTGCAAAAAGAGAATTGTATAAATATGTTTATACATATTGGATTTAACATATTTTAACAGAGCTAATATATTTTCCGCATATTCTGGGGACTTTATTATTAATGAATATAATGAAAATAAAATGGGAAAAGTAGCTTGCCCATTTTTTGCCCCTCCTATGCATCCTGGCATAATGTGCATGTGGATAGTCTTTTTTTAAAATTTTTTTAATTTTATTAAAGCTTTTTATTTGCAAAACATATGTATGGGTAATTCTTCAACATTGACCCTTACGAAGCTTTCTGTTACAAATTTTCCCCTCCTAACCCCTACCCCTCCCCTAGATGGCAGGAAATCCACTACATGTTAATTATGTTAAAATACTTGACAAATCAAATATGGGTATACATATTTTTACAGTTATCTTGCTGTGCAAGAAAAGTCAGATCTACAAGAAAAAAAAATCTGAGAAGGGAAACATAATGCAAGCAAATATCAATAGAGAGCATGAAAATGTTATGTTGTGGTCCACATTTCATATCCCTCTCTCTGGGTGTATATGGCTTTCTTCACTGAACAATTGGAACTGGTTTGAAACATTTCACTGTTGAATAGAGCCATGTCCATCAGAATTGATCATCATATAGTATTGTCGTTGCTGTGTATAATGATCTCCTGGTTCTTCTCATTTCTCTCAGCATCAGCTCGTGCAAGTCTTTCCAGGCCTCTCTGAAATCGTCCTGCTGGTCGTTTCTTACAGAACAATAATATTCCATAACATTCATACACCATAATTTATTCAGCCCCTCTCCAATTGATGGGCATCCATTCAGTTTCCAGTTTCTAACCACTACAAAAAGGGCTGCCACAAACATTCTTGTACATGAAGGGCCCTTTTGAAGGAAGGTATTTTAAAGGAGGGATTAGTTCAAAGAAAACAAATTCAAACTAAGGACATATGAAAATATTTATAACATCTCTTTTTGCATGTTACAGCTTCTTGGAGCCAAAGGTGAAAAGTGGATAAAGGTAAACATCAAAGAGAGATGAGCAACCCTGAAAAGGACTTAGTTCTTGTACCAAAGGTGCTACTCCCCCTGAACATCCCATACAAGCCAGGATCAAGAGCACTATCAGCTAAAGGGGTCAGAAAAAGCTTCAAAAAGGGGGCATCCTTGAGTTAAGTGTTCAAGAAAACGAGGAATTATAAGAGATGGAGGATAGGCAATGATGTGAACTCTAATTGTGCCCACCCTATTCCCATTGTTAACCTCATCCCACACAAAGGGAGGTCATACTGGAATTATTATCTTGTCAGCATGACCAAGGCTTGCCCAACCCAGCAAATCAGGAAGGACCCTGCAGATAATGGACCCTTCCTTCCACTGAGCAGGTGTACTAGAGCATATGGTTGTTCAACAAATAACCTTTGTGACAAAAGCATCCTTATTATCCTACCTTAGCATATCTGTCTTCCTGTATTCCTGCAATTGTATGCTGACATAGATATAATGTGCATGCAAGTTCATGTTTGACTAGGACACTAACCTTTCCTTAACTCTCTAGACTCCATCCTTACTTCCCCTTTCCCTTTTTGTCTCTGAGTTTTAAATGATGTCTCTTCCCTTACAGCACCCAGCTAGATTTCCTTGGTTTGTCCATGTGTCCTTCACGAAATAAAGGATTCCTTGGGATTATGAGGACACCTTTGTGAGTTTTTCACATTCTGAACTGCTCTCTCAGAACCGTGAACTTCATCAGGTATTAGGATCTGGAACAGAGTAAAGACACTAGAAATGGAAGGTGGAAGGTTACGTATTTATAACATTGAGTATATCCACAGTGAGAGATGTAAGAAGGCTGGAAAGATAGGAAGAGGACAGATTTTGAATAAATAGTCTCTAAAATCAGTGTATTCCCCCAAGACCAGCGTATTTTAGAGCTTAGCACAGTGCTTGGCACAAAGGAAGCTTTTAAGAGATGCTAATTGACTCATGGTTCATACAATGTGGTTTTCTACCCTCAGGATCTCAGGAGGAGTTTTGACCAGATTTAGAGGGAGCATTTTAGTCATGTGCAGAGTGTACAAGGAGGGCCCTTTGTTCTTGCTAGAGCTTAAACACAATTATTATATACAAAGTGTTCTTGTTGCCACAGGAAAATGCAATCTACTTCCAAACAACCCTAACTTAACAAACTTTTGAAACACAAGCCATTTGTAAATTGTGGTCTTCCTATATTGAGACACCTCCATTTTTCTTCTTTTGAAACCCTGTAATAGTAAAAGTATTATTAGTAGCCATTTAGTATCAATCCTTTTATTTCAAGAAATAATTTTTTATGTATTTGACGTAAATTAAATAATACTTTATTGAATATCTTAAGGAAAGTATAAAGACCTGTTAAGTTCATTTTGTTTGACATTAAAAGTAGGCTTTTAGTCTGCATAGATGTTTTCCTATAGTTTTATATGCATCTAAATGTTTATTTCATGGCCAGCCTTTTTACTAGAGAGCTGATAATGAAATAATCTTCACTTGTCTCAGTGGCAAGGTGTTTGTTGGGAATGGGAGGAGGGAAACCAAGTGTTAGGAAATGTGTTATGCAATATCAGATGCTATAATTGTGTCAATTTTTTGTGCTTAAATATTTTTCTTAGTCATAAGGAAATCTTAAGGATTATTTGGTGTGGGAAAGAAGGCAAAGGATTTGGTGTAAAAACAAAACAATAATGCTTTCAAAAATAAAGCATGTTTATGAAAGTTAAAAAAACAACAACACCCATTTGATAAAGTACCCATGCCAGCCATCTATTTCAAATCAGCCTCAGTCCCTGATTCTCTGGACTACTTCTCAATCTTGCTTCTGCCCAAATTGTTACTCTCATTTCCAGCTTCCTTTTGTCCTCTAGGTAGAATGTAATCACCTTGAAAGAAAGGATTATCATTCTTTTTTTTTCTTATATTTGTATTTCCAGTGCTTAGCCTTGCTTCTGACACATAGTAAGGATGAAATAAATACTCATTTATTTCTCTATTTCTCTATCTATCTATCTATCTATCTATCTATCTATCTATCTGTCTGTCTGTCTATCTATCTATCTATCTATCTGTCTATCTATCTATCTATCTATCTATCTATCTATCTATCTATCTATCTATCTATCTATCTATGCTTCTCTCCATCTCTCCTTCTCTGTTGGTCTGTCTCTTTCTATCTATCATTTATCTATCTAAAAATTAGGAAGTGCTGTAAGAAGATGAAGTTGAGAGTAAGAATCTTGACATCTAGAAGGGAAAACAGACTGTCTCAGGCTCCACAATCACCTGAGCAACTAAAAAGAGGAGTTTCAAGTTTTGTCTGAATAAAGATTGAACAAGAAGCTTAAGATGAGTCCTGTCTTCATCCCCCAGAGAGTGCCTAACAAAATAGGAAGCTCAATTGAGCAAATGGAACTTTGCTTCTTTATCCCTGTAAAAGAGTAAACTTGTTAACCTGCACAGCCTAAAGACACAAGTCCCAGCCATCATCTTATACTCAAAAGCAGTCCTATCAGGTCCAGGCAGAATAGGAAGGCTCTCAGCTCAGTCCTGAGGATAACTGGCAGTATGATGTAACAAGAGCTACTTGGACATTGAGGACCTGGGTTTAAATCCTGATCCTGTTCGTTGCAACCTATTGCATCAGAAAAAAAAATTATATAACAAAATGACATACCTTGAGCAAGTCAAAAGGTCACTGGGCTCCAGTTTCCTTATCTGTAAAAGGAAGAAATAAGACTAGATGATCTGTAAGCTCCTTTCAAAGTCTAAATACCTTGATTCTATTTTAAAAAAAAATCCTTGAGCAAACACTTATGTGAAGGGAAGTAAGCTAAATGCAGAGAAGAAGAAATAGAAGATATCAAAGAGGCATAGTTGGAGACCCAGGGAATGTAAAAATGTAATCTGTGACAATATTCTTAAATGTAATCTTCATATTTAGTGCAATACTAATCAAAATACCCAGGAATGTCTTTACTGAATTAGATAAAATCCATAATGAAATTGATATGGAAAAAATAAGCAGGCAAATCTATTTAGGAGTATCTTGAAGAAAAAAGGTAGACTTGTACCCCAGACTTTAAGACATATCATAAAGCAATTAGTATAAGGAAAAGCTGTGGTACTGGAAAAAAATTAGAGAAATAGATCAATGGAACTGAAGCATCAGACTTAGAACCAAATACAAACTAATTTATTTTTTTTAATAAACCAGTGGAAAAAAAAGCTGGTGGAAAGATTCATTTTTTAGCAATAATACATGAGAAAATTACTAGATTGCAATCTGGTGGGAAATCAATGTAGACCATCTTCTCTCTCTCATACAGACACACACACACACATATGGAAGATAGACTTAAACATTAAAAATGAACTATACAAATAAAGAGAAGAAAATGGAACAAATTAAATTTCTCTCAACTACACAATTGATATTACTTTGTTGGACAAATTAAACAAATTGAAGGAATTATTGGAGGCAACATAGAGGTACTTGATCATATTAAAATAAAATTTTTCTATAATATCCAAATCATTATATATGAATGTATAAGTGTATCAACATATACACATATATTCAAAAATATATAATCAAATAAAAAGAAAAAGAAAAATCATAGCTTGAGTAAAATAGTCATAGAAAATATAACAGATTAATAACTTGATACCTAAATTAAATAAGGAAATATTAATAACAAAAACAAATCCTAGTTACTAAACAACACATAATTAAGGGATATGAAGATATAGTTTGTAAAAGAAAAACAAAACTTGAAAAAATGTTTGATCCTACTAAATTAGAAGTAGTTTCAAACCTATCAAATTGACAAAATTAATGAAAAACACTGAAACTCACTCTTGATGGGTTTTTGGAGAAACATATAGTCATTTATTGCTATTGGAACTGCAAATAAGAAGAATGGAAAAGAATTTGGAAAGCAAGCTGGCAATGTACAGTAAAAATTATTAAAATAATAATAGCTTTACTTTAATTCCAGTACAAGGAATATATATATGAATAATCTAATGTATTATATATATATATATTTCCATACAAACCATTGTTATACTATGCTTCTTTAATCCTGCTTTTGTAAATTTGAGATTTTAATAAACCCAAGGGCTGAACATCACATTTATGTCTATTAAATTTCATCTTATTAGTTCAACCTATGGGTCTAGAGTTTTGAGATCTTTCTGGATACTAATTCTATCATCCATTATATATAAATTTGATAACTATGTCTTCACCCAAGTCATTGATAAAAATGTCAAGTATCACATGGCCATGAACAAATCCCTGAGGAATTTCATTAGAAACATTTATCCATCTTATCTGTTTAATGACTACATTACTGGGCACTAGGTTCAGTCATTAAATCTATTTTGAACTCATAGTTGAATATTACAAAATTTTATGTTGATTACTATTGAATTTCATCTCACTGGATTTAGCCCAATATTTTAATTTATCTTGAACCTTTTGGATTCCGACTTTGTTATCTACTGTGTTATCTATTCTTCCCAATGCTGTGTCATCTTGATGACAAATTTGAAAACATATCCTATGACTTCATCCAAGTCATCCATAAAAAATATCAAATATCATGGGGTCAAACACAGATCTCTTGGGTACTTGAACCACATCAGTTGGTAGAGAATGAGCTAAAACAAAACAAAACAAACAATAAAAAAGTACTCTTTGAATTTGACCATCCAAGCAGTTCTGAATGTGTCTGATTACATTATAATCTCAAATCACATCCCTCCATCTTCTCCATTAGAATAATGTGAGATACTTTATCAAAAGCTCTGCTAAAATCTAGGTTAAAACTATATCCACAATAATTTTAATTACATTAAATTAAAAAAGGTTTTATACAAACAAAAACAGTTTAGCTAAGACTAGAAGGAAAGCAGGAAACTGGGGGAAAATATTTTTTTTAATAGGAAGCATCTCTGATAAAGGTCTTATTTCTCAAATATATTTACACTGAGTCAAAGTTATAAGATTACAAGTTATCTTTCTTTTCTTTTCTTTTTATTTTATTAAAACTTTTTATTTGCAAAACATATGTATGGGAATTTTTCAACATTGGCCCTTACAAAGCTTTCTGTTACAAATTTTCTCCCCTAACCCCCACCTTGCCCCTAGATGGCAGGAAGTCTACTACATGTTAATTATGTCAAAATAACAAGTTATTTTTCAATTAACAAATGGTCAAAGGATATGAACAGGTAATTTTCAGAAAAAAAAATCAAAGCTATTTATATTCAGATGAAAAAATCCTCTAAATGACTATAAACTAAAGAAATGCAATTTAAAACAACTCTGAGGTATACCTTACCCTATCAAAGTGGCTAATATGAGAAAAAAGGAAAATAACAAACATTGGAGAGGATGTGGAAAAAATTGGTGGAGTTATGAATATATCCAACAATTCTGGAAAGCAATTTGGAACTGTGCTCAAAGGATTGTAAAACTAATGCATACCTTTTGACCCAGCAATACCACAAGTTAGATTTGTAGGTCTGTATCCCAAAGAAATTGAAGAAAAAGGAAAAGAACTTATATATATATATATACAAATATTCATAGCATCATTACTTCTGATAACAAAGAATTGAAAATTGAGAGAATATCCATCAACTGGGGAATGACTGAACAAGTTGTGGTAGATGGTTTTGATGAAATACCATTCTACTCTAAGAAATGATGAGCAGGATGGTTTCAGAAAAACTTGGAAAGACTTACATGAACTGATGCAGAGTGAAGTGAGCAGAACAAGAACACTGGAGAGAGTAATAACAATATTATATCAGAATCAGCCTTGAATGGCTCTGCTATTCTCAACAATACAATGCTCCAAGACAATTCTAAAGGATTTATGATGAATAATGCTATCTACCCCCAGGGAAAGAACTGATGGAGTCTCCATGCAAATTAAAGCACAATTTTTTCATTTTCTTTATTTTTCTTGCTTCCCCCCACACAATATTGGCTAATTTCAATATTTTATTATGGCTAATGTTTTGCATGATTTCACCTGTGTAATGAATTTCTTGCCTTCTTAAGTGATGGCCATTCTATTTCTTGGGGAATCAAAGTCAAGCTCACTTAATACAGCAAACAAGACATTCCTTACCCTCTAAGAGTTTATATTAAAATGGAAGAAAACACCAAGTAAGACAAGGAGAGCTGTATTGGGAACCCAAAGAAAGGGGCCAGCAGTCCTTTGGAGTGGGGAGGTAGGCAAGTTCAGGGCAAATATTATTCCTGAATGGAAAGGCAGCTGGTGAGAAAATGATGAAATCTGGAGAGTAAAGTGGGGAGGAAATTGATGTAATATGTTGGTTAGGGCCTCCACTGAAATGGAGTTGGGGAAGGAAGTTGGCTAGTAAGTGAGGAAATAAATTAGAACAAGTGACTTTCTCCTTCCTGCAGGTTAATTTGGATTGGTCAAGACAGACCAAAAAGTTTGTTAAAGTGCTTTTAACTAGAGTTCAACAAAGGATAAAGTCAGGAGCAAATCTTAGAACATAGGACTTGGAGAATCATACTCTTCTTAATAGCATTTGAATGATAGGGAACACCCAAGATCAGCTCTAGAAGCAAAATTAGATTCAAATACTAGCCAGCTGCACTTCTGGAATTCTGGTTCAGGTGGTACATAAAAAGGGGCAGAATGTGTGGTTATTTAGAACAAAACTGACCCTCATTTCATGCATTTAATGCTAGTACTTGTTGAGGTTGACTTCTGTACTTCTGCTAGAGCAAGTAATAGAAAGCAATGCCCTTCAACAAATAGGAACTTTGCATTGCATTTGGGAATCTAGGTCATAGCAATGTGGGATTTGCCTTCTAATTTCTCCTGCAGCAGAGTTGCATAACTCTATATATTCTCTATAAAATTAAAACTATGCAGGATTAGTCTTTTCTGTCTTTCATTCTTTGGAAGTTGGGGGGGGGTTGTCTTTGGGAAGACCCCTTTCTTTCCAAGTCATCTTATCTATCTGTAAACTGAGTGAGAGATCAGTTAGTTGTTGTCATCCCAAGGGAGGAAGTGGGAAACTGACCACAAGGCTGGTCTAGAAACAACTCTCTTGACTTAAGTACAATGAAGCATTTCTTCCCTTGCCAGCAAGAAATCTGACACCAATATCCTGCTGGTACTCTGGACTTTTTCCACTGAGCCTGGACCTAGAACCCTGAGAGGAGAGGAGAGGGAGGTAAGAGGTGACAATCTGGAACCTCCCCCTTAGAACACCAAGTTTATTTTTAGTATGACCACTTATCTTCAGATAGTTCTAAAATAAATGAAACAAATATCTGATAAATACTTTGTCAACAGATTTGCGATTATCCTCTTAAAAGATAAACTTATATTAAAAAAAAAAGATTTAAATTTACTGGGTTTAGTCTTTGTTAGTTCAAGAGCTACCCAGCATAATCCAAGAGCTATAATGTTGTTTCACTATCATCAGAAAACTGGGCAGTAGCTCAAGGTTTTCTCCAGTCCCATGAAAAAAAATGTGGGGTAAACTAAGTTGGTGTTGGACTCCTATAACTTCTTTTTGACCCTTTTTGGTATTAAGTGATTTCTCTTTCTACCATGTTTATTGTCTTCTATTCTTCCAGAATCAGATACAAAATGCTCTGATGTTCAAAGCTTTTCATAATCTAGCCTTTTCCTATCATTACAATCCTCTTAACACCTTGAATTATACTACACAAGTAACACTGGCTTCTTTACTGTTCTAAGAACCAGACACTCCATCTCTAAGGTTTCATGCATTTTCTCTTGTTTTTTATGCCTGTAATGCTCTCCCTCTTCATCTCTACTGGCTTCCTTCAAGTTTCAACTAAAATTCATCTTTTATAGGAATTCTTATCCAATCCTCCTTAATTCCTGTGCCTCTTCTTTATTTTGTTTCCTATTTATCTTGTATATACTGTTTGTATTTATTTGTTAGCTTGTTATCTCCTCCATTAGATTGTGAGGTCTTTGGAGGCAAGGACTCTCTTAAGAGAGTTTATATTCTATTGGACTAATTCATTCACTTTAAATAAAGAATATGATTCAAAATGTTATCTCTCCTAGAGATATTTGCATTTCAACTGGGAGTTAAAGCCTTTCATTAAAGTAGCAAAGTACAAGTGGTAGAACTTCATGATTCTGTATGGAGTTTGATGAATGGGGAGAGGGGCTGATATTGGAAAGGCCTTGATGGTCATATAACAACACACTCCATAGGTAACCTTTCTAATCTTAAAACCTGGATTATAAATAATAACTTGTTATATGAGTTGGGGAATGAGAGAGGGACGGAAGTGGTTTGGCACTTTCTTTGAAAAAGAACAACATTTCACTAAATGGGATGGTCTAAAATTACAGTTTAAAAAATTTGGCATTTTTACAAATACAGATTATAAGAAATAGAATTACCAAACAATGTTCCCTTTACTTGGAATTCATTATTTAGTGCTGTTCTAAGGCTTTAATGATGTGGGCCAAATAAGTCATTTTACAAAATGCTTTCTTTGTGTTTTATTCTATGTGTAGAGCCATTTAGATCTGAGTGTTTGTATAGGAGGTTTGGTTTTTTTTTTTTATAGGAAGTTGTTTTTGAAAGAGACCCACATAGATAATTTTCATGTGACCACATGACAGAAAGACTGTTAACGACAGGCTGAGGAACTAATGAAAGATGTAAATTGCTTCCTAAAAGTTTGGATCTAGCAATCATTTCTAGGAGTTAGATGCAATCCAGGGCTCAGGATTCTCAAAATGCTGGGGTTGATTTATTACTAGATAAAGGAAGATTAAATTCCCAGAATAATGGTGAAGATTCCTCTTTTCCAGTCCCATACAGAATTTAAAATTAGGGTGCTACCCTACTACCTGCTCCAGGAGGAGGCAGACAGGATTACATTTTACTCTTCATGTGTTCTATTACTTTTCCTGGTTCCCCCTCTACTACATGTCTTCCCTCTACTGATTATCCCCAATTTATCCTGTATGTATCTTGTTTGTACATAATTGTTTTTCATGGATTCTAATGGTGAGCCATTAGATTGTGAGTTTCTTAAAAGCAGGGCCTGACTTTTGCCTTTCTTTGTATCAGTAGCACTTAGTATAGTGTATGGCACAAAGTAAGCATTTAATAAATGCTTGTTGACTCACTCTGGTTATTTGGCAACTATTTACATATCACTTATTATTTTTAAATTTTTTTATTAAAGCTTTTTATTTGCAAAACATATGTATGGGTAGTTCTTCAACATTAATCCTTACAAAGCTTTCCGTTATAAATTACCCCCCCCCAATTCCCTCCCCTACCCTAAATGGCAGGAAGTCTACTACATGTTAATGATATTAAAATACTTGACAAGTCAAACATATGTATACATGTTTCCATACTTACCTTGCTGTGCAAGAAAAATCGTATCTACAAGAAAAAAAATCTGAGAAAGAAAATCCAATGCAAGCAAACATCGAGAGAGAGCATGAAAATGTTATGTTGTGGTCCACATTTCATATCCCTCTCTCTGGGTGAACATGGCCTTCTTCACTGAACAATTGGAACTGGTTTGAAACATTTCATTGTTGAAAAGAGCCATGTCCATCAGAGTTGATCATCATGTAATATTGTTGCCGTGTGTAATGACTCCTGGTTCTGCTCATTTCACTCAGCATCAGTTCATGCAAGTCTCTCCAGGCCTCTCTGAAATTGTCCTGCTGGTCGTTTCTTACAGAACAATAATATTCCATAACATTCATATACCATAATTTGTTCAGCCAGTCTCCAATTGATGGCCATCCATTCAGTTTCCAGTTTCTAGCTATTACAAAAAGGGCTGCCACAAACATTCTTACACATGGGGGTCCCTTTCCTTCCTTTAAGATCTCTTTCGGATATAGACCCAATAGAAACACTGCTGGGTCAAAGGGTATTCACAGTTTGCTTATCACTTATTATTAACAGAACACAGCATATAGCCCCCTTCTTCTGTGAATAGATCAGAGACAAAAAAGAAAGACATTTAATTCTGTGACGATCAACTATGAGAGAATTGGCACTTCTCAGCAATTTGGTGATCTGAGGCAATTCCAATAAACTTTGGTTGGGAAATGGCATCTACATCCAGAAAGAGAATCATGGAGATTGAATGAAGATTGAAGCATAATGTTTTCATCTTTTTTTTCCTTCTGGTTTGTTTTTTTTTTTACCTTATGGTTTTTCTCTTTTGTCTGAGTTTTCTCCCCCAACATGATTCATATGGAAACATGGAAAATGAATGTACATGTATAATCTTAAAAAAGACATCTGAATGGCTTTAATTTGCTAACATAAATAGTCCAGTTTGGGATGCTTTACAGTATTATTTTAAGTAAACACTTAAATTATTTGAGAAACTCCCTAAATATGCTGTTGATGCTAGATCTCAATGGTCAGTCTCCTATGTTAATCAGTCTTTACCACTTTTCCATTAGTGCTTTATATTCTAGGCATTACTACCATTACCCCTGCATCAAGATTTCAGCTATTTAGGGTCTTTTGAATTAATCTTGGTTTTCCAACTGTGCTATGATAGATTGAGTATTGAATTTGCTACTTAGAAGATCTGGGTCCCAAATGCTCATTTTGAAGTAGCTAATTAGCTAAAAAGAGAGTAACCATATCTATCTTCATATGTATCTTCTTTACTTTGTATCAATGATACTTCTTTCTTATGTTTGCATTGTTGAAGGGTTTCCCAGTTTGGCCCCATTAGAATGTAAGCTACTTGAGGGTAGGGACTATTTTTGCCTTTCTTTGTAATCGTAGTGTTTAGCACAGTGCTTACCATATCATAAGGTCTTTATAAATGCTTGTTGCTTGATTGACCATTCATTTTCTACTTTACTTGGTGACCTTAGTGAATGCTTGTTGATTGATTGCCCATCTTGGCTGTTCTCTTGAAAACTATCTTTACTCTGCTAGAGAAGTAGAGGAGGCATGAATGCTACATTAGGAGCAGGTCATTGTGAGGAAAGAAATTAGGTAACCATGAGATCCAGTACAAAGAGACCATAACTGTGACAGATGATAATATTCACAGTGAAGAAGTTCCCCAGACATCTCTTGTGATTTGTAAAAGCGAAGAGAATGGCTTTTTTCATTGCTTTAGGAAGAATGAGGATATTATATATTATTTGATTGCTGCCGAAAGCCTCTATTTAAAAGGAAATGTAATTCAAGGCTGCTGAAAAAAATTATGGGTACAAAAATCAAACACTTTTTTTTGTGAGAGAGGGATGCAATGCAATAAGATAGCACTATATATTCTGAATTAAATAATTTAATAAATATTTATGAAATACTTACTGAGTACTTATTATATACCAGGTATCATGCTAAGTATGGGAGATACAAAGAGTCAAAATGTAGATCCTCAAGGATCTTTGTAATCTCAAGAGTTTGTAATCTAATGGGGGAGAAGGAAGATGATAAATAAATATATATACAGCAAGCTATATACAGAATAAATAAGAAATAATTAATAGAGAGAAGGCACTGGAATTAAAAGGAATTGGGGAATGATTTCTGTAGGAGTTAAGATTTTAATTGGGATTTAAAGGAAGTCAGGAGCTGTAGATGAGGAGGAAAAATAATCCTGATGTGGAGCACAGAGGATTGCTCAGCTCCAGAAGGAATGCACAGAGTCTAGAGATAGAGTTTCTTGTTCATGGAAAAGCTAGGAGTCCAATGTCACTGGACCAAAGAGGATATGTAGTGAAGAGTAGGGAGGAAAGCTCCCAAAACTTTTCATAATTATTAGATATGCCTTATAAAATCCTTTTGAGCTTGGCCAGCACTCTTTTAATTTGCTAGCTTCACTGATTGCCTTTTAATCCTATTAGCTGACAGTAATTCTCATATACTTGAATCCATAGTCTTCAGGATATATGGGAGTCTCACTCTCCAAAATATTCTTTCAAGGTATAGTATTTGTTCTTACTTGCTGATGACTTAAAATTGGCTAGTTAAGAACCGATTTGATTAAGAAATTAGAAATGATCTCTAATGGAAAGTACTTCATAAATAACATATTGAATTGAAGGATTAATGTGGTCACTTTCATAGGATCATCCACATAGAACTACAAAGACTGTAGAAAATAACTTGGTCCAAACACCTTCTTTTGAAGATGAAGAAACTGAGTGAGATCTAAAGACTTGAAATGGAGCCTGATATCAGATGAATCAATTCAAATGACTTTGTGCCAGGAACTGTGCTGAGCACTAAGGCTACAAGAATATTTGGTTCTGGTTCTGGGCTTACTTATTATCTATGACAGACCTTTTTAAACTTTTCTCATTTGTGACCCCTTTTCACCAGAGAAATTTTTACATGAATCCGGTTATGTGGTATATAAAATAGGTATACAAATAAAACAGTTACACTGTTAATAAATCATAATTTCACAACCCTCTACATTCAGTTATGTGATCCCATATGGGGTTATGACCCACAATTTAAAAAGCTTTGATCTATGAAAAATTGCTCCACTGCTGTAAGGCTACTTCCCCAATTGTAAAATAAATATATTGGACTATTGTGGAGGTAGAGAGTAGGGTGAGGAGTTTCTTCTAGTTCTAATTTATAATACTGTGAACTGCAAAATAGAAATTGAAAAACCCAGGATCATTAGCAACAGATAATTGTGTGTGATTAACAGTTTAGGGCGCTATATTTAGAGGTAGCAAATGGTGAAGAACTCTTGATTATCTATTAGTAAGATTTGAAAATTTAGCCTCTCAACCTCTTCAGTCTGTTATACATATTTGAAAATCAGGTTTCAAGAGAAAGTATCAATAGCTCTTGATTATTAATTCTAATGGAAGATTGTTGTTGGGAGAAACAGTCTATATAATATAAAGTGGATAATTTAAAGCCAATTCTACATATTTAGGTTTTTAATTATGTTTGAAAACAAGTCTTGTTATGTGTTCATAATTTTTTATATAAAGTAATAGAACCACATTATGAAGATTTCATCTAACAGGAATTGAGAAGCTGACCAATTTCTTTCCTTGCCATATTAATCAACTTTGATTTGTTCTCCATTCCATGCTGGATAGAAGAACCGTTCCTTTTAGGCAGCTAGGTGATAACAGTGGGAAAAGTACTGGATTTGAAATAAGGAAAACCTGAGTTTTACTAATTGTATGATTCTGAGCAACTTAACCTCTGTTTTTTTTAATTTTTATTTTTTCTCATCTGTAAAATGGGAATAATAATAGCTTCTACCTTTCAGGATTTTTTGTGTGGCTAAAATAAATTAATATTTGTAAAGTATTTTGAAAACTTTAAATTACTACATAAATGCTATTATTGAGCTTTAATTATTATTAAGCTTTTATTAAGTTTTAATCCAGAGCACCTAAAAATCAGGAAACCTGGATTCTAGTCCTAGTTCCATTACTAGCTTTCTATTGGTTTACCTTTATGGACCTTTGTCTCCTCATCTATAAAATTAAAAGTTTGAACCATATAAACAATTTTTATACAAATGTATAATTCTATGATTCAAAATGAATGGCAAAATTTTAAAAAAGATCATGAACTATGTCTATAAAGACATTATTCTAGTACATAGTAAGTTCTTTGAGGGTTGGGGACCACAACACTAATCTATACTCTCCACAGAGTCATTAAAAAATTCTAAGCACCTGGTATACTTTTTTTTTTTTTGGCTTTTTTGCTGAGGCAATTGAGGTTAAGTGACTTGCCCAGGGTCACACAGCTAGGGAATGTTAAATGTTTGAAACCAGATTTGAACTCAGCTCTTCCTGACTTCAGGGCTGGTGCACTATTTACTGCGCCACTTAGCTGTCCCTTCTTTTTTTTTCTTAAAGCTTTTAATTTCACAACATTTAGTTTCTGCATAGAAAAATTTCAACATTCATCCTTGCAAAACCTTGTGTTCCAAAATTTTTTTCCCTCCCTTCCCTTTCCCCCCGCCCCTAGATGGCAAATAATCTAATATATGTTAAACACATGCAATTCTTCTATACATATTTTCACAATTATCATGCTGCACAAGAAAAATCAAATCAAAAAAGAAAAAAATAAGAAAAAACAAAATGCAAACAAACAACAATAAAAAAGGAAAATACTGTGACATGACCTACATTCAGTCCCCACAGTCCTCTCTCTGGGTGAAGATGGCTCCATCCCTCACAAGTTTATTGGAATTGGCCTAAATCACCTAGCAACTGATAAGAGTCATGTCCATCAGAATTGATCATCACATAATATTGCTGTTAACCATATACAATGTTCTCCTTGTTCTATTCATTTCACTCAGCATCAGTTCATGCAAGTCTCTCCAGGCCTCTCTGAAATCATCCTGCTGATCTTTTCTTATACTACTACTCTTATACTATATTCCATTACATTCATATACTATAACTTACTCAGCTATTCACCAACTTGTAGACATCCACTCAGTTTCCATTTCCTTGCCACTACAAAAAAGGCTTCCACAAATATTTTTACACACATAGTTCCTTTTCCCTTTTTTATGATCTCTTTGGGATACAGGCTCAGTAGAGACTGACTGAATATTTATTGATAAATGATCTATGTTAATGATCTCTATTGTGAATACTGCCATTACAATGTAGAGACAACACAATAACTGAAGAGTGCTTTCAAGGTCTTCTCTAAAGAATAAAAGTAAATATCTGTAAGTAGGGCATGCCAATTATGTATCTCCATCCTGAAGCCAAAGATTCGACAGATTTATAGTTCTAAATTCCATCACATTGCCACTATAAGCTTCTAGCTTTTCTTTTTTTTTTATACTTAAATACCTGCTTGGGATATGTGAATTCAGCTGCTGTAGAGGATTTAGAGAGAATAGAGGAGATAAGGATAATTTTTGATGTATAGTTGTCCATATTAAAAAAAATAACCATGTGTTTGGTAGTTCTGGTATTGTGTGTTGTACCTGGGCACACACTCATTGTTTAACTTTTTGGCTCTAAACCTATTTAAAGCCGACTGATAGATTAGTATGGCTAAAGCAACCAGCATTTGCTTTGTTTGTGGATGGGTGCTTTACTCTCAGGATTGTTGATCCAGCATCTTTCACAAATGCAAAATTCTTAGAGAAGGAAAATGAAACAGAAAAAAAAAAAAATCAAAGCTCTGCAATTATCCTGAGCTTCCTTCTATTCCTCAGTGCCTATTAAGTACACATTAAGTATAATAAAGCAAGTGAGCTATCCTTAATGGTCCACTAAATCACTTAAGAGGAATGAGGCCTACCTCAGAGCCTCCTAAACAACTCTGGGTAGAAGATTTCTGCTGCTGCACAAGCATTTCTAGCTACTCTAAAAATGAATTGTGGGGAGTTCATCACTAGCAGCAAATTTGGTTGTCTTTTTGTTTGGGGGCTTTCTGAAACACCAGTGTTGTGAAACCTTAATAAGAGAAGTCAATTACAGAAAAACAATCATAATGCTCAAGAGATGCCAACACAATCACATTTATGTGGCTCCATACCCCTGATCTGGTCTGAATAGTTTCCTTGGGGCATATCTACCTTAATAGATTTAGATAGTTATAGTGAGTGTGAATGGATGGAGAAGGAGCTCAAACAGATGAAAATGAAGTAAAAAACCAATTCTGAACAACAATTTAGACTTTTGCTGGATTTTACATAGTACAAGTCTTACATTTATAGTTTATAATAAAATGCAGTTGGTGAGATTTTTGTTGTTGCTTATTTTGCTGAATAAGCATCCCCCATCAAACTCTGGGAATGAATATTAGGCAAAATGAGATACATTTGGCAAAGAAGCGAAACTGTTTAGTATAGAGGTTATCTGAAACAAAAATGTTTTTCTTTCTGAATATTAGTCAATATTCTGTCTGTGAGGAGGTGAGTAAACTTATTATGGATCCTCTGGACTCATGGTTGTTCTCTATGTTGATAAGGATTCTTAAATCTTTTAAAACTGTTCATTTTTACAATGTTGTTGTTTTGGTATTAATTGTTGTTCTGGTTTGGCTCACTTTGTTCTGCACCAGTTCATATGAATCTTCCCAGGTTTCTTTGAAACCATCTTTCATCATTTCTAATGGAACAATTGAATTCCATCATATTCATGTAACATATTTTTGTTAATTGATGAGTTTTTTGCCAATACAAAAATATCTGCTATAAATATTTTAGTACACATCAGGAATTTTCCTCTTTTTTTGGATCTCTTTAGTGGTTTAGGCCTAGTAGGAGTATCAGTGGATCAAGCCCCTTAGGTGTATTTTTGCAGCAGAAGAGCATTTTCTTTCTGATATTGCTGTCATTAGAGAATCAACAATCAACTATAGATGTTCTTGCTCCTGGTCAGGGTAGAGAGAACTGAAAAGATTTCTAGATTTACATATATGTGATCCCCAAAGAGAACATCAGACTAGGAATTTTCTTTTTGCTATAACTCTGCCTGAGACAGAATCATCTTAGTGTCTTTGAGCTAATATTAGAATGTAATAAAACATTGAAATATTACAAGATATGAATGAGAATTCTGGAAATCCTAGAAATACTCTCTAAAATTCATGATTTTCTGAAGTATAACAGTTCCTAACACAGTGTCATATATAGGTGTTCAATAAATGTTTGAAATAGAATCTGGATCTTTTTCATAAAGTCTACATAGAATAAATTAGATAAGGCAATATGGGGTTAAGAGTTCAGAAAGAAACAAATATGGTTAAAAATATTACAAAAAAGATACCTTAAGGAAGAAGTTTTGCTTCTGTTTGCTCTTTGCCTTGTGTTCTAAATTATGTGATCAAAGATGCCTCTAGGATTTCCTGCCCTTTCTTTCTTCAGGATTTTTTTCTTTTTTTTTTTCTTTTCTAACTTGTTTTTTGTTCTTTTCTCATCACTACCTCAAGGCTTTATAAGCCTTCAAGTGCTATATAAATGCCAGATATTATTAGATAAATTATTATTTTCTGAGTTATAGAAAACAAATGTGCACTCATTAAGATAAATAAGGGGAAAAAGAAAAATAGAAACAGATAATATTTTCTAATGATGACAACTCTTAAACCTTTCGTCTACTAGTTCAGGCCAAAAATAATAACAATGGGACTGATTGGCAGTTGATTGATTTTGTCTTTGTGTACTCATTATGTAGCGAGGTGTAATTTAGTTAAGTACAATGTTTGTTGAAATCAAGGAACACTGTAGAAAAGGCCCCTGGGCTGCATCGGTTTTCAAGATAGTTTATTAAAACTGCTTCAGATAGTAAGGATAAGGGAAAAAAGGTTAAAAGGTCAGAGAATGTGGAACAGGTCCATATGAGAACATGAATGTCATTGGATCTCAGCTCGGGGCTATTTATAATCCCTAGCCGTGAGGTGAGCACGGGAATGGAATGGGGAGATTAAGATCCCTTCTCTCACTTCAAACCTATCATTCTGCAATTAAGTCTTTATTTAGATAAGTAACTTCATCTCTCAGTTTCCACTTTTGTAAAGAGAGCTGTTTGGGATCATTAGATGATCTCAGTAGCCATCTCCAACTCTGACATTGTGAGAGGTGGGGGATATCAAAGCCAGATGTGCCTAAGGATGTTGAGAATGGAGGATGGGAGATGGCCAAGGTGAGTTCCTTTTTCCCTAGGACAGACCAGTAGCGGTGCTGAGTACCACATAACCAACCAATCCTCTCAGCTTCAGCTCTCGCAGTGACAGATTTAAAAAAAAAAGAAAAAAAAAAAAGAAAAGAAAAGAAAAGAAAAAAAGAAAGAAAAAAAGTGGAGGGGGAGAGAAATCTCACGAGAGGATATAGCCCGCGAGACAGTATACCTGAGTGACAAATAGGCGGGCCAGTGACAGGGGAAGTTTGGAGGGTCTCGGACTCGGGACTGGTCTGAGGCGTACAGTCCGACGTGCCAATGGGGAGCCGGTCCCGAGGAGGGGGCGGGATGGAGGTAGGGGGGGGGAGAGAGCGGTCTCTGGAGGTGTATCAACGAGGAGGCGGAGTCTTGAGAAGGGGCGGGGTGGAGCGGGATGGGATGTGTTAGCTGGAAGGGAGGGAGGTGGTGAAAACCTAGTGGGCCGAGGTTGTAGCAGCAGTAGCAGCAGCAGCCGCCCCAGCCAGAGCTGGAACAGCTGCCGACGCCGCAGCTGGAGGAACGTAGTGCCTGGGACTGGTAAGGGAGACTCCGGGAGCCGGGATGGGGAGAGGCTGCTATGTTGTTAGGTTGGCGCGGGCGCGTGGAGGCAGCGGATGGGACTCAAGGCGGGGTGAGGTGGTCTTGGCGGCTGTGGAGGAGAAGGCGGCGGCGGCGGCAGATTCACCTGCTGGTTACCCGCCCCCGCCTCCTCCCCGGGGTTACTCCAAGCCGGTAGATTGGGATCGAGTCTCCCGACTTTGGCAGCGGAGGTGGGGGAATCGGGGGAGAGGCTCGTCATCGTCGGAGTCTTCCTGCCGGACTCGGGGGGGGGGTGGTGGTGGCCGTCTCTGCTGCCGCTGCTGCGCCTAGGCTCCGCGCGGCCGGCTCTCTTTGGTTAGTGCTGCCTGGTGGTGGCCCGGGGCTGCCGCGCTTTAAGCTGAGGGAATGAGTCGCGGGCCCCGAAGGCTCTCCCGGATTTATTCGCTGGCGGGCCGCTCCGTTACCCTTCTCTTAGGAGAAGGGACGTTTGGGGGCGGGAGCCCAGGTTCCTTCGTTTTAAATGACTGACTCCTGACAAGCCGGCTTTGGTCACCTCGGGGGCGAAGGGGCGCTTGCGGCGGACCTGGACTTAGGGGGAGTGGGGAAAGAGGCCCCCAAGTGAACTTTTCTTAGGGTATCTCGTGCAGAGGTGAGACTTGGGCGCCCTGCGGGCTTTCCCTGTTTGTTTTTTTTCCCCTCTCGACGTGGGCATCCACCCCGACGTTGGCTGGCGGTTCTCGTATCTCTAGGAGTTCTGACCCTTTCCCCCTCCCCTTCGGTCTCTTTCTTTTCCCTCTCATTTATTTCCCTGTTCTTCCTTCTCTTTGTTTTTCTTTCTGTCCTCCCCCTGCTATTCTCCCTCTCTTCTCTTTTTCTTTTCCCTCTCCTCTTTTTCTCCTCTTCTCTTGTCCTTTCCCCTTTTGGTCTTCTACTCTTTCCCCTATTCCTTTTTCCCTTTCTCTCCTCTTTCCCTTCTCTCCATTACCCTTTACCTTTCCTCCTCCTTCCTCTCTTTCCCCTCTTCTTCCCCTCTTCCTCTTTCCACCCCCTCTCTTTCCCTGTCTCCCTATGATGTTTTTCTTCCTTTTCTTTTCCCTTTTTCTGTTCTTGCCCCTTTTTTTCGTTCCTCTGTCATCTTCTTACTCTTTATCCTTCCTTTCCCCTTCTCCACCTCTTTTCCTTCTCTTCCTCTCTCCTCTTTTCTTCCTTTCATCTCTCCCCCTTTCCCTCTCCCTTCCCTTTTCTTCCCCTCTTCCTTTATCTCTACGTCTCCTGTCTTCTTTTCCTCCTTTCTTTATCCCTCCTCTGTCCATGAGCTCTAATACTTCTCTCCCTGTTTCCCTCTCCTCTCTTCTTTCCTCTCTTTTTTCTATATCTCCCCTTTCTGGCTTTATTTTCCACCTCCCTACCTCTCTCTCTGTCTCTCCTTTTTCTCTTCATCCTCCCTCCCTCCTCTCTTTCTCCTTCCCTTTACTCTCTGTTTGGTTTGAGATTTTTCTTCGGTTTGAGACAAGTGTGTTTATCTCTAGGTGAAGATCAAAGACCCTACTGGATGACATTGTTTTTTCTTTCCCTCTGGCTTACCTTTCTTAGTGAAAAAAGAAGAAAGAATCTTTGTAACAACTTTTCAGGCAAACAAAACTAATTATTGCATTGGCCCTGTCCAAAAAATAAATTTATATTTTATTCTACATCTTGAGTGATCCTGCTGCATCACTCACCTTTTGGAATCCTGATTGTTTACCTTGTTGATAGTTATTATTTGCTTTTACATTGTTTTTGTATAAATTGTTCTTCCAGTTCTGCTCACTTCATTTTGCATCAGTTCATTCAAGTTCTCCCAGATTTTTCTGAAACTGTTCATCATTTCATACAACTCCATAATATTCTATTACATTCACATACTGTCATTTGTTTATTTCCCCAATTAATTTGCACCCTCTAATTACCACTTCCTTCCTCTTCAAAAGGAAGTGACACTCATCCTTTTTCCATTCTTTGGGTTATAGGACAAGTGGTATGACAGTCAAAATATGTACCGTTTAATGACTTTATGTTACAATTTGCTTTCTGGAGTGACTGGGCCAATTGCTTTCTTCTTTTCCAAATTATTTGAAGTTATATGAGATGATGAATTGAAAAAGACATAACTCCTGGGTTCTAGCTTAATTTTCACCATAGAAAAGTCAATATTTATACGAAAGAAAGAAAAAGTGTGGGTGTGAGAGAAATGCCTTGCACCAATTAAAATTTTTTTAAATTTTTTTTCTGTTAAGCATTTTTTTTTCTCTTCCTCAAAATGAGGCAAAACAAACAAACCTTGTAACAACAATGTATAATCAAATAGAACAAATATCCATGTTGGTTGGCCATGTTAATTATTTAAAAAACCAAACTTGAACATTTTAGGGTATAATTAATGAGTTGTAACTATTAACTACATTATTATTATTATTACTATTATTAAAAGTAAATCAGATAACATTAAGATATTGTATACGACTAGTATAGGATGATTGCTTAAGTAATAGCTATTGAATTTCTTGGGAGCTTTCATCTTAGGAGGGCAGCAACTCCCACCAAACAATATTCAAGGAGGTTCCATTCTGTTTCATAACATCACAGACATAATAATTAAGAAAGTATCTTTAAAAAAAAAATCTGCAGCTGTGTGACCCTGGGCAAGCTGTGTGACCCTGGGCAAGTCACTTAACCCCAGTTGCCTCAGCAAAAAGCAAAAAAATAAAAAAAAATAAAATAAAAAAATCTGCACCTGTTCTCCAAAAGTGTGATGGGTTAAGGATGTGGAGATGAAATTGGGAACAGAGATTCATAGCCTACTTTAGTTCCCTTGGTACATGAAAACAGAAGCTGCATGTTTGACAGCTTTATGAGGCTTTGGTTAAGTCTGTCTCAAGAGAGATGGAAGTATATGTTTTTTCCTTTAATTGTTTTTTGAATATCTGAAGAACTGATAGAGCCTTGGTGTGAGTATCATAATACTCAGGACAGCTGGTACCCTGGATCCCTTCTGAGGTGGAGTAGTCTTTGCAGGATTCCAAGTAACCTGAAACCAAGAGGAACAGGCATTGCCCCTAAATCCAATGTCTGTACTATTTGCATTTTTGTTGGAAGAATCTTGCCTGGGGAGTAGCCTGTACTATTTGCATTTCGGGGTGGAAGCCTCTTGAATCTGGGTTTAGAATGCTTTCCCACCATCAGTTCAATTACTATCCTTTAGTCTAGGGGAGGAGAAACCTTTTCAGATTTTTTCCTCCCCTCCCCCACCTAAACCTCTTAGTGCTGGCTCAGATTATTTACTTATCTACGTACTTGTTTTATTCATTCTATAGATTGTAAATTCTTTGAGGGTAGGAACTCTGCTATTTTCTGTTTTTTTTTTTTTTTTTTTTTTACCTTGACATCTTAGTATAGTGTCTAGCATATAGTTGGCATCTAATACACCTCATGGAGTCGTTTGAGTTGTGTCTATGACCCCAGTTGGGGTTTCCTTGGCAAAGATACTAGGAATGGTTTACCATTCCCTTCTCCAGCTCATTTTATAGATGAGGAAACTGAGTCAAAAAGGGTGACATGACTTGCTCAGGGTCACACAGATAGTAAGTGCTTGAGGCTGGATTTGAACTCAGGAAGAAGAATCTTCCTGACTGTAGTCTGGCTCTCTATCCATTGCACTATCTAGCTGCTCCATCTAACACATATTTAGTGATTTGGATAGAAAGAAACTGAGTTTGTAGTCAGGGAACTTGGGTCCAAACCTTGTCTTTGCTACTTATGTGATCTTGAGCAAGTGATATCACCTCTCAGTCTTGGTTTCCTCAGATCTAAGAAATATGCCTTATCCCATTTTATTTGTTGTATTATAGAGAATCCACTAGAATTATATATTAGGAGTTTGTAGTTTGAAGACAACATAGATGTGAGATGCACAAATTTTCATTTCAAGTCAAATATTAAATATCTACTATTTTCAGAGTTATTACTGGGTATTATACTATGAGAGATAAAAAGTTTAAGAAAGGAATGTTTTTTTTTCGCCACCCATATTAATTGTAAAAAACAAATGAAGATGCTATTTATATCAGAACTGATAAATAGATCCATTAAATAATTTTATACATATATATATACCTATTTGTTTTAAATGATCTGACAATAGTTTTGATAATTACTGAATAATTTTTTTATGTTCACTTTTTTATTATTAAAACTTTTTATTTGCAAAACATATGTATGGGTAATTCTTCAACATTAACCCTTACAAAGCTTTCTGTTACAAATTTTCTCCCCTACTCCCCACCCCTCTCCTAGATGGCAGGATATCAACTACATGTTAATTATGTTAAAATACTTGACAAATCGAATATATGTATACATATTTCCACACTTATCATTGTTGTGCAAGAAAAATGGTATCTACAAGAAAGAAAAATCAGAAAGGAAACACAATGCAAGCAAACATCAATAGAGAGCATGAAAATGTTATGTTGTGGTCCATATTTCACATCCCTCTCTCTGGGTTAAATGGCTTTCTTCACTGAACAATTGGAACTGGTTTGAAATATTTCGTTGTTGAAGAGAGCCATGTCCATCAGAATTGATCATCATATAGTATTGTTGTTGCCGCAATCACTGAATAATTGAGGTGTGGGTTTATACTTAAGTGATATTGGAAAATTCAACACCTAGAGAATGAAGTCCAATTCCAAATTTAGTCAAAGATTAATATTGTGATCCTGAAGTCAATTTAATCTGTCTTCTTGAGTTACCAAATGGTAACTTTGGATTTTTTAAATGCTCATGTAGAATTATTAGAGATTTGCTTTGGAGATTTCATTTTTATACCTTCAGTTTTATTTGATATTTATTCAAATATTTCTGAAATATTTTTTCCACAGTTATCTGAATGCTCAAAGCCATATATATAATATTTACTATTTAACAGCATATTCAAAGGTTCTCACATACATTAATAAACACACAAGAATCCTTAGAGAATTGCTAATTGACATTTTTAATCCATAACCTGAGTTTAGAGACTGGTCTTTGGGATAAAATATGACAAAGATGCCTTAAGTAAATTTAAATAGCCCTTATTCTTTGTGATGATAGAGGTTATTGTTATCCTACTGTTACCAAGAATAAGTAGTAATTTGTCATTCATGTATGATGTTAATAAATAATTATACTTTTTTTAAATTATGCTTTTTAAAACTTTTATATTGTCTTTTTTATTTTGAACTTAGCAATTTAAATTCCTGTTCCTCTGGGAATTAAATGTTATTAGCAGGATCTTTCCAACTACTACAGGTAGAGATAGTGTCTAATTATAGCACCAAAGTCCTGCCAGGTAATACAGGTGATTTAATATAGGATTTTAGAATCTTGAAGAAGAATTCAAATTGTGCCTGAGACCCTTACTACCTTGTGTGACCCTGAGTAAATCACTTAACCTGTGTGCCTCAGATTCTTCTATCAAATGGGCATAATTATAGTAGTTCACAGGCTATTGAGAATAAAATTAGTTAACATATAGAGTGTTTTATAAGTGCTATAAAATGCTATTATTATTACTGTTATTAACATTGATTGCCTATAGAATGTACTTAGGATAATTAATTTGGATTCATTAAATGTAAGTGATAATATGTGACATCAGCAAACATATGAGTAAAAGTTCTAAAATACAATTTTCCTTCTAAATTTTTAGGGTCCTTAGTGAGGAATTTCCCAAGAAGGATTTTTAATAAATCTAAAGATTTGCTTTAATTGTTATGCCTAATAATTACTATGTGCTAAGAGGTTTGCTTGTAGCCTATACGTATACTTATAGCTTGATGTTTTAAAAATTTTTTTTACTTTTTAGTATTATGTAAATATAAGTATTTGAAAGTAATAAAAATACATTTTTGAAAGCAACTTCTAGTAAAAGACTTTACATCTTAATAGATTAATGTTTCTAGTTATTACTGAATGTTTATGTGACTAAAGGAAAAGATTCTTGTCTCTTTATTCCTTAAAGCTAATCCTTCAGAAGGTTACAGAAGATCAAAAGAGCAACAGAGAGGGTTTAGTGTTTTTATTCTAGGTTTCCCAATATTGGAACTAGGACTAAACTAAAACTTTAAAGTTTAATCTAAAATTAAGTTGTTTTTTTTTTTTGGGGGGTATCCTCCCCATCAAATAGTATTTGCTAAATACTTATTGATATAGAAATGTATTAAACATTTTGGGAAGTTTAAAGTGTCACTATATTTGAAACTAGTTTATGTGTGTTAACTATAGAAATTAAAATCCCGATTACACAAAATGCTGAACATTTGCTATAATACATGCAGAAATACTTTATAACCACATAGCACGATATAAACATACAACATTTATTATTTTGTATTATTGTTTCACTTAGTTTTGAAATCAATAGCTGAATATTTCTAATGAGGAATCTTTGTAAAGTAAAAGAAATTCTGACAACTTTCAGTTTTGTGGAATAACTAAAGTAAGACTTTTTTTTTTTCCTCATTATGTACAGATTGTTGACTTAACGAGACAGATTATTCTGGTTTTGTAAATTACTCCCTGACATCCTTAGTTATTTTTTTGAGATGCATTAACTATTTAGTGCCACTGGAGTGATACTTGATATATTGCTGAAGTACATTCTGTAGCACCTATGTAATACTAATTTCATCATCAATAATCTACTTCAAGGTAGAATATATATTGCATATCTTGGACTGATGGTTAACTGTGAGTAACATGTAAAATATAGAAGTGCTATTTTTATTACCAACCTTCCTTCTGCAACAGAAATAAATACTTTAAAAAATTATATATTTTGTAACCATCAGCAAAACTAAACATTCAAATAAAACATGATTGTTATATAAAACTATAGTTCTCATACTAATTAAACTTTGTGTATTAATTGAGTTTTTTTGCAATTAAAAAATATTTTCCATCCAAATTCTCTCCTTCCTTCCCCTTCATCCATCAAGAAGGCAAGCAGTATATAATACCCATTATATATGTGAAGTCATTCATACAAAGCATTTTTCCAAATTAGCCATCTTGAGAAAGAAAAAAAAAAGTGAAAATATGCTTCAGTCTTTATTAAGGGTTCACCAGTTCTCTTCTCTTTGATAATCCCCCAAAGATAAATAGTACTTTTCATCATGAGTTCTTTGAAATTGTCTTGGATCATTATCTTGATCAGAGTAACTTAAGTCTCACATTTCATCATTATAATATTGCTGTCACTGCATATAATGCTCCCTTGGTTCTCCTTTCACTTTACTTCAGTTCATCTAAGTCTCATTAGGTTTTTCTGATTCTCTATTCCTTTCCCCTGCCCCCCCCAATTTTTATATTAGTATATTGTATTCATATACCACAACTTGCTCAGACATTCCCCAGTTGATGCAACAAAGAACTTGTTTAATTATTTTTGTACTTGAGCATCCTTTTCCTTTTTCTTGGATCTCTTTGAAGTGTAGATCTAGTAGAAGTTTTGTTGGGTCAAATGGTATGTATAGTTTGATAACCTTTTGAAGAGTTCCAAATTATTTTCTAGAATGGTTGACTCCATTTGTAACTTCACCAACAGTACATTAATAAACTTATTTTTCCATATTAGTCAATCTGATGGTTATAAGGTGTGTGTCAGCCTTGTTAATGAAAGTGATTTAGAGCATTTTTTTTCATTTGACTATTGATTTGATTTCTTCTGAAAACTGTTTATTCATATCCTTTGGGGAATGACTCTTATTTTTATGAATTTGGCTAAGTTCTGTATATATTTGAGAAATGAGAACTTTAGAAGAAAACTCAGTTTTCTTTCCTTCTAACCTTGGCTACATTAGTTTTGTTTGTGCAAAACCTTTTTAAACCTTTTTTTTTTAATTAAAACTTTTTATTTGCAAAACATATGTATGGGTAATTCTTCAACATTAACCCTTACAAAGCTTTCTGTTACAAATTTTTCCTCCCTACTACCCACCCCTCCCCTACATGGCAGGATATCCACTGCATGTTAATTATGTTAAAATACTTGACAAGTCGAATATATGTATACATATTTCCACACATCATTTTTGTGCAAGAAAAATCGTATCTACAAGAAAGAAAAATCAGAAAGGAAACACAATGCAAGCAAACATCAATAGAAGAGAGCATGAAAATGTTATGAAACCTTTTAAACTTAATACAATAAAAATTCCATTTTGCCATTTGTGATTTTTCTCTATCTCTTGTTTGGTTCTGAACTCTTCCCTTATTTTCCCAGAATTATCCCTACAGAAAAAATGTGTATTTTTTTCCATATTCAACCAATTTGCTTATGATGTCTTATGATACTAATATTGGATTTATATTTTTACTGTGTGATAGACTGCTTTTCCCAGCAGTTTTTGTCAGATAAGTTCTTGTCTGAATAGCTTAGATGTTTCAGTTTATCAAATACCTTTTAAAGTACTGTGGTCATTTACTTCTACATAATGGGTATCTAATCTATTCCAGTGACCAATCACTGTATTTCTTATTCAGTACCAGATTGTTTTGGTGATTACTTTTTTGTTACCATAGTTTGAGATCTGGCACTCCTAGAATGTTTTCCTTCAATTTTTTTTCCCCTCGATTCCCTTTATATTACTGACCTTTACTGTTCTTCCAGATGGATTTTGTTATTTTTTTCTTATATAAAATAGTTTGATTGGCATGTTTCTGAAAAGATAAATTGGTTTATATAGTATTATCATTTTTTTATTGGCTTGGCCCACCCATGAGTAATTAATATTTTCCAGCTGTTTATATCTGTATTTGTATGAGTTTTTTGTAATTGTATTCATATAATTCCTGCATGTGTGTTAGCAGGTGTATTCACAAGTATTCTATATTGCAGTTTTTTTAATGGAATTTCTCTTTTCCTGCTGGATTTTGTTGGATGTGTATACATATATAAGTATTTATCTAGCCATCCACACCCACACATACTTCCACACACCCTTAATATAATTTTGAATAGTAATGGTGACAGTGGACATCCTTATTTCACTCTGGATCAGCTTATCCCCATTTTAAATAGTGCTTGGTGTTTTTGTTGTCATTTAGTTGTTCGGTCTTGTCTCTTTGTGATCCCATGGACCCTATACTTATTTTAAGAAAAATTCTTTTTCTTTATGATGTTTCAAATAGGAATGGGTATTATATTTTTGTCAAAACGTCTGCATTTATTGATATAATTATTATTTGTTATGTTTTGTTATTAATATGTTCAATTATGCTTATAGTTTTCCTAATTGAACTAACTCAGTATTCCTGATATAAATATAACATGATCTTTGTGACATATTGCTGTAGTCTCCTTGCTCTAGTATTTTCTTTAAATTTTTTGCATTAATATTAATTAGGGAAACTGGTCTATAGTTTTTCTCTTTTGCTGTCCCTGTTTTTTTAGGTATTTAAGCCATATTTGTGTTATAAGAGGAGTTTGATAGGATTCCTTCTTTTGTTTTTCCAAATAGTTTATATAATATTAGAATTAATTGTTTTTCAAATGTTTAGTAGAATTAATTTATAAATAAATTTGTTGTAGGGAATTTTCCTTTAGGAAGCTCAGTTGTAACTTGTTCAATTTCTTTCTTTTTTTTTTTTTTTTTTCCAAAGATAGGGTAATTTAAGTATTCTAATATCTCCTCTGTTAATCTGGGCAGTTTTCATATTCCTGTGTAAATATTTATGCATTTCATTTAGATTGTCAGTTTTATTGCCACATTGTTGGACAAAATAGGTCCTAATAATTGCTTTAATTTCATCTTCATTAATTGTGCATTCACTTTTTTCATTTCTGAGACTGGTAATTTGTTTTTCTAATTTCTTTTAAAACAAATTAGCCAGTGGTTTGTTAATTTTTATTGTTTTTCATAAAACCGGCTTCTAGTTTTGTATGTTAGTTCAGGTTTATTGAACACTATTAATCTCTGATTTTTTTCAAGATTTTTAATTTGGTATTTGGGGATTAAATTTTTTTTTTTAATTTGCATGTCCCATTCGTCGATCTGTTTTCTGTTTTATTCCTCCTAATGTTGAGGGATAAAAATCTTCCCCTATGCACCACAGATTTTGGTGGTATTTTTAACATTTTTCTTTAATAAATTGTTTCTATAGGGCAGCTAGGTGGCACAGTGAATAGAGCACCAACCCTGAAGTCAGGAAGACCTGAGTTCAAATATGACCTCATACACTTAATTAGTATTAATTGGCCTTGGGCAAGTCACTTAACCCCAATTGCCTCAGCAAAAAAAGAAAGAAAGAAAGAAAGAAAAGAATAAATTGTTTCTATGTTTGTTCTTTGACCCATTTGTCCTTTAAGCTTAGATTAGTTTCCAGTTAATCATTCTGGGCTTCCATTGCTCTTTATTAAATGTGGTTTTTATTGCTTTATGGCCATTTTATTACATTATGGATTCATTTAGTATTTCTTCTTTTCTGCATTTATTTGTGAGATATTTGTGCCCTTAATATATATCTATTTTTGTGAAGATGTCATATACAATTGAGAAAAAGGTATACTCCTTTTAGTTCTCAGTATTTTTCAGAGAGAGCTATCATATATAAATTTTCTAAAATTGTGTGCATATTCTTTTTTCTTGTTTATTTTTAGACTTATCTAGTTTTTAGAGAAGAAAGTTGAGATTTCCCCACTAGTATAGTTTTACTGTATTTTTACCTGTAATTTAACTCTTACTTTTTAAAAACAGTAATAAATTTTCTAGGCCGCTATTTGGTGCAGAATGCTAAATATGTGTAAAACCATACTTTGTATGGTTCTAATTATCATTTGTCTCTGGAGATGGATAGCATCTTCCTTTATAGGTCCTTTATAATTCTTTTGAGTATAGTGTTCAGAATGGCTTGTTCACATTTATTCTTTGGATAACATTGCTGTTAGTTTATACAATATTATCTTGGTTCTGCCCACTTAACTTTTCATTATTACATGTGAGTCCACGTTTTTGTAAAATTGGCCAGCCCATCATTTCCTATAGCATAGTAGTGGTCCATCACAATCATATACTTCAGTTTATTCAGCCTTTCCCAAAGTGCTGGGCATCCCCTCAATTTCCACTTCTTTGCAGTTATATAGGATATTTTCCCTGATTACTTTGGGAAATAGACCTAATAGTGGGTATTGCTAGGTCAAAAGGTTTATTCAGTTATATAACTCTGGGCATAATTTCATATTGCTCTCCTGGGTTGTTGGTTAAGTTCACAGTTCAATCAACAGTGTATTAATGTCCCAGTTTTTCAATATCCCTTTCAACATTTGTCATTTTTCCCTTCTTTCATTTTAGTCAGTCTGAGAGATAAGAGATGATATCACAAAGTTATTTTAATTTACATTTCTCTAATCAGTAATAAATTAGAGCATTTTGTCATGACTATATATAGTTTTGATTTCTTCATTGAAAACAACTTAATCATATTCTTTCACCATATATCAATTGGGGAATGACTTATTTTCTTTTAAATTTGACAAAGTTCTCTATATATTTGAGATTAGAGCTTTATTTGAGAAACAAAAAAAAAAACTCCCCAATTTTCTGTTAATCTTGGCTACATTTTTTATGTAATCAAAATTATTTATTTCATATCTCACAGTGCTCTAATTCTTTCTTATAAATTTTTTATACATAATTTATCATTTTTCTTGTTCTATTTTTCTATGTTCTGTTTTCTTATGTATCTTATGTTTTATTTATCTATTCATAGTGTTCTATGTTCTTCTGGTTTCTTTATATCTCCTTTTAAATCTAGGCTATATGTCCGTTTTGACCTTCTCTTGGTAAATGGTGTAAGATATTTATCTATACCCAAGTCTGATGTAAGACACTGATCTGTATTCACTTTCTGCCAGACTCCTTTCCAGTTTTTCCAACAATTTTTACCAAATAGTGTATTCTGATCCCCAAAGTTTAAATCTTTCTACTTGTTAAACACAAGGTTACTATAATTATTTACTATTGTGGGTTATGTTATCTGTCTTCCACTGCTCTACTTTTCTATTTTTCTTTTTTAAAAAAATATTCATTCATTTATTTGAGGCATTTGGGATTAAGTGACTTCCCCAGAGTCATATAACTAGTAAGTATTAAGTGTTTGAGTCTGGATTTGGACTTACGTCCTCCTGACTTTAGGACCATACTCTATCCATTGTACCACTTAGCTGCCCATGCTTTTCAATTTCTTAGTTTTTCCAGTTATGATAATTACTACTTTATAATCTAGTTTAAAATCTGGCACTGCTAAAATTTCCTTTACATTTTTTGCCATTAATTTCTTTGATGTTCTTGACATCTTCTCCTTTCCCTTTTTCCTGTTACACTTATTTCCCTCCCTTCCGATTTTTAAAAAAATTATTTTATTTTATTTTATTTTTTGCTGAGGCAATTGGGGTTAAGTGATTTGCCCAGGGTCACACAGCTAGGAAGTGTTAAGTGTCTGAGGTCAGATTTGAACTCAGGTCCTCCTAACTTCAGGGCTGGTACTTTATCCACTGCACCACCTAGCTGTCCCCCCTTTCCGATTTTTTTGAGATTATATTTGTTTTAGCTTCATACCAATGCTTTTTATGTATGTCGATTACTTTTAACATCCTCAGTAATGATAAAGTTTTTAGGTGTTACATATATCATCTTCCCATATAGGAATATAAATGGTTCAACCTTTTTAAATCCCTTATGATTTCTCTTCATGTTTAATTTATGTTTCTCTTGAGTTTTGTTTGATTGTAAGAAGCATCTATTTATCCCTAGTCTTTAATTTTCAGCATTTACCTTTGTAAAACCTTGTGTTCCAAATTTTTCTTCTTTTCTCCCTCCTCCTCTCCCCAAGAGAGTAAGCAATTCTATATGGATTAAACATGTGCAGTTCTCTGCTAATCATTTCTTTTTTTTCCCTTTTTTATAATAGCATTTTCTTTTCTTTTTTTATTTTCAAAACATATGCAAGGATAAATTTTCAGCATTAACCCTTAAAAAACCTTGTGTTCCAATTCCCCTCCCTTCCCCTTACCCCCCTCCCTTAGATGGCATGTAATCCAATATATGTTAAACATGATAAAAAATATATGTTAAATCCAACGCAGGCATACATATTTATACAATTATCTTGCTTTACAAGAAAAATCAGATCAAAAAGTAAAAAAAAAAGGAGAAAGAAAATAAAATTCAAGCAAATAACAAAAAAAAAGTGAAAATGCTATGTCGTGCTTCACACTCAGTTCCCACAGTCTGAGTGTAGATGGCTCTCTCCATCTCACCATTGGAACTGGTCTGAATCACCTCATTGTTGAAAAGAGCCACATCCATCAGAATTGATCATTGTATAATCTGTTGTTGTGTACAATGATCTCCTGGTTCTGCTCATTTCATTTAGCATCAGTTCATGTAAGTTTCTCCAGGCCTCTCTAAAATCATCCTGCTGATCATTTCTTAAAGAACAATAATATTCCATAACATTCATATATCATAACTTACTCAGCCATTCTCCAACTGAGTATCCACTCAATTTTCAGTTTCTTGCCACCATAAAAAGGGCTGCCAAAAAGATTTTTGCACATGTGGGTTCCTTTAGCATTTTATTTTTCAAAATACATGCAAAGATAGTTTTCAACATTCACTCTTGCATAAGTTTGTTCCAACTTTTTTCTCCCTTCCTCTCCTTTTTCTCCTCCCCTAGACAACAAATAATGTAATATATGTTAAACATGCACAATTTTTCTAAACATAAGAGGAAAAAAAAATCCTAGCAAACAAAAACCAAAAAAAAAGGTGAAAATATTATGTTGTGCTCTACATTCAGTTCCCAGAATCCTCTCTCTGGATGCAGATAGCTTTCTCCATCACACGTCTATTGGAATTGCCTTCAATTACCTCATTGCTGAAAAGAGCTATGTCCATCAGAACTGATCATCACATAATCTTCTTGTTACTGTATACAGTGCTCTCTTGGTTTTGTTTACTCCACTCAGCATCAGTTCATGAAAGTCTCTCCAGACCTCTCTGAAATAATCCTGTTGATCGTTTTTATACAACAATAATATCCCATAACATTCATATACCATAATTTATTCAGCCATTCCCCAACTGTTGGGCATCCATTAAATTTCCAATTCTTTGCCACTATGAAAAGGGCTTTAAATTGCATTCTTCTAGTAAATAATGATTTAAAGCATTTTTTCATGTGACTAAAAATTGCTTTAATTTCTTCATCTGAAAATTGTCTGTTCCTATCCTTTTGCCATTTAACATTTGGGAAATAGCTTATAATATAAATTAAAATATAAATATAAATTTGACTCAATATCAGAAACATTGAGTATAAAAAATTTCCCCCATATTTCTGCTTTCCTTCTAATTTTGGCTGCATTGATTTTGTTTGTGCAAAACTTTTTTAATTTAATGCAATCAAAATTACTCATTTTGCATTTTACAATGTTCTCTAGTTCTTCCTTGGCCATAAGTTTCTTTCTTTCCCACAGATCTGAGAAGTAGACTATCCTTTGTTCTCTTTATTTGCTTATAATATCATTCTTTTTAATTAATTAATTAATTTTTTATTTTATTTATTAATACATTTTATTTGCAAAACATATGTATGGGTAATTCCTAAACATTAACCCTTACAAAGCTTTCTGTTACAAATTTTTCCCCCCTACTCCCCACCCCTCCCCTAGATGGCAGGATATCAACTACATGATAATTATGTTAGAATACTTAAGAAAGCGAATATATGTATAGTTATTGCATCATTTTTTGTGCAGGAGAAATCGTATCTACGAGAAAGAATAATCCAATAAAGGAAATACAATGCAAGCAAACCTCAATAGAGAACATGAAAATGTTATGTTGCGGTCCACATTTCACATCCCTCTCTCTAGGTGTATATGGCTTTCTTCACTGAACAATTGGAACTGGTTTGAAGCATTTCATTGTTGAAGAGAGTCATGTCCATTAGAACTGATCCTCATATAGTATTGTTGTTGCCGTGAATAATGATCTCCTGGTTCTGCTCACTTCACTGAGCATCAGTTCATGCAAGTCTCTCCAGGCCTCTCTGAAATCATCCTGCTGGTTTCTTACAGAGCAATAATATTCCATAACATTCATATACCATAATTTATTCAGCCACTCTCCAATTGATGGGCATCCATTCAGTTTCCAGTTTCTAGCCACTACAAAAAGAGCTGCCACAAACATTCTTGCACAT